>CANSZD010004250.1:1160000-1684577 GCA_947648045.1 Beta corolliflora
TTAATAAACTGTTGTCCAAGATATGCAACAAGAGAAATTCATAAGCAGCTACTAACATTCCTCATCACCGTAAAAGGGGAAAGAATATAGATATTTAAAAACTAGTAATTTATGAGCTTAGAAGAACTCGGCTAAATATACAAGTAATTTCACTGATTAATATAGCTAGTCAAAATGTTAGTCTCGATAATTCTCTACGAGATAACAGAGTTAACATTCAAGAGAGGAATTCAGAATTACGAACTGCTGATCAACAAAGACATCCTGCCAGCTAAACAGTCGCAAGTCTCCCATTACAGTAGACATAAGAGTAGCCTAGCAAAAAACAGTATGCAGTAGTAGGCAACAACCACAAAGTCACATAACCTTATTCTTTATATTGCATCGCAGCATATACCACAGCTAACGAACACTAATTTTAGTCATAGTGCACTAACCTGAAGGTGAGTCTCAACTTTCATTCTTACAGAATAAGTCATGTTCTAAAGCCGAGGGCCGTAGAAGCATCTTAATTGTATCCTCGCCACCATCAGGTCGAAACTTTTCCCCAGTCCAAAACATAGGACCCTCAAGCTCCACTTTCCCAAATCTCACAGAAGCATATCTCCATTCTCCATCACCCTTGTTCGAGGATCATACCCTAGATTCAGTGTATTTCGCCAATGGCGTCAAACACTTTCTGAATACCATTACCTTTTCTGCAGCACTGATGCCAAAGAAACAATATCCATAAAAAAATTCAAAACCAGAGAACTTTGTCACTTTCTTGTTTCCTTGTCGTCTCTCTATCATGATGTGAATTTGTTTAATAACGCCTTTCCTGATTACGGAGTCAGATCCTCTAGTCACTTTGTGATGAGCTTGCATTCGATTCAGAAACAGCACACCTAAATTTTTCCTATGAATTTCAGTTGGGTGAGCTGATCCTTTTTTTATAGCTACTTTGCTGAGTAGATTCATTGATCAAGTGTGACAATTCTGTCTATAACAAATGCCTATCTATGTTCTGTAAAATTAGTTGATCCAAATAATGCTCTAGGTTGTCACTAAATAATGCACCATGTAAAGAGTGGTGGACAGAGAGGTAGGCATCAGGGAAAGATATTATCATAGCATAAACAAAAGGTGTGTTCATATAAAGAACTTATTTATTTCAAGTATCTTGCAAAATAAGTAAATAGATAAAAACAATACCAAACCAATCTCGTTCCTATTACATCTTAACACTAGCACAAAAGCTAAAGAGAAACGTTCCTAAGATAACGTGGTTACATCGCAACTTAACAAGGTATAGTTTCTCCAAGTTAATTGACAAGTTGATCAAAGAGTGATTTCATGAAGTTTCTTCAGCTCCCTTGTTTTGCTAACCACTACTTCCTGTAAATAAACAATCATCAAACGGTTCAGGCTGTTAAGTTTGTTAATAAATGTACCTACAAAAGCTACTTGATGCACATGGAGGGCATTCTCTATGAACTAGCTAGCAAGAAGAGATGTAGTATATTATAATTCAAAGCTAAACTATTGTCAAGAAAAATAAACTATCAAATATTCACCATTTCTTAAGCTTGCAAAGATTTATTAGCAAGTAAGCCTTAAAGAAAAGACATTTACTACTTGATCCTAATATTAGCAACTGAAAGTTATTTGCAAAGCATGCATATGTGAATTACTCCCTGCTCTCTAAATTGACTTTTTTTTTTTGAAGGAATTTGATTTGATTTAGGCATTTATGATGACTTTTTGCATAAGAGTTGCTTAATCGGATATTTTAAATATCTCATAAAGATGATGATATATATGAGATTTAATGTACATGTAGTATACCAATTATGTATATGTAGTAAAGATCTGATGTACATTACACAAAGTAGACATCAAGCATCGGTATTAGGTACTAGTCTCCTTCAGCTTGTACTTATTATTTATTCATCTCAAAAACATCCAACTTAATTTCGTATTCAAATGTACTACTCCAATAATAAAATAAAATCTATCAATTTAATAGATTAAACAAAACGCTATCAAATTAATCATATAAGTATAGATGAGATCTAAAGTACTTATAGTGTACCGGTGATGTATGTATATGTAGTGAACATCTGATGAACATGGCAAAACTCATACATTTTCAATTCTCCACAAAACACACACCTTAAACCAATCACTAATCACCTATCACCAATCACGAATATTTACAATCGTCGGACATTTTCATACTATAATCTAGTGAATATAGTATTTCAAAGATAATATTCAGAATATCTTCAATAATTATTTCGACTCAATTGCAGTAACTAATGATATCTATGAACTAGGTTTATAATTCAATTGTAATAAAAAAATTTGTTTAGTTTTGAGAATTTCATACCTGATGATTGGAAAAATAAGGTTGTATGAATTGATGAATTGAACAAATAATTGATGGATGAATTTTGATCAACTAGAAAGGTTCATATGTTTGTCTGCAATTAATTGATGAAAAAAGATGTGAAATTTTCGATTTTTCCTCATTTTTAAGCTACTGTTTTTTCATGCAATACTTTGAATTATCGTGCTGCCGCGGGATTGAGTTTGGAAGAGATGGTTTTTGCTATTACCGCTTGGGCATATCCCATCCCTTGGGTTTGTATAATCTAAAGGTTGTGGGTTATTCTCATATAACTAGCTATTCTCACGTAACTCTTAATTCTCACCGGATCCCGACTATATATATATATATATATACATACACACACATATATATAAGATATATATTAACAGTACATGTAACTCATTTAATTTAATAAAAATATAAAAATATATGCAATGACATGAGGCATCGCCTAGGCCAATAACTAGTTTAATATATTCTAACACAATATAGCTTAACAATAAAACTTAGAAAATTCATTAAAATATCTAATTGCAATAAATAGATAATAACTTAATTGTATGTGGATACAATAGCATGTGCGTCGTGGATCGAGAACGCCAACAATAGGCTGTTGGCACTTCAACAACCAAGAACGCAACCGTTGGATATCTGGATTAGCCCCCTCGCCGATCTTAACCGGCAACCTAATGGTGCCTAATGATCCCCTAATTAGTACTTATCCTTAGGCGCATAGTCAAGATACAGCGTAAATGGATCAAGCCCAGGCCCAATAGACATGGCCAGTGTAGGAAGTACCGGTATGTTACATGGTGCCAATATCAACTCATAATACCGGTATTCTCTAAAATGACTCCTAGAATCATGGACACCTTGGCAGAGTACTCATGAGTCATGACAGTCTAGGCGGACTAACAAACCAGCAGCGAACTTAGACACCCCCATAAAAAATCTATATTATATACTCAATAATCATTCGTGGCCACAACACATCGACAATGACGACAAAGCTATCTCTAGTTTCATCCCCGAGAGATTCTTGCAATAGCACAAGCTTGCACCAAGAAACATAGAGTGAGTACATTAAACAGAGGAAAATATACACTCGAAAAATTAAGGCCAACATTCTAAGCATCTCATATCACATAACAATAACTATTGTCTCTTGTTCATAGAATTCAAACCATGTACAGGCAAAGTCAAAAAAAGTATTTCCAATAATAGAACTAAATCTTTATCTGAATTGTACACAATTTATGACCATAGACTGTAGTATGTTATAAACAATTTTACACCAAAACTCGTATTCAGTAACACCATTCCTT
Source organism: Beta corolliflora (assembly GCA_947648045.1). Taxonomy (NCBI): domain Eukaryota; kingdom Viridiplantae; phylum Streptophyta; class Magnoliopsida; order Caryophyllales; family Amaranthaceae; genus Beta; species Beta corolliflora. Next base: position 1,163,700 of record CANSZD010004250.1, read on the forward strand.
CATTCATCCTCTGTCAAACTCACTGGAAAAACAACATCAACCAGTCCAACAATGACTTCGTTCATGGACTATTTATAGGCTACTTACGGACTCCATTTCGCTTCAAATGTTTACTTCAACATATAATCCTGCAACAAAGTCAGAACCCTAACATTAAATTAAGGTAAATTGGCAGCAATATGACCATGAGTTTCTCTTTCTACCTCATTGTATCCTATACAAAAATCCTGTTACAGACCAACAAAAGCTGCCAACATGCTACACAAAGGATCACTCTGACATCACAATGGGCAGTTCGGAGTCTACAGCTTCAACAAATCCTAATGAAGGCAAGGGGGCCAAAAGCCATAATACAGTGAAATCCACGTCAATCTATGCAATATCACCTTTACTGTATAACAGAACTCCGAATAGAAATGATTTATAAAACTGATCATACAATAATTTAGGTACAAGTAGCTCCTGTTCAGATAGTCAAAAGGTAGTTCCAGAAGAGCCAAAGTATTGAAATGGGGTTCTAGGAATGAAAAACAAGTATAGGAGATAATCAACACGGTTGCTAAAGCCATATACTGAGGCATCTTCCACAAAGGCCTTCAGTTTCCGAATACATAGCTGCTGAATCATTTAAAAAAACAGATAACGAATTATCAGATCTATTTGGTGAACATAGGAACAAGAATAATGATCTAAACCTATTAATTAAAGCACCATCAGTTCTCAGCGAAAAAAGTATTGCAAAAAGTCAGAAACCTGAGCCTCTCAACACATCAAAATAATGGAACTGATATTCATTATAATTTCTTTTGGGAACCTAAAGTGGGTTGGACTTGAAAGGAGGAGAATAAAATGAATCCCATCCTGCAAAAATAGACTCAAACTCAAAATCTCTGAGTGACACTTCAGAGGTGTCGAGCACACTATTGCTCACTTACCTGCTGCTAAGAAATGATCTTCAATCAGGAATGTGGTAGGTGATATTCAATAATGAGCAGGGACCTATTAAAATGTGGTGGCTAAATCGAAATTTAAGCTGATGATGACGCCTATTTTATTTTCAGATCCTAGGCCAAAAAAGAAAAGTTACAATTATTAAAATGCAGCCATCCTCTTTCATTTACAACCCACTGCATCTAGGGAGACTGACAAAAAATTCTTGTTCAGACTTTTGGTAGCCACTAGGCATGATGCTCTTAGAATCATAACTAATGACGTCATGATTAACAATAATCTAGCTCAGCAAATCAAATACTAAGCATTGAGACCCGTGCAGTAAGAGTTAAAAGGTGTCCAGAATATGGAAAGCCATGGGACAATATCCCCAGTCTCCGCATTATCAGTACAAAAGTGTAGCCTTGAACAGAGAGTCGGACACATCGATCCAAACACCTGGAGACAAGTGAACCGTGCAAGGCCATGTTCCAAGGGATGGATGAGGAGCACTAAGCTACATGCCTACATATCTAGAATCCTAAACATTCATGCTAACATTGAAGCTACTAAGCCGGTAACTAGTTGGACTTTGGGAGGATCTACATTCAATATTGAGTTAGATTGTGGCAGGTTTCAGTCTTCACCATTTAGCATCAGGAGATACCACTTTTCAGAAAGTTGGTATTTCGGGCTCAAATGGTAACTTTTCAGCGTTGGATTACAGAAATGAACAGACACAATTTGTGTCAAGCTAAACTTTCCTATACTCAAAACTAACTATGAACTGTTAGGCAAGTCAACGGCCTTTGGCATCTAAAACCTAATGGAAACAACCTTCTATGCAATTCTGATGATAAGGATAAACAACCACCTTTGTAAATTGTATGGGAAAAAAATAACACCCCCTTCCCCCTCCTTCCCTTTATGAAACCTTACTAGAGGAATAGAGAGATGTTATGATGTAGTATATTAGGACACCATGTTCAAAACAATGGTGTTTTTAATTTAAGGTGTCCAAAACAATGGTGTTTAATTAGCTTTGGGTATAATACCCAGACACAGCATTTCGGCCGGCGTACTGTTGTCAATACGACCCCACACGGATCTAGGAAAGAACTACGAAGTAAATACTGCATTTTACACTTGGATTCGGTAAGATCTGAGAGGAGAGAAACCCGTGGAGATAGAGATAGGAGATTGCTTACCAAATTTGCTCCACACCATCGCCATTGTCCAACTCGCCGCTGATTTTCCTGCCACGGTTAGAGTGAAAAGAGTATCAAGGAAGTCGTGTTCTTAATATTTTTACTTTCCTTTTTTTTCAATTAATTTGGGGTGGGAAGCAGAAGGGTAGTCTCGACATCCAGTTTCTCTCTCTCACTGCTTTTTTGTTTTTGGGTGATCTAAACTTGTGGGGAGGGGCTAACTTTATTGATTTTTGTTTTTTACTTGATCTATTCTTTAGAACTTCGACTTTTCGACTACATATTTTTAGATGTTCAAATTAACATGGAATATACAAGGCTACGAAACCATATTTCATATGTAAAGAAATTGCGCTTTGAAAAGTAAGGTCTATCCATTAGAACTTTGACTTGTCGTACCAACACTGGTACATTGGGCGAAATGTCGTGTCCGAGTATCAGAGGATTGATTGTTTACTAGATATACAACTCTTAATTAAAATTGATTTTCTCATGCATCCCCCCCCCCATGGGAGGAAAGAAAATCTTGTAGGAGTATCAGCTTCATAGCATTTTTTAGAGAGAGAGAGAAGAGAGACCGAGCTCTAAAGCACAATTTCCATTATAGAAGCTTCCCCCAATTCCCCTCATGTACTGATTATCGGATTCCGTTAACTACATTACAATTTGTGAAAATCTCACTCTACAAAGGGACTAGTACATCGGACAACGTTTACCATGACTTAGGTGTTGGTTATTGTTTGAGAGTGGGTTATTAAGGATATGTTATATGTTGTGAGGTTGGCCCGGGGGCCCAGGGGAGAACTCTGAAGCTCCCTTAACCCTACAAAAAAAACCCCAAAAAAGGGTTACCCCCGCCGCCCCCGAGGCCCCCCCCCCCAAAACCTAAAGGTAAAAATGTTTAAAATAAAAAAAGAGAAAAAAAAGAGTATTTATGTAATGTTTTTATTTAGATTTGTTTTTAATTATTGCTATTAATTTATATATTAAAAAAAAAATTAAATAAAAAAAAATAAAAAATTATTTTTTATTTTAATTAGGTTTAGTATTTGGAAGGTAATTTAGGAAATTTTAATAATTATATAAAAGTAAAAAAAAAAAAATAAAAAAAAGTTATATATAGGAATTTCTTGGGAATAAGGACAAACTGAAGTTCAAACATAGGTTATAAGTGGAGGAGTCACTGTCAAGGAAGGGGAGTTAGGATGGAGACGATATTACGGAACAGAAACAGTGGCAGGAATCTAGGGAAGATGGAAAAGCAACCTATCGGGTAAAAGGAACATGGTTTGAAGATGTAGGCACCTGATCTCCAAAAAGATGAAACAGGATGAGCAAGGATGCATTCAAATATAAAATGAAAGCAGCTTCAAATGACGAGAGACAGTGCAGAGTCTAAGCAACCTCTTTTTGTTCAGATGAAGATCACAGGTCACCTATAAAATTCTAGATTGATTTCGGTAAAAAGTAATTGAGATGGAGACCCAACAAACTAGCAGGTCTGTAGCAACTGAATGTGTGTGTCAGCATGGGAGATCGAGAGAGAGAGATAACGGGCAAAGACACAGGGAGAAGAGGAGCCATCTACTGCGCCAATACAACTGATAGAGGCATCAAGAGAGCAAGACAATTCATTGGCTAGAGAGAGATAAAGAGAGAAGATATTCCATATTTTCTAATAAATTTCAATGTTCTTTTTCTAAGCATCTGGAAAGAATTAGACTTTGTTCTTTTGGACTGAACTGTACTGAACTTACAAAACTGAACTTAACTTAATTTGTGTGAACTTAACTGAACTATAACTGTTAGAGGAAAATTAAACTCAATTGAACTGAATTGCCTGAAGTGAACTGAACTAAATTTATCTGAACTGAACTGAATTTCCATTAATTCAATCCAAAAGAACAGAGCCTTAGTGTTACTAGTGTTATCAGTGCCAGAGATAATATTATGTAAATTTTCACGCCTAGTGTACAATATTTTCTACCTCCCATAATGTTTCACAGGCACCTCAAGAGTTCAAGGTGTTAGAAATTTAGTAACTTGTTACTGGAATACAAACATTTTTATGCAACACAGTACCAACCAAAGTGTCACATTGACAACTGCAATGAAATTTTTTTTTATGTTTGTTTATGTATGAAATTTTTTGATAAATCCTGATGAAATTTGACCCACAACACACAAATTTTGGATGACCAAGTCTCTGTATTACAAACAAGGATAAGTACAGCTGTTGAAAAAGCATTCCAATAAACAACAAGGTTATAACAAGCCACCTTCAAGAGAACACAGCACGATGGAGCACCAACTTCACAATAGTCAAACCTCAACATCATACATGGCCGAGGTACCAAATGCAAATCACAATATCACCAGATCAACATGAGAAAAAACTATCAAGAACATGCATGTACAGAATAATCATGACTACAATACAATCCACAAGGAAATGAAGTTAGGAAAAATGTGTTGCCACTGCTCATTATCCATTTCTCAACTAGTATACAAGTGTATATAGAAAAGATTATCATTCTAGAAAACAGACTAAGATCAATAAAACATATAGGAATATGTTGCAGAAATTCTACCTGGCTAGGAAGTGAGTTTCCATTCGCTGAGTCCTGCTCACATAACATAATGTGATGATCTGGCAGCCATACTAGCAACATGAGCTTGCATCTGAGCGGCTCTAACTTTCCCAGAAGTAGCCCGGTGGAAAAACTGCTCTCTGGACAACAGCCTCACATTCTTCAAGTACTGATCAACAGGTATTACTCCTTCCTGAACCGCCTTATCCAAGGAATAAATAACATCCTCTATCGCCAAATCAAAGGCGCTTGCCTCAATCATCTGCTTTGAAAGAGCATCACAAGGCTCAAATGCATCATCAACATTAACATCATTCCCAATCTTAGACATCTTCTCCTCATTTTCCCTCAACCACCCTTCCAAAACATCCGCATTGGTCAAAACCATCTGCAACTGCTGTTCCAGCCCTTCCTTCTCATCCAACATCTCCTTCAACCCTTTATTCAATTCCTCCTCCCGCTGCCTCAAACTCGCTTGAGCACTAAACAAACCTTCCATCTCCGCCTCCCTCGTCTTCCTCAACCCCACAACATCCCCATGTACCATCTCCACAAGCTTATTAATAGCATTCCTCTTAAAAACCTCGTTCGGATCATCCGTCCCATTCGCCCTCTGCGGTGAAGGAGGCATAACCCTTCCACTCCCCACATACGGAGATGGCGGAAAAACCCTAGGTGGCACTGGCATCCCAGGATGCCCCACAGACCCAGAACTCATAGAACCCGAAAACCCCGAATTCGACGAATTCCCACTTAAACTAGAACTAGCACTATGGGTATGATTAACAATAGAACCCGAATCAGGTTTCCTCTGCGAATAAAGAGGAGGATCTCGACCAAAATAATGACTCAAATCACGAGCTAAATCAACAAGATTAGAGCTAGGGTAAATCCATTTCTGCAAATAAGGGATATTAACCATACCAGAAGGAGTAACATAAGGGTGCGGTCGTTTGATGATCATATCACGAGTTGGTGTAACGAATACGCAAGGAGGGTGACGTGGGTACAACTCCATAAGCCAAATAACGACGGGGATGTTGTATGTGACGCCTTGGTACAACATAGGAACAGTGCCATCGGCTTGTAGAAGGTTGACGGTGCGACCGTCGTTGTGCGTGAAAGTTGCGGTTTTAGGTTGGAGAGAAGGGTATGTGTCGGTGAGAGAGACGAGGTGTTGACGGATTAGCCACTTTACGTCCTCGGAGTATGGGAGGGAGGATGGACCACGCTGTGAAAGGACGTTGCTTAGGAATTGTAGGGTTTGGGGGTTCGAACCCGTGCTATGGAGCGGGTGCGGAGGAGCCATTGTTGGACTTTGGTGTTGAAGAAGATCAAGCAGGGTGGAGAAGGGATAATTGAAGGCAACTTTTTCGAGGAAGGAATTTTCGCGGAAGTTTGGGAAATAGTGCAAGGAAACGTTTAGGAAATCCAAACTCAATTTGTCAATATGGGAATATAAGTACTGGGTTGCTAATTATAGTTATATAGTAGTACTTGGTTTCGGGTCCAATTACGATCAGTTCATCATCCTTGTCCCTTGAGTTGGGTTAAGTTTGGATCGGGTATTGTTATTATTAGAATGGTTCATGTTCAGATTAGATTATGAATCTTACTTTAGATTAATTCAAAATTTTAATTGTTTAGTTAAGATTAGCTCATCTGAGACTATGACAAGTTTGAAAGATGATTATAGCTCTATTATGTTCAACTTTATTTTTAGTTTTTATAGGATAAAATAAGTTTAGATCAGATGTAATTAGAGCTAATAAGGTCTAATAATTTAAGATAAGTCTAGTTCAGCAACAATAAGGTTTGACACACTGATAAAATAATGTCTAAAAGGTCACTTAAGTCTAGTTCAGCAAAATAAGGTTTGACACACTAACAAAATAATATAATAAATTAAGATAAGGTCTAATAAAGACTAATAATGTCTAATAATTTTCGATAAGTTCAGATAAGCAAAAATAAACACTTAGTTTTGAATTTTAAAACACAAACATATTATCTGTGTTTCGTTTCGAGATTAGTAATCATACGGAGATGAAAGTTGGAGATTGCACTTTCCAGAGGTTGTTGTATGGAACCTCCCAATTCTCTTAGCAGACCACGGTCTTATCATTCTCGATATAATGCCTGCAAAGTGCAAACCAAGGGGCCCGTACAAATTTGATGCTTGGTGTTGGACATTTCAATCTGTTAAGGATATGATCAACGAGGAATGGGCAGTAAGTCAAAAGGGATCGCAATTGTTCAAAGTGCAGCGGGAAATCCAAAACACCGGCCAAAGGATGCAGGAATGGTGTCTCGCGTACAAAAAAACACAAGCAAATAAACTAGGAAGACATTGTGTCAACATTGGAAGACGCTCAAGGAAAGATTAGCATAGATGTCACCCCTGGGGATGAGATTAGAAAACGAAGGGAACTAGAAGACTGAATGAAGATTCAAGTAGAGTACTGGAAACAGAAAAGTTGATTCAAGTGGGATGTGTGGGGTGATCAATCCACGAGTTCCTTCTTCAAGCGAGTTAAAGGGAGAAAACTGAAAAATAGAATAAACGTCATCCAAAACGAAGTTGGGAGTTGGATAACACAGGAAGAACAAATTGCACAAGAATTTATCATATTCTTTGGGAATCTCTTCAACCCGCAAAATCAATGCGACTTGGTGTCTTATCAACATGAATGATTTTTGGACCTTTCAAGGATCAAGGAAATGCATGTCGCATAAATGATAAGACCAGTAACAATGGAGGAGGTACGTAAGGCAATTTTCAGTATGAAGTTAAACAAATCCCCGGGACCTGATAAGCGAGACGAAGATAACGTTCGTAGCTCTCGTTCCCAAAATTACACAACCATACCAGGTAACTCAATTCCGCCAAATTAGTCTGTGCAACACCACGTACAAAATCATAGCTAAAGTGCTGGTCAATAGAATGAAGATAATATTGCCATAATTAGTGTCAGAAGAGCATAATGCTTTTGTACCTGGGCGTATGATGAGCGACAGTTGCCTGATGGCCCATGAATTAATATCCCGGTGTCAACGACAAGACGTGGAAGAACCCAATATGCAATCCTCAAGACAGATTTGAATAAAGCGTACGATAGGGTCCGATGGGATTTCTTAATAACTACACTGAGAGCTATATATTGGGTTCCGGAAATATGGATCAACTGGATTCACCAATGCATATTCACGGTTACGTTTTCAATAATTGTCAACGGCACGCCATATAGTAGATTTACAGCTAGAGCTTGGCTACACCAGGGGGATTCCCTATCTCCATATCTATTTTTGCTCTGTATGGAAGTCTTAGGGAGAGCTATGAAGAGAGCGGAAGCCTCAAGGAAACTAAGTGGATTTAAGATTTGCAAGATCGGCACAGCAATATCACCTTTATTTTTTTGCAGACGATGCCCTCTTTTTCTTCAAAGTCGACAATTTGGCATTTGCAACAACAAGGCACACTCGGATACTTTTCGCGCCATGTTAGGTGAGTTGATTAGCTTTAAAAAATCTTTTATTAGATTCTCGCCAAATACTCTATCGAATAAGATTAGGCATCAGAAGCATAGAATACTTTGGTAACTATTTAGGATGTCCTATGAACATTAATGGTAGGTTTACAAGAAAATTCCAACCCATAGTGAAATAAATAATCATAATCCTGACTTCATGGAAGTATGTCTCGCTCTCGCAAATGGGTAGGCTTTTGCTGATAAACTCTGTACTCGTGGCTACCGCATCCCATATTATGGCCATATAGTGATATACATGCTACCCAAGAATATATTGAAGCGACTAACATCTTTATCATTGAGATTTTGGTGGGCGTGGGGGTAAACAAAAATAGGCCAATCTATTGGATGAAATATGAAACACTTGTTAAACATAAAAAGGATGGCGAACTAGGGTTCATGGATTTACAAGCTCTGAATACAGCCCTCATCTTCAAGCAGTGCTGGAGAATGCACAAAAACCCAAACTAACTAGTTAGTCGTGTATTGAATGCAAAATACTCCTAATCTGCACTCATGTAAGAGATCAATAACCACAAGCTAAAAATACCTTCCTATGCCTTGAGAAGCACAGTCTCGGATGTTCATAGGCTCCAAGTAGGGGTGTAAGTTATTTGGTTAAAAATCGAAAACCGAACCAAACCAAACCGAATTAGTAATTTGGTTTGGTTTTTTAAAAAAATTTAGTTTGGTTTGGATTTACAATTTTTTTTTCGGTTTTTTGGTTTGGTTCGGTTTTGATTTTGAAAAACCGAACCAAACCAAAGTTTATATGTTATAGGGCCAAATATCCCATTTAGCTTAGCCGGCTCAGCCCATTTCTCACTCCTCGGCCAATTACAAGTTACAACTAATAAGGGGTTTGAAGAAACCCTAACTCGCTCCTTTATTTCTCTCTCATAAACAGCAGTCGTTTCTCATCCTCTCTCTCCTAAGAATGAAGAAACCCTAACTCACTCCTCCATTTCTCTCTCTCCTCCGCTTCTCTCTCTCCTCCATTTTTCTCTCTTCTCTTACGTCGGCTTGAAGACTTCCCTGATAGATCGAAGATTTTGAAAACTCTTTCATGGCGGCTTGAACCTCATACTGGAGTGAAGAAGATTGAACCTCGATGTCCTCTCTCCCAGTTCTTTCTCTCTGCTCCATTGCTCTCTTCCAATTCATTTCTCTCTCCTCAGTCAATCGGGAATTTTTCGAAATACCAGTCGAGCCTTGAACAAGTTGTTCAATCGCCAGGTGCCTCCTCAACTTTTTTGTTTGTTGGTCCAAATCTCTGCCCTCTGGATCTCGAAGAAGAACTAAAGAATATCATGCATTTTCTTTATTATTTTTCATTAATTTTGTTATTTTAATCAATTATCTTTAGTTATAGGACTTCAATTTTAAACTTTGCTTGTGATTTGTAATAATTCTTCTATGTTTGAGGATTTGAGCTTGATGTTTTCATAGTATTTGTAAGATTTAGGAAACAATTTTTCACATCATAAGAGAATTTCGGTTTTTTTCGGTTTGGTTTGGTTTGGTTTGGTTTGGTTTTGGTTCTAGAATTTCGGTTTGGTTTGGTATGAATTTTGGTTTGGATTTGGACTTGAAATTTGAAAACCGAATTAATTTCGGTTTGGTTCGGTTTTGCTCCAAAATCGAACTGAAAACCGAACTTACACCCATAGCTCCAAGGGCAAATAGGGTACAACATAGGTTCAGGAAAGGACATCAATATTGGAGACAATGACTGGGCACAAGGACCACAAGGAAAAATGAAAATTCGCCCAAAAAGAGGAAAGGAACATCTATTGTGTGAACAAATATAAGCATTAATAAGAGTTGATCGTTTGTGGGATGCAGAAAAAATTTGGAGTAATTTTGAGCCAAACTCAGCCATAGCAATTATGAGCACATATATCCCAAGAAAGCAAAGGACAGATGAACTGGTTTGGACTCCTTCAGATAGTGGTCAGTACACGATTAAATCAAAGTGATAAATTAAAATCAACTCTCAAAACTCAAACCCTAATTCAAAAATAACTTATTAATCAACACAACTAAATTTGGATAATTGAACAACAAGATTTATTTGAACTCGCCACTCCCCAAATGTGTCATGATCTCCAACTTGAAAATAATTGTATCTCTAGAAACATAAATCTGTCTCCTCATTTTAGTACTCAATGATGACTAATACCTTCGTCTAATTGGTCCGGATCGAAGAAAGATAAGGAACGAGTTTGAAATTAACCTTTTCAAGTCTAAACCATATTCTAACCCATTTTCCTAAGCCAACTTTCGAAAACATTTTAAACATTAAGACCCTTCAATGAGGAAGTCAAATTCGTGCTCGCACTGCATAGGCTAAAAATATACCTACAATAACCAATTGATATGAGTAACTGCTCGCCAAACAATACCAAAGTAAAGATGGGTCGTTAGACGATCAATAAGGCGCAAGCCATTATCAACACAAAGCACATAATTAGCAATAACGCGTACGCACAAGCTAAATAAATAATTAACAACCTAAGATGATACTACGAGAAAGTAAAATTAAAAACGTTCAAGTAGGCAACAAATACTCATATGGCAAGTACATCCTATAAAAACTTAGCTTGCCTTTCTTTTAATTGTTATATAATAATTAATTTATCTTTGAGTTAAGCAATGAACGAGTTGATGCATCCCAAAACGTATTAAAAAAATATGACATTAGTCGCGACACTGAGCCATAAAACCACTTACGAGATCTCAACTAAAAGAAAAGGATAAGTTGATCATCTGACCCTTAGAAAAGTCATGGGCTACCACCAAGAGCTCCAACCCACCTTGGTCAATAGCTAAATGTGCGGTTGCGCACTAATCTAAAGTTTTATTGCTTATCCTCTTTTCACTTTAACTAGTTAACAATTTTATTCAGTATTAGACCATTAATTAAATTAAATATGAGAAATAAAAACACCAAACAACCTCTTTTATCTTTAATTAATAAAGATAATTGTACTACCCCGATCCTTTATAGCGTTTTATTTAGAGTTAATTATATTTATTAAATTAATTATGTTCCGAAAACTATGAATATTTAATTGTGATGTTGGTAATGTGTTTATTAATTTAATTTTATAAAGATATTATTATTTAAAATTATTTTGGGTTTTAGATATCCAAAATGAGTGAAGTGGTATTTGTCGAAATAGGAAACCCGGGATCCCAAATTTCTTTCCTCCTTGTCGGTGTGGGAAGTAAAAACCCAACCCTCCTTTCTTTTTCTTTTGTCGGTGAAACAAACCCCCCAAACCCGTTTTTATTTCTTCTCATTCTCGTTGCTTTTATTGAGCACCCAAACCCCAAGCTTCCTGAAATTTCATTTCTCTCTCCTGGATCCCCTGATTCTCTCTCAAACCCGATCCCCCTCCTCTCTCTCTCGCGGCTCCGCGCCGCCACCACCGGTAATACTCCGTATTTTTAGTAAGTTAATATTTATATTTTTAGAAAAAAAAATGATTATTAAAAAGACTATTATTTACTAAAAAGGCTTGTTATTTACTAAAAAGGCTTTTAAAATAGGTTTTTAAAAGATTTTGGGTGTTTAAAATAAATTTTAGCCCAAATGAATATTGGGCCTAAGTTTACTAGTTTTTAAATCCACATACTTTGTTTAAAACAAAATAAAAAAAAATGCTTAAAAGAAAATTCCAAAAAGGTTTATAAAATACAAAAAAGAAAAAAAAAAGGAAAAAAAAAATTAGTTCCAAGTATCTCACGGCAGTGAGGAAGCTTGTCAATTAATACAACTTTTATCTTGAATGTTCTGTTACTTTGATCTATTTACTAAGGTTTTACGGCTATGTCTCTTGTGGGATAATTATATTTTTCCCTCATCTTAGTTGGATGATCGTAATATTAGTTGGATCTTAGCTAAAATTGTTTATCTTTTCTGTTAAATTCATCTTTTAGTTTCCTAGTCCTACTTCGACTCTACCTATCCAACTAGTATAAATAGGGGCCTCCACCTCTCATATTCTACACACCAAATTTGAGAAATACATCTCTTTTCTCAAGTTTAAACTCTCTCTCCCTCTTAGCCTACCCTTTCTCTTTCTCCATTAGTAGTCTTTTAATTTCCAAGGTGCGTGTATATGTAGATCTTTAAATATTGTTCTGCATACGCAGTATCATGTTTTTAGGGTTTTTATTTTCAGATTGAAACACATGTTTTGTGAGTTTTATTATGAACTTGATGAGTTTTATTATAAATATTATGAGTTTACATGAGTATGTTAAATTTATAACTTATTATAAGCCGGTTTTTTCACCTGATACCCCCGAGTTTTCAAAAAATTCACCTGGTACCCTCCATGTTTTCAAAATTCACCAATCACCAGGTACCCCTCAGTTTCGAACTAATACACTCAGATACCCTTAATGACTAACGGCGGTTAACGCCGTTAGCCTTAAACCTAATTAAACCCTAATTAGGCCTAATTAACCTAACTAACCTAACTAAACCCTAACATCTTAGTTCTAACCTTACTCTAACCCTAACCCTAACCCCTAATTTCAAACCCTAACCCCACTACTACCCAACCACCACCCCCTCCCCTCCATCCAACCCACCCTACCCCCCGCAGCCCACAACCCCCACCGCAACCCCCACCCCCACTGCAGCCCCCCACCCTCCCTCCCCCCACCCACCGTAAACCACCACAACCCCAGAAATCTCACCCCTCCCCCAACCCCCTCACCCCCACAAGACCACCCCGCTTCCATTTTCGCACCCCTCCCCCCACCCCGTAGCACCACCCTCCTCCAATTTCCGCGAAACACAAAGTACCCCCACAATAAAAAACAGAGGGGAAGAAGAAGGGGTTGCGGGCGGCGCGGGGGGTGGGGTGCGAAAATGGAAAGGGGTGGTGCTGTGGGGGGCGCGGGAAATTAGGGTTAATTAGGGTTTAAAGCAGGAAATTAGGGTTAATGACTAACGGCGGTTAACGCCGTTAGTCATTAAGGGTATCTGAGTGTATTAGTTCGAAACTTAGGGGTACCTGGTGAATTTTGAAAACATGGAGGGTACCAGGTGAATTTTTTGAAAACTCGGGGGTATCAGGTGAAAAAACCGTATTATAAGCATACTAAGTAGTCTGCAGTTAAATTTATTTTCGATCTGTAAAATATAATGAACTATGTTGAACCATGCTTTTGTTGTCATGCGTTGAGTTGTTTAACACTGTTGTTATTGTTAGTCTCCGAATCCATGTACTGAGTTGGATTGTTATATTGTTAGTGGAAAACTTCCTACTATAGTTTATTAGTACTGATGTATTTAATCTTCAAGGTTCATGATGCATGATTCTTGCATAGTACGAGTACTTAACTCTATTAATATTAGCATTATTCCGTCAAAAAAAAATATTAGCATTATTATTATTACTATTCCTATTAGTATTATCATAAAAATTATTTCAAATATCAGTAAGATTTTCCAAGCTTATTTCAAGAACAAGTTAATTTTTTTTTTATGCCTTTACATGGCTAAGTTTATAAGTATTATTATTCTTTTTAAGGAAGATTATTTCCGAAAGAATTTTTATTAGATACATGATCTTTTACGATCGCAATTAAAGAGGCAACGACTTGTTATTTATTAGCAAGAACGTTAGCTATTATATTTTACCCATGTACTTTTTGTATAAGTCATGTGGACAAGGTAGTAACCCCTCGTAATAGACTCAGTAAGGAATACTAAACTTGGGGGTGTGCACACTTTAGGAAAGGTACCTAGGCAAGGAAAAGGAGTTTTTATTAAAGTTAAATACTTTATGTTATATAATTATCAAGTATTCAAGGAAGGATTTTTGAAATTAAATATTTCAAATGTTTAATTAAATAAAGTGTTTTTATATTCCGCATATACATGTACTCAGTATTTTTACTGACACGCGTTTTGTTTGTTTTGTTTTATGGCTTTGTCCCTGTGATGACCCTATTTTGGCGAGCAGAATTTACAGGTTGATATGATGCATACTTCATATGGGGGAGCTAGTGTGGAATCAAAATTAATCAAGGAGTTGTTATTTTATTTTCAATATTCCATTGTTATAGTTGTACAATAAAGTTTATATCAATAAACAGAATTATTTCAGTTATTACGCTGCATTAGTTTAAAGTTCAGTTAGTAGTTAGTATTAAAGCCTTTAACGTTATCACGTGGCGGTAATACTCTCAAGTTTCTCAATGAGTTTTATATTAAAATATGTTTTTAGAAAGAGAGAAATTTGGGGGTGTTACAAAGTGGTATCAGTTTTCCAGGTTCTTTTTGAAAATAAAATAAACAGTCAATGAGAGTATGGGTAGATTTAGAAAGGGCATATAAGCTAGAGTTTCGCATTCTATTTGCATTTTCTTTGGGCATTTTATGTGCAATTTTTTTTCCTAGCATAAATACTTATATTTTCAAGTATAAATATTTTCTGATTTATATTTTGAAGAACGGAATAATTGTGTGTAATATTATTCTGAGGAAAGTTCTGGCTAGGAAAGACTTGGTACTTAAGTTGGCCGTTTGTGCCGCACCTCTCTTTCCTGGGAACTCACTCGACTAATTATTCATACACTATAAACCTTGTACTCAAATAAATAATTTTTTTTCATCATATGCGTATATATGCATTCTTCAAAAATTTCAACTAAAAAAATATTTTTTTTTTAGAGATTTCGAATATTTTTCAATTCATTTCAAATTATAGTATTTTTACACTGACTATTTTGTCAACATGTGATTCGTATTTTTACTTATTTATCTATATATTTTTTTCAAATTATAAAGCTGCAATTTTTTTGTAATGAAGTATTGAATTTTATTGTTTTATATGAATTATTTAGTTATTCATTGTTAAATTAGAAATATGATTTTTTTTTTTTAATATATTTCAAGGAAGTGTGACTTATTGTCAAGATAAAATGAAAAATCTTTGTATTTTTCATAAGCAAAAGAAAGAGTTTATTTTTTTTTATTATAAGAATTGAGTTATTATTCTGTCTTTCATGGCATATTATTAAGCAGATACTTGCAAGTTGTGATATTACTATCTCTTAAGGCATTTTTTTTTGGCATCGATATTTTCTATGAGATGAATTTATTTATTTAACGTCTTATATGACATGTATGCATGTGATCTAATTCATGCAAAGTGAATTATATGTTTGTTTTGTTGATTTATAAGTGTTACAAGAAGCTATGACTTCAAAGTAAGCCAAGTTGACTAGTTTTGGATTCATTAAAAGTGAAGATTGTTCTGATTTACTCTTTTGAAGAAAATAAGTTTAGTAGTTTTTTTTAAGGAATGAAGAAGACAATACCCTATGTTATGTGCTAAGGATTGTGAAATTAGTCATTTGAAGTTTTATTCAGTTGGATGACCTTTAATATTTAGTGACATGAATAAGGCAGGGAAAATTTATAATTTGAGGAAAGAAGATGTAGGAGATCAATGGTTTATTTGGAGGAATTATCAAGATTTAGATAAGTTATATATTATGTTTATGGATATAGTTAACACTATTTTAGCTTCGATATAGATATAACCTTAAAAAGGTGACAAAATAAGGAATATTATGAGGACCTTATAGGTATATGAGATACCATATTTGAAGTTTGATTTAATTAAGGAATTATACTCTATGATGAATCGCAAATATCTTTAAAGGAGTTATCGTTGTTATAGTTAACCAAAGAAAGTAAGCAAGACCATATTTGAAATTTTAGCAGGTTCCTTTAGATCATTTTTGTTTTAAAAGGTGGAAGTAAGATACTAGAATTCTCTAAATGTATGCTAAGTTGATACTAGGGGATTATTGAGTGTCAAGAGGAGTATTATTTTGTGAGTAGTCTAATTAAATTCTTGCTTGAGTGATTGTGTATTCACAATAATTATTGTTTTGGAAGATGAAAGTTAGAATGATTTTACGGATTGGGTATATCACTTATTGAAAGAGTATGTGACTCTAATAATAGAAGAAATATACTTTTGGAAGAAAATAGGGAGCGTAATAAAGGAGAAAATAAAAGGAAAGACTAGTCAATCAAGGTAATTGATTTTGGAATGAGTGGTCGTATTTTTGTCTTATGGATTTAAGCATTGAGTATATATATTATGCGAAGGAGTTAATTTCATTGAAATGAAGATTATATGAATTTCTGGCAAGATTGTTTATTTATTGTATCAAGTTCTAGTTGACTACTGTTTATTTTGCGAGCATATTAATTATGGTAATTTAAGGAAAATTTGAAGATGAACTTTAAGGAGTTGTAGTTTTGACTTTTGAGGACCTAATTAAGGAAGACTATTTTATTCAAGTATATGTTGTGTTAGTGTACTAACAAATTTTGCTTATAAATGATGAGTTGATTTGATTTGATTCGTAATATAGTATGATCAAGGGTTGTTTTGATGATATTTATTGTGAGACCTTCATGAGTTATGTGAAGCTGATTAAATTTTGAGAGAAAGCAAATGTATTTTTTTTTTTTGAAAAAAAAAGGGCATGTTTGAATATTGTATTTTCGAGTCAAGCTTACGAAAGGTTTTATAAAATTCTTTTGTTCTCACTATATTATTAAAGCATTTTCATAATATATTAGTATTTGCCTCAGTCTTTTCCCTGCAACACTTGTCTTTAGTATCAATATTAGTTCTTTGTTATTCTAGACATCAATTTGAAAAAATTTCGTATTCAGATTTTATATACTTTTCACTTTGTCATTAACTACCCTTTTGACTTATTTAAATATTTTCTATATTATGTTTATCTATTATTGAAGGCATCAAATACTTCTATTATTAATACCTTGAAAAAGAGGTCAATTTTCAAAGCTCAAAAGATATTTTCGAAAGTATTATCTATCTAGTGATTTTGTTATTCCATTTCCAGCAACGACTCTTATATTGTTTGTATTACAAAGTCGGTAAATAATTTTAAGTCAAGTCTGAAGTCTTAGCGAGTTACGGGGCGTAACTCCTTTTTAATGGGGGTAGAATGCGATAGAGTTTCGTGCATTTGACCTTAGAACGCTATTTTTGACCTAATTTTAACTTATTTTATGAGTTATTAACTGAGTCAGCTTACTTTTATAGAAAGAATTTGGTATATGTGAATTACTTGCTTTATTTCTTATTTGCTTGCTTTAAGTTTCGAGGACGAAACTTCTTTTAAGGGGGGTAGTCTGTAATACTCTGTATTTTTAGTAAGTTAATATTTATATTTTTAGAAAAAAATTGGTTATTAAAAAGACTATTATTTACTAAAAAGGCTTGTTATTTACTAAAAAGGCTTTTAAAATAGGTTTTTAAAAGATTTTGGGTGTTTAAAATACATTTTAGCCCAAATGAATATTGGGCCTAAGTTTACTAGTTTTTAAATCCAAATACTTTGTTTAAAACAAAATTAAAAAAAAATGATTAAAAGAAAAATCGAAAAAGGTTTATAAAATACAAAAAAGAAAAAAAAAAGGGGAAAAAAAATCGTTCCAAGTATCTCACGGCAGTGAGGAAGCTTGTCAATACAACTTTTATCTTCAATGTTCTGTTACTTTGATCTATTTACTAAGGTTTTACGGCTATGTCTCTTGTGGGATAATTATATTTTTCCCTCATCTTAGTTGGATGATCGTAATATTAGTTGGATCTTAGCTAAAATTGTTTATTTTTCTGTTAAATTCAACTTTTAGTTTCCTAGTCCTACTTCGACTCTACCTATCCAACTAGTATAAATAGGGGCCTCCACCCCTCATATTCTACACACCAAATTTGAGAAATACATCTCTTTTCTCAAGTTTAAACTCTCTCTCCCTCTTAGCCTACCCTTTCTCTTTCTCCATTAGTAGTCTTTTAATTTCCAAGGTGCGTGTATATGTAGATCTTTAAATATTATTCTGCATACGCAGTATCATGTTTTTAGGGTTTTTATTTTCAGATTGAAACACATGTTTTGTGAGTTTTATTATGAACTTGATGAGTTTTATTATAAATATTATGAGTTTACATGAGTATGTTAAATTTATAACTTATTATAAGCATGCTAAGTAGTTTGCAGTTAAATTTATTTTCGATCTGTAAAATATAATGAACTATGTTGAACCATGCTTTTGTTGTCATGCGTTGAGTTGTTTAACATTGTTGTTATTGTTAGTCTCCGAATCCATGTACTGAGTTGGATTGTTATATTGTTAGTGGAAAACTTCCTACTATAGTTTATTGGTACTGATGTATTTAATCTTCAAGGTTCATGATGCATGCTTCTTGCATAGTACGAGTACTTAACTCTATTAATATTAGCATTATTCCATCAAAAAAAAATATAGTAGCATTATTATTATTACTATTCCTATTAGTATTGTCATAAAAATTATTTCATATATCAGTAAGATTTTCCAAGCTTATTTCAAGAACAAGTTAATTTTTTTTTTATGCCTTTACATGGCTAAGTTTATAAGTATTATTATTCTTTTTAAGGAGGATTATTTCCGAAAGAATTTTTATTAGATACATGATCTTTTATGATCGCAATTAAAGAGGCAACGATTTCTTATTTATTAGCAAGAACGGTAGCTATTATATTTTACCCATGTACTTTTTGTATAAGTCATGTGGACAAGGTAGTAACCCCTCGTAATAGACTCAGTAAGGAATACTAAACTTGGGGGGTGTGCACACTTTAGGAAAGGTACCTAGGCAAGGAAAAGGAGTTTTTATTAAAGTTAAATACTTTATGTTATATAATTATCAAGTATTCAAGGAAGGATTTTCGAAATTAAATATTTCAAATGTTTAATTAAATAAAGTGTTTTTATATTCCGCATATACATGTACTCAGTATTTTTACTGACACGTGTTTTGTTTGTTTTGTTTTATGGCTTTGTCCCTGTGATGACCCTATTTTGGCGAGCAGAATTTACAGGTTGATATGATGCATACTTCATATGGGGGAGCTAGTGTGGAATCATAATTAGTCAAGGAGTTGTTATTTTATTTTCAATATTCCATTGTTATAGTTGTACAATAAAGTTTATATCAATAAAGAAAATTATTTCAGTTATTCCGCTGCATTAGTTTAAAGTTCAGTTAGTAGTTAGTATTAAAGCCTTTAACGTTATCACGTGGCGGTAATACTCTCAAGTTTCTCAATGAGTTTTATATTAAAATATGTTTAGAAAGAGAGAAATTTGGGGGTGTTACAAAGTGGTATCGGTTTTCCAGGTTCTTTTGAAAATAAAATAAACAAATAATGAGAGTATGGGTAGATTTAGAAAGGGCATATAAGCTAGAGTTTCGCATTCTATTTGCATTTTCTTTTGGCATTTTATGTGCAATTTTTTTTCCTAACATAAATACTTATATTTTCAAGTATAAATATTTTCTGATTTATATTTTGAAGAACGGAATAAGTGTGTGTAATATTATTCGAGAAAATTTCTGGTTAGGAAAGACTTGGTACTTAAGTTGGCCGTTTGTGCCGCACCTCTCTTTCCCCGGGAACTCACTCGACTAATATTCATACACTATAAACCTTGTACTCAAATAAATAATTTTTTTTGATCATATGCGTATATATGCATTCTTCAAAATTTCAACTAAAAAAAATATTTTTTTTAGAGATTTCGAATATTTTTCAATTCATTTCAAATTATAGTTAAGATTTTATTTTTACACTGACTATTCTGTCAGCATGTGATTCGTATTTTTACTTATTTATCTATATATTTTTTTCAAATTATAAAGCTGCAATTTTTTTTAATGAAGTATTGAATTTTATTGTTTTATATGAATTATTTAGTTATTCATTGTTAAATTAGAAATATGATTTTTTTTTTAATATATTTCAAGGAAGTGTGACTTATTGTCAAGATAAAATGAAAAATCTTTGTATTTTTCATAAGCAAAAGAAAGAGTTTATTTTTTTTTATTATAAGAATTGAGTTATTATTCTGTCTTTCATGGCATATTATTAAGCAGATACTTGCAAGTTGTGATATTACTATCTCTTAAGGCATTTTTTTTTTGGCATCGATATTTTCTATGAGATGAATTTATTTATTTAACGTCTTATATGACATGTATGCATGTGATATAATTCATGCAAAGTGAATTATATGTTTGTTTTGTTGATTTATAAGTGTTACAAGAAGCTATGACTTCAAAGTAAGCCAAGTTGATTAGTTTTGGATTCATTAAAAGTGAAGATTGTTCTGATTTACTCTTTTGAAGAAAATAAGTTTAGTAGTTTTTTTTAAGGAATGAAGAAGACAATACCCTATGTTATGTGCTAAGGATTGTGAAATTAGTCATTTGAAGTTTTATTCAGTTGGATAACCTTTAATATTTAGTGACATGAATAAGGCGGGGAAAATTTATGATTTGAGGAAAGAAGAAGTAGGAGATCAATGGTTTATTTGGAGGAATTATCAAGATTTAGATAAGTTATATATTATGTTTATGGATATAGTTAACACTATTTTAGCTTCGATATAGATATAACCTTAAAAAGGTGACAAAATAAGGAATATTATGAGGACCTTATAGGTATATGAGATACCATATTTGAAGTTTGATTTAATTAAGGAATTATACTCTATGATGAATCGCAAATATCTTTAAAGGAGTTATTGTTGTTATAGTTAACCAAAGAAAGTAAGCAAGACCATATTTGAAATTTTAGCGGGTTCTTTTAGATCATTTTTGTTTTAAAAGGTGGAAGTAAGATACTAGAATTCTCTAAATGTATACTAAGTTGATACTAGGGGATTATTGAGTGTCAAGAGGAGTATTATTTTGTGTGTAGTCTAATTAAATTCTTTCTTGAGTGATTGTGTAATCACAATAATTATTGTTTTGGAAGATGAAAGTTAGAATGATTTTACGGATTGGGTATATCACTTATTGAAAGAGTATGTGACTCTAATAATGGGAGAAATATACTTTTGGAAGAAAATCGGGAGCGTAATAAAGGAGAAAATAAAAGGAAAGACTAGTCAATCAAGGTAATTGATTTTGGAATGAGTGGTCGTATTTTTGTCTTATGGATTTAAGCATTGAGTATATATATTATGCGAAGGAGTTAATTTCATTGAAATGAAGATTATATGAATTTCGGCAAGATTGTTTATTTATTGTATCAAGTTCTAGTTGACCTATTGTTTATTTTGCGAGCATATTAATTATGGTAATTTAAGGAAAATTTGAAGATGAACTTTAAGGAGTTGTATTTTTGACTTTTGAGGACCTGATGAAGGAAGACTATTTTATTCAAGTATATGTTGTGTTAGTATACTAACAAATTTTGCTTATAAATGATGAGTTGATTTGATTTGATTCGTAATATAGTATGATCAAGGGTTGTTTTGATGATATTTATTGTGAGACCTTCATGAGTTATGTGAAGCTGATTAAATTTTGAGAGAAAGCAAATGTATTTTTTTTTTTTGAAAAAAAGGGCATGTTTGAATATTGTATTTTCGAGTCAAGCTTACGAAAGGTTTTATAAAATTCTTTTGTTCTCACTATATTATTAAAGCATTTTCATAATATATTAGTATTTGCCTCAGTCTTTTCCCTGCAACACTTGTCTTTAGTATCAATATTAGTTCTTTGTTATTCTAGACATCAATTTTGAAAAAAATTCGTATTCAGATTTTATATACTTTTCACTTTGTCATTAACTACCCTTTTGACTTATTTAAATATTTTCTATATTATGTTTATCTATTATTGAAGGCATCAAATACTTCTATTATTAATACCTTGAAAAAGAGGTCAATTTTCAAAGCTCAAAAGATATTTTCGAAAGTATTATCTATCTAGTGATTTTGTTATTCCATTTCCAGCAACGACTCTTATATTTTTTGTATTACAAAGTCGGTAAATAATTTTAAGTCAAGTCTGAAGTCTTAGCGAGTTACGGGGGCGTAACTCCTTTTTAAGGAGGGTGGAATGCGATAGAGTTTCGCGCATTTGACCTTAGAACGCTATTTTTGACCTAAATTTAACTTATTTTATGACTTATTAACTGATTCAGCTTACTTTTATAGAAAGAATTTGGTATATGTGAATTACTTGCTTTATTTCTTATTTGCTTGCTTTAAGTTTCGAGGGCGAAACTTCTTTTAAGGGGGTAGTCCGTAATACTCGTATTTTTAGTAAGTTAATATTTATATTTTTAGAAAAAAATTGGTTATTAAAAAGACTATTATTTACTAAAAAGGCTTGTTATTTACTAAAAAAGGCTTTTAAAATAGGTTTTTAAAAGATTTTGGGTGTTTAAAATAAATTTTAGCCCAAATGAATATTGGGCCTAAGTTTACTAGTTTTTAAATCCAAATACTTTGTTTAAAACAAAATTAAAAAAAAATGCTTAAAAGAAAAATCCAAAAAGGTTAATAAAATACAAAAAAGAAAAAAAAAGGAAAAAAAATTCGTTCCAAGTATCTCATGGCAGTGAGGAAGCTTGTCAATACAACTTTTATCTTCAATGTTCTGTTACTTTGATCTATTTACTAAGGTTTTACGGCTATGTCTCTTGTGGGATAATTATATTTTTCCCACATCTTAGTTGGATGATCGTAATATTAGTTGGATCTTAGCTAAAATTGTTTATCTTTTCTGTTAAATTCATCTTTTAGTTTCCTAGTCCTACTTCGACTCTACCTATCCAACTAGTTTAAATAGGGGCCTCCACCCCTCATATTCTACACACCAAATTTGAGAAATACATCTCTTTTCTCAAGTTTAAAGTCTCTCTCCCTCTTAGCCTACCCTTTCTCTTTCTCCATTAGTAGTCTTTTAATTTCCAAGGTGCGTGTATATGTAGATCTTTAAATATTGTTCTGCATACGCAGTATCATGTTTTTAGGGTTTTTATTTTCAGATTGAAACACATGTTTTGTGAGTTTTATTATGAACTTGATGATTTTTATTATAAATATTAGGGAAATTCCCAATGGTGACCTCGAATTTTTCGAGTTTCCCATTGGTGGCCCTAAGTTTTTTTTATTCCCACTGGTAACCCTCAATTATTGTTTTATTCCCAAATGTGACCTAATAGAGTAAAAATCCATTTGTTTCGTTAACTTTTCGTTAGAATAAATGTCTCGGTTTGAGTGCTTGAAAATTATCTAGGTTTGCAAGCTGCAAATATAGTTGGGTTAAAATTTTGGGGCTCCTTTTAGCCCTTAAGGTTCAAAATTAAAGTCTAATTAAATTTGTTTTCATGCCTAAAAATTGGTCGATTAAGGAATTGAGTGTCATTTTGGTTCGTAAGGATTAAATATCACAAAAAAAAAAATCTGAATCACCTTGGTTTGTGCGCCAAGACATTAGTTCTAATGGAAAGTTAATGAAATTAACGGTTTTTCGCTTTATAAGGTCACATTTGGAACTAGAACAATAATTAAGGGTTACCAATGGGAATAAAAAAAATTGAGGGTCACCATTGAGAAACTCGAAAAGTTCGAGGTCACCATTGAGAATTTCCCAAAACTCAAGCTTAATTACATTTATCAATTAGCTATTGTTTGGGTCTCAAAAGAATCTGACTTGGTGTTAATTTGTTAAATCATAGAACCATGTTAATTGAACACCTTGTTGGGCTTGAACCAGATTTGTCTAGTTGAACAATTTAGTCGATTAGTTAGGCTAAATTTATAAAAACTAAGCAAATTTAGTTTTCTATTAAGTTTTCTTAGTTTAACATGCTACTTTAAATTATTGGGCTGAATTTATATTATGGACCAAACTAATTTGCTTAACTAAACCACTTAGTTCAATTTGATGCTTTTATTGGACTCATCTCCTCATCTCCTTCCTTTATTTGCAAAATGAAAATCAAATCTCACAAAGTTTACTTGTGAGATGATTTGCAATAGTAGTTGAGATTAAATTTAGAATAGATATTGTTATTATTTTTGGTGTTAGGATTGTTCATAAGATTAGTTTGAGCATCACTGTTAATTATTGCTATTGTTGGAGTAATTGGAGTTAGCTTATGGGATTCATGTTGATTAGTTGATGCTCAAAGAATAGCAATGAAGTGAGATTCGTGAATGGGGTTATATTAGGAGGAGTAAGTTAGACTAGTTTTCGAGTATAAAGATCCGTGAGTGGGTTCTGATTCTTATTGTTGTTTATATTGTGGTTACGGACGTTGGTTTATGGAGCTCAAAGGAAATAAGAAAGCTTATAAGAAGTTTATCCTCGGAATTAGATTTGCGTTTACGGTAACCTTTCATGTCCAGCATCTATGCATGCCCGTATATGTTATGTGCAATGATATGCTCGAATATGTGGATATGACTTTGTGATGATGATTATGTGATGATGATTATGTGTTATATGTAATGTGACATGTTATATGACTTATGCAAAGCATGTTATACTTATATGAATTGTTGCAAATTATGTGGCATGATGAAATACGTTTTGATATGATGATGCTCACGTAGTCACGTATACTATGAACGATTATGTTTATGACTCGTGGATTCTGGTTATCATGATTTATGGGTATTGTTCGGAATTACGAATATATGCAAATTTGTAAAAGTGGATGGTTCTGTTGGTTTGGCGTTATGAACTGATATGGTAAATGGGCGAGTTACGGGTGGAGGAAATCTGTTTACGATGTACGATACGAACCAAAAAGGTCATATGTTAATGTTTACGAATTATGAAAGTTACGCTCTGTCCAAAACCTGTACTTGCCAATGAACTAAGCTCACGCAAATGGTCCTTACCGAACAAGTACCAATATGATATGATATATGCATGTGTATGAGAAATGATTACGAACTAAAACCGTTTTTACGGGTTGGAGTGAAGTTACTGATTTTTCAACTCATTTCACTAGTAGAAAAAAGTTCAACCGCTCCGGTCAAAATAGGCCTTACAAATCCCGTTTTTGGTCCGGAGCGGTTGGGCTAGGAGCGGTTGACAAAAGTCAACTGATCCGGTCGAAAACCGGATCAGTTAATGCCCCAAAATATTAATTTTTTTTTTCATTTTTTCATTCTTAATCGGTACATTCCAATTTCCCTTTGAAACCCAACGAAATTGTGCAGAGATGTTTTGAAACTCAAGCTATTGTTGCTTGGTTTGGTGAATTTTTTTGTTTTTAATAGATTTTATTGTTGTATTAACCAGTGAATATATGGTACAAATTAAAAAAAAAACAACTAAAATCAGAAACTAAAAAATTCAAAATTCAACAATTAATGAAACTTACAAAAAATGACATAAATTACAACGAAATTTACCAAACTTACAAAAAGCTACAGAATTACAACGAAATTATAACGAAATTCATCAAAAAAATTCCAAAAAAAAAACTAAAATACGAACATCATACAAAAAAATTCCAAAAAACAAATAAAAACAAATTACGGTACAAATTACAGCATTACGGTACAAAAAATGTCATAAATTACAACGAAAAAACAAATTACGGTACAAAATTCAACAATTAATGAAACTTACAAAAAAATTCCAAAAAAACCAACTAAAAATCATATATTACAAAATCAAACTCAAAACTAAGAGAAAACAAAACAAGAAACCTAGCTCTGAAACAAGAGAAACCTAGATCTGAAACGAGAGCAACCTCGAAAGTCATGTAAATCCGACGAGTTTTCGACCTAAGTGCGACGAAGCTTAAGAGAGGCGGCGCCGACGCACGAAATCCGGCGAGTTTTCGACGAACATCGAACGATGCACGACGTACGAAATCCGACGAAAGGAGATTTGGGGAGAGAGGAAGAAATCTGGGTGGTGGCGTGATGAAGACGACGTGTGAGAAGAGAGAAGACGAGAGATGGTGGTGGCGTGATGAAGACGGCGTGTGAGAAGAGAGAAGACGAGAGATGGATGAAGGATGAGGGATGAAGGATGAGGGTTAGAGAAGAGAGAGAATGTGGCTGATGGGAGAGGGCAATGGGGCTGATGAAGAAGACGGCGTGGAGAGGGATTAGGTTTAGATAAGAGAGAGAAATGAGGGAGGGGATCTGAGGGGGTGAGAGGGAAATAAGGGTTAGAGGGGGTTAGAGGGGTGAGAGGGAAATGGGCCGCGTCTTTTATATTATTTTTGGGCCAATTGATCCGGTCCATGCATTCCAACCGGATCAGTTTGGTTCGCATAAATTGTGCGAAAAATGGGCACGGATAACGGATCCGGTTTTGGGCCCTAACCGGATCAGTTGACTTTAGCTGATCCGGTTTGGGCCTAACCGGAGCGGTTATATTGTGACAGATCCACTTTTTTCCACTAGTGTTTTAGTTTATTTTCTGTGTTTCCTTTTCCCTATTCTATGGACTTATTCAGGTATTATGAAGATAGCGAAGGATCAGTTATGTCAAGGATGCTCCGTAAAGGTTGAGTTGAAGCGACTCTGTGTATATTTGGGTTATTTAGAATACTCTGTATTAAAGAATAATAAATATTGCTTTAAGATGAGCATTTGTATGTTTAAGAGGTCGTTTTAGGCTATTATTTTATTAGTGGGCCATAACCCACAAGCTTAAGATCTGTTTCCGCTGACGATTAAGGTTATGTAATTTTCCGGGGCGTTACAATAACCATATAATACAAATTCATTCCTTAAACTCCTTTAAAATTTGTTGAATAACATCAGCAATTAAACCAATGCTATAAAGACATAAACCTTTCCCTTTACTCATTCAACACCACATCCATGAAAAAGTAATAAAATAATATATATGGATTTAATAAAACATTTAATTCCACAATCCTTCAATTCCAATAATAAATATTAATCTAAAGCAGTGAAAATAATAGATTCCTTTAACATACTTGCATCGATATTCCAAACAAACATGGTAATACATATGTACAGTGTTATTAGGATCGAAATCCTACTTTGGATTGTAGTGGTTTGTAGAATCGAATCGGTAGGATCATATCATATGATCTTTAGATCCTACAAAATTGGCTAATATAGTGATAATTATGCTACAATATGGTAAAAGACTCATGTTAAAAATTTACACATAAATAAAGACTTCTTTTATTCGCAAATGGTGATAGTAAGACTGAAGTAACATGCAACCAAAATCTAATAGGAGAAAGATAATATGTGAAATTACTTTATGAGAGGATCGGATCATAGAATTATAGGATCGTATTAAGATCTTACCAGCATGTGAACTTTTGTAGTTCGGTAGGATCGAAAGATCATACAAAATTAAGATTTTACGTGGGATCGGGATCGATGAGATCCTTCTGGATCGTAGAATTGTAGGATGGTAAGAGCGGATCAGGATTTTAATAAGAATGCAAATATCCAACATGTTTCACACTCAGTTACAAAAACATGCCAATTTTGTCGCAAATAATATTGTTTAAGGAGTACAATAGTTCCCTAAACATGATCATAAGTTCAATGATACCCCAAACATAATACTAGGTTTAAATCTTTTAGAAATGCACGTAACATGTATAACCATATATTCTTGATGACACTTTTGATCACTAAAAATCACTTAGGAAGTATTCTTCTCCTACAAGTTATACTAACATTTATTGCACGCTATGCTTGCGTGTCATATTAATGTTTTTTTTTTCTCTATTAGTTATTCATGAGTGTTACAAAAAAATTGATTCAAACATACATTTATAATTATTTGTAAGCTTATTAATTTGTTTTTCTTAAATCAATGTTTCGTTGGTTCTTTTTAGTTATTTGTTCATCATTATTCAAATAGTATTGAAAGAAAGAAATATAAAACAGAAGAAAGCTTGTGCTCAAATAAAGTAGAAGAATTTGTGTATCAGGTTCAATCGTTGAATATTAATAAAGTGGAAGAATTTGATTTATATAATAGAGATTACCGAATAATAATCAACATTTAGGTTTTAAAAATTATCAGTATAATTATTAATATGAAATCCAAGTTTTTATATTTTCTGCTGATTGTGTCAATCAAGTTATATTGTCAATCATTGAATATTAATAAAGTGTAAGAATTTGATTTATATAACAGAGATTACCGAATAATAATCAACATTTAGGTTTTAAAATATTATCAGTATAATTATTATTAATATGAAATTCAAGTTTTTATATTTTCTTCTGATTGTGTCAATCAAGTTATATTGTCAATTTAATTTTTGATTAGAGTTTTTCACAAATATATAAGAAGAGGAGATCATTCTCCATAATTTAATATTCAATTAGAATTTCAAATTCAATTCTATTGTTAACTTGTTCAATATATATGGCAAGTAGGAAGAAGAAAAGATTATTTAATATATATGGCAATTTAAATTCATTAAGGGTATATAAGATTTTTTTGTAAGGGGGGCACCATCTTCCTCCCCCTTCATTTATATAATAGAGATAATCCAAATCAATATATATTCACCATAAAATAACAATAATATTTAAATATATATAAAAACCTCTTAAAGTTCGTCTAATCTCAATATTAGATATAAAAACACTTACTTTTCCATCCATAATATTAATACAGTTTTAAATTTACATACGGAGTCGTAGAAGCTAGATATATAATTATGGTATGAGATCTATATGACTATATGATTGAGTATAACTCGAAGATGCACCGGATTACCATCAGTAGAAGGCGAACAAAAAATGAAGTGGTCATTAATCTAACCTGGCATGTAACTTGACTAAAAAAAGACCTGGGCTTGGGCAGATTCTTCTAGCCTAAATTATAGGCAAAAGGTTTTGAGCATGATTCAGTGCGAAATGCTAGGTCAGCTCAGCCCAAATTTTCAAGGCTTGGGCACAAATGTTCATCCCGTACCCGTAGGCCGTAGTTCACCGCCCACCAGTCCACCTTGACTTGTGACCTTGACTTGTGGCAATTTTTTTTTTTGGCAAAAGTCCGACCCAACCCGGCTCATGATCGCCTCAATAAAAGTGGCATGGAAGTTGGCCGTTCAAATTCTCGGCCACACATCTTATCCCGCTCGAATTTAAAAATTAAAACCATTTCAAAACTTCAGATTCTCTCTCCTCCAACTTCAACCAGAGTGTGTGGGCCTGTGGGGAAAGGTTAAAAAAAAAAGGAAAAAAAAGAGAGTAGAGAGAAGAAAAAAAGCGTAACACATAGAGAGACGACAATGGCGGAAATTGAGCAAGACAAACAACTAACTCAAAAAATCGCTGGAATTTTGGAAGAAAGCAAAGCTTCATACGCAACTCACAACCGAAAACTTAAGGAACTCTCCAATCTCAGATCTTCATCACCTCAAAATTTCTTCTCTTCCTTCTGCAAAGCTCTCTTACCTGTCTTCAGTTTTCAGCGACGAACTGCCTCTGCTGAGCGCATCATCCGCTTTATTTCCACCTTCGCCTGCTTCACTGACTCCAAAGGATCCGCCATTGATGATGGTGACGACTTTGTAGAAGCTTTCTTGCGGTTTCTTCTCTCTGCTGTTACTTCCGCTAACAAAACTGCGAGGTTTCGTTCATGTCAGATTATTTCCGAGGTACAATTATCTACTAAATATACAAAAAAAGCATCTAATTGATTTCTTTCGCTGATTTCGGAAATTGTCATGTGTTTCAATTTTTAAAATTCAGCAATTCTTTCGCTGATTTCGTTTATGTTATTATCTTCCTGCTTTTTTTACTGCGTCGTTAGGGTTTTGCTCCTTAGGTTATGGTCGGATTTTGTTGCTGAAACGTGTATGCTATGATTCTATCCCCAGTTCTTAAATTTGTAGTTCATGTTGAGGTAATCGATTTTCTGAAATTGACTGGTGAATAACAATTAGAAATGTTGCTAGTTTTATTTTATTGATTAATCGAAAAGTATGATTAGGACGAGGGCGGTTGATTTGAAAGCTTTCCTTCGAGGTTTTTAGTTGTAATAGTTTGTCCTGTTTATTGCATGTGAATTGTATAGCACTCTTAACTTATAGTAGTATTTTGTAGTTGTAATTAAAAACAGTCAATTATCTTATGTAAGTACTTCAACAGGCCACAGGGGAGATACACAGTAATTAGGGTGCCGAAAGAGATAGAGAGAAATAATAAGGGGACCCATGTGATGAGGAGGGAGATAGGGAGAGAAAATATCCAAAATAGGTAATGTTGCAACTATATTGAAAGACCCAAAAATAGGAAGTGTTGAAACTAAAAGAAAATTGAGGAAGTATAATCTTATACGTTGGACAAGTAGAGTTGTTTTACTTAAACTAACACTTTGTTTGGATAGCAATGACGGAGGCAACATGAAGAGGAGGGAAGAGTGAGCCTGCATTTTACTTCCAAAATTTTCTAACTTTCGAAAGATTTGGTTTCTTAAAAAGGGGAGGAAAATTAATCCTTCCTCTTCTCTTCACTCTTCCCCTGCGTTGTATACAAACAAGGGAAAATGAATCCACACTTTCTCTCCAAATCACTCTATCCAAGTAATCTATAAGTCTTGAGGAACTCTAGTTTCCACTTTGTTTACGCTCTTTGCTAGAAGACACACATTATATGACGTTGTAGAAGAAAGATGAGGGGAAAAAGAAGCCATCATCTAGTATTTTTCAGGGGTAATCACATAATCAATAATATCATATAGCCACTGCCCACTTCGGCACTTCCTGAGGAATATCCTGTTCGAAAATTCCTAGGTTTTTAGCATGATGAGTCTGACAGAATGTACATACTTAGAGAACTGTCGGCAGGCTTGCACACAACAGTTGTAGAAGTTCTCAAATCTGATGTCTTGGTTCTAATTTTCTCGTAAAACAAATTGAAACGAGTTTCTGTAGTAACTAATAAGAATGTTAATAGTTGATAGGAATCTTGTATTAAGATTTTAGACATTGTAATTTCATCTTTCAGTCTGCTCATCTCATTGCCACAAAATATTGATATTTTTTGTCTGTTTCATACCTTTAGTTGTCAAATTTTAATTCTTCAAAAGTAAGCAGTCTTCTGTAATTGTGCGAAAGTACTTTTACAAGTTACATCATTGGACTACTCAATTTTAATGCTAATTTCATGCATTCCTAAAGTTTGATAATGAAATGGGACAAGTAGAGCAATTTAGTTATCAGTTTAGGGTTTATTAAAGTTTGAAGTTTGAACAAAGTATGCCACTTACTATGTTCATAAAAAAATATATCAATAAGCCCTAAATATGAACTGGATAAATTCTCTGCATGATCTGAATGCCTCTTGAGTTGGAGCTTGGAGACAACAATTGCCTACTTATATAGCAAAACTATAATGGGCTTTGTTTAAAGTTTAAACACTTTCTTTTGAAATTGTTTTCCTTATTTAAATTAGTGCAATTTCCCTTCAGAAAGCAGAAGGCTTTATGTTGAAGAGAATATTACTCATGAGATCTATAGGATGTTCAAGCTCATCTCACAAAATGTTGAAATGGAAGATGCTGAGTACCCTATTACCTTTAACCATTTTTACACTTGTAATACTTGCATTCTTTTTCTATTGCAACAATAGAGTTTTCACACTTGCCAATGCATAATTTTAACTATTAATATCTTTAATTACTTTTTAGTAAAAATTATACAAATTTGATACTTCCTCCGTTTTTTTTACCCGCAACACTTTCCTAAAAGGGAAATAATTAATTACTTGCAACACTTTCTATTTTTGCTTTTCCTTTCTCTCTATCTCTCTCCAATCACATGGGCCCTCTCTTTTTTTCCTCTCTACCTCTCTCATACCCAAAAATTGCATTAGAGTTTATGAAAAAAAAAGTGTTGCGAGAAAAAAAAAAACGGAGGAAGTATTTTAAAAGTATAAATTGAGACGAATCTAACAAGATCCCACATGACTATTTTTTTCCTTACGTAAAAATCACAAGAGATAGTGAAAGGGTGGTGAGTGAATAGTGTAAAAATCTCATTGTTGCAATAGAAAAAGAACGGAGGAAGTATTTTGTTTGCTTATTCTTCTTTACTATTAGCTTATTGTTTTGTGAAATTCTAGAGAAGACTTGTTTAAATTACTGTAAATCCTTCTATTTTTGCAAATGTTGTCTCAATCACCCTATTTGATGTTTCTGTATAGGTGATGTACCTTAT
Source organism: Beta corolliflora (assembly GCA_947648045.1). NCBI lineage: Eukaryota > Viridiplantae > Streptophyta > Magnoliopsida > Caryophyllales > Amaranthaceae > Beta > Beta corolliflora. Next base: position 1,196,028 of record CANSZD010004250.1, read on the forward strand.
TTCTTTTTCTTTGTGTTATTTTGTACTTTGTAGATCATAATGCGATTACCAGATGATGCAGAAGTGAGCAATGAGCTCTGGGATGAGGTGATAGAGAGCATGATCATACGGGTGGGAGACAAGATTCCCATAATCCGTACATTTTCAATTAGAGCTCTTTCACGTTTTGTGAATGATGTTGAGAACAGTGACATTCTTGATTTATTCATTCAAACACTGGATTCAGAGCAAAATGCTGTATGTATATATGCTTTCTTGCAGTAGTATGCTTAATTTACTTTGGTAACCCAGTCTATCTCAATTCTGTAAGAGCTTCTTTAGATTTTTCCGGGCTTTCTTAGCCTCTCCTTCTTACTTGCTTACTTAGCTCTTTCTATGCAGGATGTAAGAAAGACCATTCTGCTATCATTACCCCCCTCAAATGCAACATCATTAGTGATCATTGGTTGTACTCTTGATGTTGGCGAATCAGTGCGCAAAGCAGCATATTTCGTTTTGGCCAATAAGTTTCCTCTCCAGAGCCTCAGGTAATTTCACATTAGCTGTTTAATATAGTTGCTCATTTAACTTCACTCGGGTACCTTTCAGAATGTTTAGAGTTGAAGCTTAGAAATTAGGAACAATGCAGTTCATTTATTGATTTATTGAAAATAAAATGCTATCTTGTGCTGCAGGATATTGTACTCAGTTGTTTAACAAAATGATTGTCATGATACATTGAGCTCATGATACATTGAGCTTAGGACCATGAATCTCTTTCCTTATGTTTTCTGTAACCACTTTAAAGAATGAAAATAATGGAGTGAATTATATCAACCGAAGCTATAAGAAACATCACATTAACCTGAAGAACATCCAAGTAATTTGAGTATGACACAAAACTTTTTGAACTTTTCTAGTGGGACTCAGCATCAAACAGATATCCTTTTCTTCCTCCGTCCCACCCTTGCTATCTCTGTGTTTGGTGTGATGATTAGTATTGCTTCAGGCTTCAGATATTATTTCTTTCGTCCCAAAACCTACCTTTACTTTGTCATGGCATACTGTACTTGGTGTGACAATCAGTAAAAACATGCTAGTGCTGCTGCAGACATGTTCCTTTTTGCGTTTATTTCTTACTATTTTTATTATTCATTTGTAAACTTTCTTGTCAGCATCAAGCTCCGGGCTTTAATTCTTCAGAGAGGACTATCAGATCGTTCACCAGCAGTTGTAAAAGAATGTTTGAAGTTAATGATAGATGAATGGTTATGCAAAAGCTGCAATAACAATCCTGTTGAACTTCTCAAGTACCTTGATGTTGAGACATATGAGAATGTTGGTGTTTCTGTTATGAAGGCTCTCTTAGGTGCTGGGATGGGTAGGCCTGAAGGAAGTCAGAGGATACAACAGTTCAAAGAATCATCCTCTGATGAAGTTAGAGGTTGAACTTCAACAACCACCTTTTCTCTATGTTCATCTAGCGATATTGTCTGCAGAGGATATACTGAAAACCTGTGGCACAAGAACCATTGCTGGAGAGCTTGTCAATTTTATGAAAAGTTATAATAGTCTACTCTTCAAGGTTTGCATCTGAGCTGTATTGAATTAATATTTGCAGATTCGGATAAATGCAACCAAGATCTTAAACTACTGGAGCCAGAGGTTGCTCTCTATTGGAGGGTTGTGTGTCAGCACTTACATACAGAGGCCCAGGTAGGCATTTACCTTTTCCGTTCTTATTCTAATGAAATTCTTGCCATCTTTTCTATTTCTCTCTTCTGCCTTTTCTGGTTGCATGAAAATGTCACTTCTCCATACAAAAGTGATCACGGTTTTTGTGGAGCTGAGTTTTCCCTGTGTCCAGAAAGAAATATGATTCTGTTTTGTTATTCATTTTAAGAGGGGGGCGGGGGGGGATGTAGGATTTGGAATCTAGAAATATTGATTTTTTTTCTCCATACACATGCACATTCTCTAAAGATTTAGGCTCCGTTTGGTAGGGCGTAAAACATTTTCCTGGAAAACCGTTTTCCTCTATTTTCAATATTACATTGTTTGGTTTGCAAAGGAGTGTAAAACCATTTTCCCTAGGAGTAAAATTGCTTTTCCAATGATGGAAAACCATTTTCCTTTCAAAATGAAGGGAAAACTGTTTTCCTTCCTTTTCCTTATCTCTCTTGTACACTCCTCTCACAACCTCCTTACTTTCCCTTTCATTTTCCTTTCGTTTCATCATTTTTCTTACATGGAACCAAACAACGGAAAACTAATTTTGGAATTGTGTTTTCCATTGTAAATTGTTTTCCATGAAAATCATTTTACACTGAAAATGTTTTACACCCAACCAAGCAGAGCCTTTAATCTAATTGAGTATCTAAGAACTCTTAAGATTTAATCCATCTATTGTCTGATGTAATGTGCCAAACTTGGACATGATTAGATTTAATTAGATCTTTGTCCTTGTCTAGATTAGTCCAAACATGATTGCAGAAAAAGAACATGACAGCAGTCATATAAATTTTGCAAGGCTTGCTGCAACGATATTGCAATTGTCAATTTATTTTGAGATGACTATTATCCACATGCACTGATACAGCTGGCTCCAAACGCTCTAATTTAGAGTTAACTTTTAAGATTTGTCACATTATATAAATAGTTGAAACATTAATGAACCCGAGAATGGTTGGGAGTCCACATAAAGTACATTTCTTATGCGAGTCTTGTGTTGTGAATTCTAGAACTTCCTAGCAGAAAAATTAATAATGGGTGGTAATAGTAATAGTAGTAGTAGTAGCAGCAGCAATAGTAGTAGCAGCAATAGTAGTAGTTGTCGTTATAGCAGTAATGCTGTAGCGATAGAATAAGTAGTTCTATTATACAAGCTTCAAGCTTTTTGTTATTTTCTACGAACATTAATGGAATCGATACTTGGGAGAGTACCTTGAACCCTCTCTTGCGGTGATTGATAAAGAAGAATTTCAGAGATTAAACTGAATTGTTAGAGGTACTGAGTGGCTATATAATTTGGTCCTTGTTCCTTTCAACTATCATAAATTAATAATCAGTAATGAATTATATTAATCTATGTTTGCCATGTGTTTTGCTTGAGTGATGTTAAGATACACGTGAAACATTTATTAACATCTTCTGTATATTGACAGGAGAAGGGCTCTGATGCTGCTGCAACTACAGGCACTGAAGCTGCAGTCTATGCAGCAGAAGCATCTGACAGTACTGAGCTCCTGGAGAAAGTGCTCCCTGCAACTGTTTCTGATTATGTGGAATTAGCCCAAGTACATATCACAGCAGGTAGGTAAAGCTCATTTCTTTGATTACATTTTGTGTGTGCTCCCTCTGAAACTGAACTCTTTCAGGAGCAAATTATCGCTTTGCATCACGGCAGCTGTTGTTGCTTGGTGCGCTGCTTGACTTCTCTGATGCTACAATTAGGAGGATTGCCAGCACGTTTGTACAGGACTTGCTACATAAGCCGCTTGAATATGAAATAGACTGCAGTGGTAACAAGATTGTCATAGGAGATGGCATCAGTCTTGGTGGCGACAGAGACTGGGCTGATGCAGTAGTGAGGTTGGTGAAGAAAGTTCATGCTGCTGATGGAGAGTTTGAAGAAGTTACTCTTCAGGTTGTGGCAGAACTTGCTAGGCCATGCAGGGAAAGAAGTGCTGAATTCATTGAGTGGTTGCATTGCCTGGCTGTTGTTGGTCTTGTCTTGGAAAATACAAAATCTTTACACTGGTTACAAGGCAAGGCTATCGAACCTATTGAATTACTGAACGCATTGTTGCTTCCAGGGGTATGAATCTTTGAAACTTTTGTGTTCTTTGCTATTGAACCTTTTTATCCTTCCCCGATCCCCTTTTTACCATAGGAGATTGTCACTGAAAAGAAATATGTATGTAGGCCAAGCATCTTAACTTGGATGTGCAAAGGGTTGCTGTCAGATGTCTTGGTCTTTATGGATTATTGGAAAGAAGGCCATGCGAAGAAGTGGTGAAACAACTAGGTTTTTCATTTGTCAAGGGCCCCTCTTCCATCAGCCTTCTTGCTAGCAAGGGATTAATAGATCTTGTAATGTGGCATGGCCCTCAAGAAGTTGACAAAGCTATAGGGGAAGATTTTTTCTCACAAATCCCTGATAACCGGCTACATCTTACCCCTGAAATGTGCAATAAAATTGATGGCGTAGATGTTGGAGTACTGTATCTTCTATGTGCTGGTTTAGAAAGTGATTTTTTTGGTCAAACATCGGAGGCTGATGAGAATGAATCAGTCCAAGCTACTCTTGGGGAGGGTTTAGCAAAGATTCTTCTTTTGAGCGAGCATTATCCTAGCATACCCGGTTCCTTACATTTGTTAATCTTGGCCAAGTTGATTGCTTTCTATTTCAGCGAGGAAAACAATGAACAACAGAGGTACACTGCAATTTTCCTAGAGATCCTTGTACTTTGCCTTCTGGTCTGGGACAGCTTTTTTAAGTTTTTTTTTTTTTTTTTTTTTGCTTTTTTCAACAGGTTAAAACAATGTCTATCCGTGTTTTTTGAGCATTACCCTTCACTGTCAGCTAATCATAAGGTAAACAGAATGCTTCCTAATATGTGACATATTATGAACACAATAATTTCCACATTGTGGGTTCATGACATTATTGTGTGTTCTATCTTGATTTCCAGAAGCATCTTTCCAAGGCTTTTGTTCCAGTGATGCGTGCTATATGGCCTGGAATTAACGGGAATCATGGGGGATCTGCTGCCATGATATCTAATATGCGTAAACGTGCCGTACAAGCATCACGCTTTATGCTACAGATGATGCAGTCGACATTGTATAAAAAGGAGACTGATAATCATGTAAATGATTTGCCAGAGCAAAATGCAGGTTCTTCAGAGCACAGTGATGGAATTGAGGCTGGAGAGGAGGGTCTTGCTATACGGTTAGCTGCTGAGGTATTACTTGTAACTTTCACTGACATCCTTTTCAAAAACGTAATGCTGAATTATATGTGATCCATCATCAAAATTCAACTAATCATCATCTGCTTTCATGGGACTGTTTTGCGCAGCCAGAGCATAGACCCTCAGTTTAGTCTTGACATAAAAAATTTCAGTTGGAATCATATTATAGATTAGCAGCACAATTTGATGAAGCTGCTTAGAGAAAGTGCGATTTGGAGTAGATTTATTATTATTATTGTTATTGTTATTGTTATTGTTATTGTTATTGTTATTGTTATTATTATTATTATTTTGTTCGTCTCTTATACAACACATTTGAATACCACAGTGGGGTTGTCAAGATGAGTCTATGTTGAAGCGTATGCTTTGACGATACAATATTCTCTTTTGTTAACTCAACTCACCAGTTCTGGTGATGTTGGAATCTAAATCTGACCCCATCGTCAGTAATTGCTAATCTTTTGCATTCTTAAGGTGGCTGGCTTCCAGACCAAGAAAACAGCAGCTGAGAAATCATATATTTCAGCACTATGCAAGACCATAGTGTTACTTGATTTCCGAGAGTCAGAACAAGGAACAATCAAATTGATGCAGCTTCTTCTAAATCGTGTTGCTGGATGTGTTTCATATGATAAAGAGCTTGTAAAAGAGCTAACTAGCATGGCTAAACGGTTGAAGGCGTTGGATGGGAATCCAGATGAGGAGTTGTCCAGTGATCAAACTAATGTCATTCTAGGTAAAACCTTGTATCATTCCCAGATTCTGGTATTATATCTCTTGAATAACAAGTGCAGTTTTTGGTATCTGAAATAATTGATTCAGGTTCTAATAGGATTTATCCGTACTATATCAAGGCCAATGATAAAATACAAATCTTAATTTTGTATGATATCCTAATTTTAAATGTAAAAAACACTGTGTATTAAATAATGACATTAATCTACCCAGCCTTGATATAGAAGTGAAGTCTGTCATTGTGGTACATTAAGACATTAATTGGGAACACAAGGGGAGTAAATTCACTGTTGCTTAATTTCATATTTGAAGCAGAAAAGTTGCTGCATGAAAGACATACAATTAGACAATAAGTATAATCTGCATTCTAGAAGCAATTCATATAAGTATTTTCAATCATAGCCACATCTGTAATAAGTTCTAAAGTTATTTATCTGGCTATTGTAACATGTGATAATGTTTGCTACAGTAGGCTGTAACATGTGATTTTTTTTGAAAAAGGGAACTAAAACCAACTTGCCTTGAGTTGAGATACCATTTCAAGCTTTCAGAACTGGCTCATCCTCGTGTAAAACAGAAACAAAATAGCAGAAATGACTTGTCAGAAAAATTCTTTATGCATCCTTATTATGTCAGATTGGGGTTAAGTTGGCTGGAGCTTGAAGTGCTATATAGAGGATTGACCTATAGGAGGTGCTGTCTTTAGGTTAACATCAAGGCCATTAAAGAACGAATAGCTCTTCCCAGTTGCCGTAAGATTTTGTGGCTCTTTCTTTCTTTTTCAGATTATTTTTGTTCACTTTATTGTTTCGTTTTTGTAGGGATGTTGGATCTGGAGTATAATCTTGATGAAGATCATTCAAGTGAAATACCACCAACCCCAGCTCCACGTTCCACTCGACCAACCCGTTCAAGAAGACGTGTACGGCGTGAAGAAAGCTCTTCTGATGAAGAAGTGTCACCCACGTCTGTTGTTCCTCCAACTGTTCTGTCAGGAACACGTTCCCAAAGGGCCAGCAAAACAGCAGCATTGACAAAGATGACTGCTAGTAAAGCCTGTGATAATATAGAAGAGGAAGAAGGCTCAGATTTAACTTCTGAAGAGGAGGCTAATAATTCTGACTCATCAGCTTCAATGACTTGTTGACGGTCTCAAACATCTTCCTCATCTTAGTAATTTAACATGCTTTTGTTTGGTGTATGTAATGTAAGGCTATGTTGAAGATCATCTGCAGGTAATACTCTGATAACATCAAATGGAGATGCTTTACTACTAATATGTACACAAATCAGCTAGCCACTTCATTGATCATCGTGCCTTCTACATTGTATACAATAGCTTATGATAACGGATAACCCTTTCTTCGTGTGAGACGGGTCGATTGATTTTTTTTTTTTTTGAGATCGAGACGAGCAATGGTTATATCAATTGTAACTAAATTACATCTGTGAGCAGCTTCAGCTTGTTTAAAAGGAAATAATATAGTATATCGCCTTAATTCTTGCACAATCAGATTAATGGAGCCCTCAAGAAATTCTTTTATCTTGTTGTTTGGATAAAGAGCTTTATTCTAACCAATCCTTTATGCCTAATCTCCACTATCATTGCACGCGGAACTACAAAATTATCGATGTAATATGCAAAGAAACAAGAAAAAAAAGTATATATTGTCGTTGCATTTTAAAAAACTTTTATAGGAACAAATTGTCGAACTTCCAAAGATACTCTTATTTTTTCAGATATTAATTCTCCCAAAATTACATGAAATGCATTATGATATGCAATATAGGCATATAATTGAGATAATAGGAAGCCTTTAAAAAGTTAGTTCATTCATCATGGGTTACTAAGAATTAAAGAAAGACAACAAAAGGCTTCTTCACTGTGAAAATTGACATTGAAAAAGCTTATGATAGACACGAATGGACCTTTATGAACATTGCTTTTAAGCTTTTAACTTCTCTACAAAGTCTATCACGCTTCTCATGAGTTGCATCTCTTCTATGTCTTCTAGCCTCCTTGTTAACGGAAAAACGGGCCAGTCTTTCAAACCTTCGAGGGATATTGGGCAAGGTGATCCTATATCTCCATACATCATCATCTGCCTAGAATACCGTTCTAGATGCATTCATGATACATGTTTCATCAAAATCTTGGACCCCCTCAAGCTGAGGGGTGGAAAAACTGAAATGTCTCACCTCCTTTTCGCTGATCATGTTATCTTCTTTGGTGAAGCCAACCTAAACACTCTTCCTCCATGAAAGCAGTTATGGAATCCTTCTTCTCAATTTTGGGAGAAAAAATCAATGAAGAAAAATGTGAACTCCTTTCTCAAAGAATACTAGCTAATATTGACATAATTGATGAGTTCGAGCAAGCTTTACACATTCAAACTAATCAAGACCTAGGTACTTACCTAGGTTTTCCCCCGTGTCAATGAAAACTTTCAAAATCCAAACTCAACTTCATCGTTGATAAAGTCACTTCAAAGCTTGCCACCTGGAAGGTAAAATTGCTGTCAAAAGCGGGGATAATGTTGCTAATTAACTCTACCCTCCAAGCCATTCCAAAATACTTCATACTCCAATCTCCTTCCGCGAGTCCCTCCATCTCAAAAATTGACTCAATTTGTGGTAACTTCTTCTGGGGAGGTAACAATGAAAGCAAGAAACATAATTGGATTTCTTTGAAAAACATGTGCCAACCAAAACAAAAGGAGGCTTGGGCTTCACTCTAAAATACAAAATCAACACCGTAAACTTCGCTAGACTTTGTTAGAATATTGATAATAGAGTAAACTAGGCACGCTGATTTCCTTCACGAAAAATATGTTTTTTTTTTATCCATATGAGCCACGAAGGCAGTACAAATTACAAAGAAGGGGAGGGGGGATTCGAACCTGTGACCTATCGTTCACAGCACCTCAATCTTAACCACTAGGTCAAGACATCCTTGGTAAAAGAGAGAGTGAGTAGAGTTTTTGCTGTCAAGAGGACTCGACCTCCTAACCACTCAAACTTTCCACAAAGTCATTAACCACCAAGCCAACAGTCTCCTTCACGAAAAATATGTTGGTAGGCATTCTTAACCAACAAACTTCTCTAAAGGATTCCATGTCCCGAAAAGTATCGGGAAGGGGGGTTCTTTACAAAATAGTTCTTCCTGGGGAATAGGAAATGGACAATGCATCAACCTTTGGGGACGATAATTGGATGGGTTATGAACCACTTAGAAACCTCATTCATGGTTCAATCCAAAATAATGAGTAATATCTTACCCTAGCGGATATTGGAACCAACGTTCACTAAACCTCGAAAATATTTCCATCACCTTTACCCAACAAATTCGGGACCATACCAAGTCCTACTATCAAAAGGATATCCATGTGTTCCTCATGGTGAAATGGAGAAAAATTTAATTGGCTTTAAGTAACACCTAAAAAGTGATACTTAGAGTGTCTCAAGTGTTATAATTAATAGCTAATAGGTAACACTTATTTAGGTGTTATATATGCCTTACCTATGCTATTAAGTAATACTTTTGAAAGCTTTCTGTAACATTTCTACAAATATTACCTTAAATCTGCTTAATTATTTAACACTCTGAATACTTATTGTTACATTTTTGAAGTGTTACTCATCAATATTTGTTGAGTAACACTTTCTTAATCATTGGCAACATCTTACATTGTTAGTATTAACTTATAATAACACTTTATTCAACAATATGTATCACTTTTTGCCCTCTCATTTAGCACTTTGTGCATTATTAGGTAACACATTTTCTCATCTCATGTAGTACCTTGTGAGTTATAGGTGGCACTTTTCTTTATTAGGAATAAATATTAAAATAAATGTAATAATCAAAGAATACTACAATAATATAGTTATGTACACATATTAGTGCTATTTTCAAATGGATGGGTTATGAACCTCTTGGAAACCTCAATCATGAGCCAATCCAAAATAACGAGTCATCTCTTAACCTAGCGGATATCGAACCCATCAGTTAACTAAACCTCAAAAAACTTTCCATCACCTTTCCCCAACAAATTCGGGACCGTACCAAGTCCTTGTGTCTCTCAAAAGAAAAGAATATCCTTATGTTCTGATGGTGTAATGGATAAAATTTTGATACAAAGCAAGCCATTGCTTATACCTATCAAAAAATGAAACTCTTCTTTTGGCAAATCTGGTGGAGAGAATGCCTTGCAAAGAGAACCTCAACATAATTATCAAAATGTCTAATGAAAAATTTCCTTTCTGCCCATCTATCCCGAATTCCATGGACCACATTCTTAAAGGATGTATCAGAGCCTCCGAGTTCTGGTCTTTATCTCCTTCCACATCGATCATAAGTGGTAACTTTAAATCATGGGTCAAGTGTAATTTGTGCAACGAATCCCTCCAAAATCTAAACAATCTCCCAATGAATGCGTTTTTCTCCCGTGTCATATGTCATGTTTAGCTTAGAATAAACAAGAGGGTCTTCCAAAAAGAAAATCTACCATTTAGTGTCCTCCTTAATTAAAAACATAACTTGACGGATACTGAATGACTCTATACCCAGAATCACCCGATGGTAACCCCTCCATAAACGGTCTCCTCCTCCCCCAAATCTTCTCAACATCAATATCGATGGGTCATTTTTCCAAAACTTGAAATAATACACTACGGCTGTAGTTAGAAACTTTAAAGGAGAATGGCTTGAAGTTTTTTTTTTCTAGATCCCTTTGCTTGAATCCTCTTGAAGCTGATCTCCAGGCAATCAGGCTTAACACATGGGTCAATAGTAAAGGTTGACAATATTGTACTATCGCCACAAATAACTCGAAGACGGCAACAGGAATTTAAACACCAACGAAGATAAAAAAACAAGCCAACAATTTTGATGGAAAAATGCAGGTAATTCCTCCAATCAAATTCAGGAATTGAGCTATAACCTCAAAAGAAGGGGAGCTAACCAAGCTGCAGATGCCATAGCAAAAATGGCAAGAAAGGACACGCAACTAGTAAACCATGTGTACTTTTTACATTCCCCTGTCCCGTGTTGTAATACGTATATTTTGCAAGACAAAGAATAAATTATGGGGACAAACATCCAGAAGCACAAAGAGCTTAACCCTCCTATAGATGTAATAGTTAATTAGTTTGATATATTTTACCGTATTTTATTAAAGGGGATATTTTAATAAAAATATTCATAAAAGGTGTTTTCTTGTAAAAATTGTTTTAAAGGAAGCTCCTAAATACAATATCGTCTTCCTAAGATGCCTAAAATACCCTTATAAATTTATAATCAATAATTTTAGAGATAAAATAAAATTTCTATACATCAACTCATACACCGTATATATATGTCAAAAACTTTATCGTACATCGGGTGTACCGTGAGTATGATATACCCAAGACTATTTTTCTGCTCAATACTCCTTTTTTTTTATAGGAGCTCATTACTCCTCGCAAATCAACCAAATGAGATCACCCAAATGAGTAAATGTACTAAAATAAGGGAGTTCTAAATAAGCAAAAATTAGTATGGGATATTAGGATGTACAATGTGTCCATGCACATGGTACACCAAGTTCTATGATTAGTGGTGTCAAAACGGATTCTCGAACAAGTTCTCGGGTATACCCATGGCGAACTGGAGTCGACCGGACGGTCGGGATTCTCGCCGGTCGGTGTCCTGTGTCGTGATTGATCGGGTTTTGTTCATCCGGGTCGGTCACATTTGAATCATGGGATTGCGGTGCTTGGGGCCAGTCCGAGCGTTCCATTTACAAGTCGATCCATTCCGGGTAAGATCGCCCGTGGACATTTTTTAGCCGAGTTTGCTCAGGTCGTATTTGGGTTTCATGTACGCTTGGGTCAAGTCAAGCGTGCTCGGGTTGAATCACATGTGACCTTTGTTCGATCATTGTGAAGCATCGGGTCCATTCACTATTGAACGTCAATTCAACTTCGGTTAGACTCGGGGGTCGGGTCATTTTGCTTTTGTTGTAGATTTTGTAAACGAATCATATTAATAAAAGTATTAAGATCGACATATATATACATATGTGTGAGTGCGATAAATATATGGATGATAATGAAAAACTAATAAAAACACTATATTGTTTACCGTGATGTTTATTGTATTCTCTTAGGTAGTGTTTGGATAGAATACATTCATTTCAAATGCTTTATTTCAAATAATTAATTTCAAATCCTCACATTCAAATCTAAATCATCCTGTTTGGGAAAAACAAGAATTTTAAATTCATCATTTCATAAAAAATACCCCACCTTTTGTCATCTCTCTTCTCCTTCAAGCTCCTCTATTTCACTGAGTTCCTTCCTCCTTCCACTTTCCCCAAAAATCAGGTTTATTTTCTCTCTCTAATCAATTGATTATCTATCCCAACAAAAGAAGAATCTTGCCACTTTTAATTTTTCTATCTTTGTAAACAAAAATAAGATTTCTCATCTACCGATTTCCTTCTCCTTTTATTCGTTTCATCGCCATCTTCAATTCATCGGTAATTTTTAGCTATAAATCAAAGCTTACTAGAGCTTTAATGGTGATCTAGGACTAGGAGAGAGAAAGGGGAAAGAAAATAGATAGAAGGAATGAGATTGACAGGATGAAGAGATGGTGTGGCTGGATTTCAAATATGTGGATTTGTGAAGGGATTTCAAATCCTAAAAAATGTGCTTATATTTTTAAAGGCATGAAATTGGAGCAAATACAAATCCAAATACTTAGATTATCCAAACACAATATTTAGACCAATTCCATCATTTGAAATGAAATGCTACTATCCAAACAGACCATTAGTGAATTCGTATTTGGACTAATCAACTGCGTAAAACCACTCTAATATATAAAGGAGTAGAACGACTCTTTATATGTTTTAATATTATAACCAACGACAATAATAACGAGTAGATGATCAATTCCAAGGTTTATATAAATGATTTATTATTATAAGCATTGTGATTGATATATAAGTTTGTAAATAGCTATGATGATAATGAGAGTAGTAATAATAATAAACATAAAGCGATGATAATAATAATAATACAAATAATAACAGTAATAGTAACAATGCTAACAATAGCAATAGTAATACAAATAAGAACATGAATACTAACAATAACAATATATAAAAATACTAATAGTAATAGTAGCAACAATGCTAATAATAGCATTGACAATAAGAAACATAACGCGGTATATATGTATTATGTTGTGACTATATATGATAAAGTATAAACAAACTATCTTATCAATATGTTTAATCATTTTAGTATAACGACTCTTTATATGTTTTAATATTATAACCAACGACAATAATAACGAGTAGACGATCAATTCCAAGGTTTATATAAATGATTTATTATTATAAGCATTGTGATTGATATATAAGTTTGTAAATAGCTATGATGATAATGAGAATAGTCATAATAATAAACATAAAGCGATGATGATAATAATAATAATAATACAAATAATAACAGTAATAGTAACAATGCTAACAATAGCAATAGTAATACAAATAAGAACAAGAATACTAACAATAACATTAACAATAACAATATATACAAATACTAATACCAAGCTAAGCTTGGCTTAGTGGTAAGGAAAGAACCTTCTAACCTCAAAGTTGGGGGTTTGATCCCCACTAGGGGCACTTTGGGGAGGGTTTCCCCTTACCATTCCCCCCACGTTCTCAAAGTGTCTGCCCACAAACTCAGGCCGGTTTAACCTGCGAGAGGTTCCGGTCTGGCAGGGGCCTTCATCTTACCATGGGGTCCCCACTTGTGGGCCCAAAAAAACAAATACTAATAGTAATAGTAGCAACAATGCTAATAATAGCAATAACAATAATAAACATAACGCGGTATACTTCCTCCGTTCCAAAATAAGTGAAACACTTCTCTCATTTATGTGAGAGCTTTTTGAGACAAGTGTTTCACTTATTTTGGAACGGAGGAAGTATATTTATTATGTTGTGACTATATATGATAAAGTATAAACAAACTATCTTATCAATATGTTTAATCATTTTAGTAGTACATTGGTATCAAAATAATTGTAAAACCACTCTAATACTCTATTGATTATAAATTAGTATAACGACTCTTGATATGTTATAATACTATAACAAATGACAATCATACATTCATATGTTTACAACGACGGTTCATATGAGGCCTAAGTGATTATAACGAGGGTTCATATGTTGTACAATAATAATAATAAACATAACAACATACCCCCAAATCATTCTCCCCTATAAAAGCTAACCATAACTTATTAAAAAGTAAAATCAATAAGTTAATCGTTAACAAGTAACAACCATAAGTAAATAAGTTAACAAGTACTTACTAGTTACTAGATAGTAACTTGTTAACAACCATATGGTAACTTAATACTTAGTCAATTACTCCCTTGACTTTATAAGTTATAAGATTATTTAAGTTAATTGTCTTTATGTTATACTATAGTTTAATACTAGTATAGTGTTTATGGTCTTCTCTTAACTTTGTATATATGTGACTATAAACAAACTATTTTATCAGCAGGCTTAAATATTTTAGTATTGTATAATAATATTGGAACCATTCTAGCTAATACACGATTGATTATTAATGAGTATCGACTCTTAATATGCTCTAATAGTATAACTAACGATAATAATAATGAGTATTATATATTAACTACGAATATACGATCAATTATTGAATTTATATAGATGACTCGATTATGGTAAGCATTATGATTCGAAATAATAATAATAAAATAACATAATAACAATAATAATAATAATAATAATAATAATAATAATAATAATAATAATAATAATAATAATAATAATAATAATAATAATAATAATAATAATAATAATAATAATAAATTGTTAATTGGTTATTCAATAATTTTTTGCCATAATCCTTATTGCCATCATTTCTCAAATCTCATTGGCCAAAAAACAAACACACGGATCCTAAAGTATAGCCTTTGATTTGTAAAAGAGCAAAACCGTGTTGATCCAACGGCCCAAAATGTTCTAATCTCCCCTTCTTTTTAGAAACCCTCACCTCTCCTCTCTTTCTATCCTAACCGTTAGATCTAATCCAACGGCTGAAACAACCCTAAATAACCCCCCTATAAAAACAAACCCCTAAAATGAAACCCTAAAGTAACCTAACTCTCATTTAAACATACACTCTCTCATACTCTCATCTCTCTCTCTCAGCGGCGCCGATTCTCTTCTCTCACACATTCACTGATTTCTTCTATCTCTCGCCGAAAAACATATAGATCTCGCCACAAAAATTATAGATCTCTTCTCTTGAGTTCTCTCTTAGTCGTTCGCGTTGTCTCTGTTGTCGGAAAACTGAAACGTCTCTCGCCGGAAAAATTATAGATCTCGCCACAAAAATTATAGATCTCTTCTCTTGAGTTCTCTAAGTCGTTCGCGTTGTCTCCGTTGTCGGAAAACTGAAACTTCTCTCGCCGGAAACAAGTTATCTCTCACTGGAAACAAGTTATCTCTTGCCGGAAATAAGTTATCTTTCGCCGGAAACAAGTTATCTTTCGCCGGAAACAAGTTATCTCTCTTTATGTTAAATTTTAAGAGATATATTAATACGAAACAAGCCGAAAAAAGAAGAACCATAACAATTTTCATACTTCATAGGCCAGGAAACATAATGCAGTATATGCTTCAATTCATTTTACCTCCAAATTATTAGACTATCTTGTAGTATGAAGTTTACCTAACTAATTAGGAAGTCTACTCTAATGAATCCTTCCAGATATAATAATCAATTGATTAAGGCTTAAGACAATGACAAATCAATCTTAAACTATTGCAATTTAATTGCTAATTGTTGGAGGATCGATCACATCGTTTTAATTAACGAAAAGAGCATAATAGAAGTGCTTTTTATGGGGGGTACCATCAGCTCTCACTAGCTAGCAAGTAGCCAACCAAAATCGAATATATCTTCTTGCTTTGTAATTGCCTTTTAAGGTTTGTCACATCATCAAATTACGATATTATATACCAGTAGTTCCTTTTTTTTTCTTTTTCGCCAATAATTTCTACGCTTGTAACATATATTATAACTTGATCTTCTACTCATATGTTATTGACACGTTAAAGGAATGAAAAAATTGAATAATAATTGAATTTTAATGATTTTGTAAATATATACATTTTTAATGATTTTGTAAATATAGAATAATAATTGAATTTTAATAATTTGGTGGGGTTTAATCATCCAAATATGTTGGTTTGAAAAATTGGATCAAATAAGACATATTTGATTTATCTGGTTACCATGAATTATAGTTGAATTCGGGTTGGTCATAAACAAATCTGGTATTTACTGGGTCTAGTCGGGTTTTGGTTAATATCTGGTTGGATTACGGTCGGGTTCGGGTCGAATGCAAGTACGTGTGGTCGGTCGAATATGATCTTTGACGGGTGTCGGTCAGTGCGGGTAATCACGAGTCGGGTTTTGGTTAGGTTCGGTGACCGACCCTCACGAGTCGAATTAGGTTCAAGTCGATTCGGAATCAGGTTGACCCATCGGTCAGGCCCGTGCTTTCGATTCCACTATCTATGATGAATAAACTCACACATATACTTCATCCGTTCTGTTTTAAATGAAACGTTTGCTTTTTCACGCAACCCAACGTGCTTCTTTAATCATTAATATTTTTAGTTGTGCATACGTAAAAAATATAAAAAAATTATAATTTGATAGTATGTATCGAGACGAATCTAACAAGATCCCACTTGACTATATATTTCTTTATATAATGGCGATAAATTGGAGTCAAAATTGATCAATGAATAGTGTCATTTCACCCAATGTTTCATTTAAAACAGAACGGAGGAAGTATCTATCTATATATATATATAAAGCTAGGTTAATTTTGCTTAGGTGTCAAGCTTATAATCACTCTCGCCATGTGGCAACAAAATGCTTCTCCCCAAACTTCGTCTTACCATTTGTCAATCATATAGAAGCCAATGCACACGTGTCATTTAATATAATATTTGATTGTGCAATCTAATTAAGCCCTTGATTGATGATAGGGTACGTAATCAATTGCAATCTCCTATATTAGGTAACAAATCAGCATAAACAGCCACGTATCAAGGCAGTATTCTTCAGTGCCACGTGTCCTGGTTGAAATATATGAGAGTCTGCAGTCCGTGAGTTTACCCTTCTTATGTGAATATTTAAGGAAACAAAGGATATAAATTAGCGTTAATTATTGTACGTTGAGAAACAATCACATTGATTGATAATTTGATATCAATTCAAAATCAAACTTTGCGTTACTTATGTGAGTAATTTTGATAGGTTTTGAAATTCAAAATCAGCAGGATATGTGGTATATAATTATAGATGCTTTGATCACCCCCTTTCCATGTCTAATGCTTTGATCTTTTTTCAATCATGGAATGTTTGACACAGTATAATACTTGATGAATTTAGATTGAGTAGTTTTAACAAAGTATAACCGTATCATTACGGAAGAAGAGGAGAGACAGTTGTTTCAATGGGTAAAACTTTATACAGATAAGGGTGTAGAATGTGGATAAGAGGAAAGGCAATTTTGCAGTTGAAATGCCAAATTTACAAAGATGTTCCATCAAAAAAGAAGCCAGGGGAGAACATCTCACACACCAAAAACAGAGCATTGTCCTATAGAGGGTTGTTCAACCTTTCATAAATTTAAAGAAATGAAACGAAATTTGGTAATGAATTTGAAAAACAAGACACAAGCTTAGATGTTGTTGATACCCTTTTAAATCAATATTAAAAATCTGAGATCTCCTCTCCGATAATACCAAAAAAGATAAATTTGTTGAAGTATTATCATCATATCATGGAGGCTAATAGATGGAAGATGAAGAAGCCGGAAAAAAAATTTAAGGCTCCACAACCGTCAAATAGAAAAGCACCATTAGTTTTGTTCGAATTTTTTCCCTCAATAATGCTAAACTACAAAGTATTTCCGGATGTGCGCTACAATAAAAAATATTTCTCTAGGTACCGTCCACGTTAGAATGGATGCATATAAAGTTTTTTTAAAATTTTTTTTTCAGAAAAAACTGCTACTTGAAATAGAATAGTGGTGTATAGGAGGAAACTGCCGCTCCAAATAGCAGTTTACTAGGTAAAACCATTACTCCAAGTAGTGGTTTTATATGAAAAGCATAAAAAGATAATCAAAATTTCACACTTTTCCAACTAAAACATACCTACATCATAAAAAAATTCACAAAAATAACTAATTCAACTCCCAAATTTACAAAATTACAACTAAATATGCAATAAAATAACTAAATTATATATTTTCAATTAATTCTAACAATTAAACTTCATTATCAATTTTCAATTAATTCTAACAATTGTATGAGCTCCAAACTTTTGTTGTTCCTCTTCAAGAACGTATTAGCTAATCTGGCATAATTTTTTTTGGTTTTTGGGATAGATGGAACTTTATTTTTCAATTCTCTTTTTTATTTAACTGATTCGTTTTCTCTTGGTTTTTTTTTGTGTGAGGATTTCTCTAATCAATCAACTTTGCAAGGTAATATCTTCACTTTCTTTTCTTTTTTCTTTGGTATAAATTTAATAAGAACACATGTTTTATCTTTTATTTGTTTTCTAAATAGATTATACCTCAAGAATTTTGAGTAAATCATCAACCCACTTTTATGTTTATTGTACATTTGTACTGATGCTGGTGTGCGAAGTAGTTACTCATGGAACTAACTGGATATGTAGCGTAATTCACATGTAATGTTGGGTTAAACGTTGGGTAGGTGGGTAGAGCAAGTCATGCAATTAAAAAAGTTAAACTAATTATGACAAATTAAAAGTTATGATTATATTAATCAATGACAGTTTGGTTGTGAATTTGTCTTTAGTTAACCAATGTCAAAGTAATGATTATTGTTTTGACACACACTTGACATATTTCTATTGTAATAAAAATAAGAATGACACTGAATTTCGGTCAAAATTATCCATTGCATAACGCAACTTACAAACTACATGGTATTACAAACGACAGAAAGTAAATCACACGATAAACATTAGAAATAATAGTTAAACCATACGAAAATTAAACAATAGCCCTCCGGGCTAATATTTTTGTTTTTAGCTGTAATTTTTTACAATTGTCAAATTGAAAAAGAACTTTGGAAATTTTTTGGAAATTTTTGGAAATGGTTGAAATTTGTTAATATTTTTAACTGTACAATGTATGGGGTCATAAGACAGTTTTAATGATTCTCAATCATAGAATATTGATTGAACACAAATAAGCATTACAATAACAAACACTTCTCCCTAAAATCGTAACTATACAACGTACCAATCTTAATTATTATCAACACAAGATTATAAAATTTAAATAACAAGTTATTAATTTTAAAATTTAGATAGAATTGTTCTCATTAGTTCTTAAAGTCTAAAAGCATTGACTATCAACTTCCTCTCCAAAATTATTGTACAATTATTTTTATTCGTAAGATGGTGTTTTTTTTATCACTATTTTCTCTTGAATAAAATATTAAGTCTAATACCTGCTGATAATAGTTTCATCTTAGGAAATGAGACGACTAAACCATTCTTTTTAATAACATATAAGAACGTATTAAGGTGTTTGAAATGTTGATCTAAAGTATCTGAAAATATTAGAACATCATCAATATATACTATAATATTTTGAGTATAAGGATTAAAAATATCATTCATAATATTTTGAAATTCCGATGGAGCATTTTTTAAGCCAAAAGGCATTACATTCCATTCATATTGTCCAAAAGGAACATTAAAGGCGGTTTTTAGGACATGATATTTTCCAAGGTACTATAAAACCTATTAATAGAGCCATAGAATTTGCTGACAAATTTCCAGATGAAATTAAAGATAAAAATCAATTACAAAGATTTTTAGGATGTCTTAATTATATTTCGGGACTTTTTCCCTAATTTAAGACAATATTGTTCATGTCTTTACCAAAGATTACGAAAAATCCTCCAGCTTGGTCATCCAAACATACACATATAATACAAACGTTAAAACAAAAAGATAAGTCTCTTCCATGCTTAGGTCTCCCAAATCCCAACGCATTTATGATAGTAGAAACAGATGCATCTGACATGGGCTATGGAGGCATTCTTAAACAAAAATTACCTGAAAATAAAAATGAACAAATAGTTAGATTTCATTCAGGCTTATGGTTAGGTTCTCAAAAAAATTATTCAACCATTAAAAAGGAAGTTTTATCTATTGTTCTTTGCATTTCAAAATTTCAAGATGATCTCTATAATAAAACCTTTTTACTAAGAATAGATTGCAAATCAGCAAAAGAAATATTACAAAAGGATGTTCAAAATATTGTTTCAAAACAAATTTTTGCCAGATGGCAAGCTATATTATCAGTTTTCGATTTTCAAATAGAATTCATAAAAGGAGAAAATAATTCTCTTCCTGATTTTTTAACTAGAGAATTTTTACAAGGAAAAGGTAATAATAATTAAATTCAAATTATTACAGGAAACAAAATGAATCAAGACTCTGATAAAGGCAAAGGTATTCAAATAACCAGAAGATTATGTTATGAGATTTCATAAGCTCCGCCCATCAAGTGAGAAAGCATCTTCGACAGATAAGCTTGATGCATTTTCCGACTTTCCACCTTTATCTTATTCTCAAGCAGTCAAATATCCTTCTCAAAATTCAAAACCAACTACTCAAAAGTCCCAATCCTCAAATTCCGAAATTTACAAATACATCACCAAACCACACAAAGAGCACATGCTCCTTACCCGTTTTAAAGAAACCCCTCAAATTCCTGAACTTATCAAATTTACTAATTCTCTTTTCCCAATGTATTGCCAATACCGACCTGAAGCATCTTACAAAAACCAAAGGTTCTATGAATTCATACTTGTTGACACCAAGTCTGTTGAAATTGAGCATACTGAAAAGGGTAATTTTATAGCTTATTCAAAATGCAAAATTAAGAAGATCATCCCACGGGTACGGAATGGGTTTTCGCTTATGTCCCAAAAGAATTCTCAGTCCCATTTCAACCACAGGAATATAATTACATCGACTATTGGCTCGGATACCAAGATTGACCCCAGGACTGGACGGGTTTTAGGACCGTCTTGACTGTGTGTCAGATTAATTATATAGCGAAAGGGGGACCGTCTGGTAGGTAATTAATCTGACACACGGTCAAGACGGTCCTAAAACCCGTCCAGTCCTGGGGTCAATATTGGTATCCGAGCCAAAAAACACCGGGGGGTAGGATCTGCCGATATTAAATAAAACAGTCTAAATACTCATACTAGTACTACTAATTGTGTTAAAATTTAAAGATGAGTTCTTATTTCGTCTTTTAGTGATTTCGTTTTTTAGCTCTTTTGATGTACTTACATTCATTTGCTACGTAAACTTTGCTACTACCTATAATTCATAATATCATACTACTATATTTTATTAGGATTAGTTTATGTTTTGTTTATTTAAAGGGAAATTTATTATCTTTATATGTATTAAGTCTAGTTCAACTATCTAGTGTTACTACTTTTCACTAAAAGTTACCTACATCATATAGTATATAATTTTGTGGGTTTAGTAATTAAGAAGTTCCGCTAAGTGTTGGTCAGACGTTGGTCAGTCCATGTTAAATCCGTTGGTCAGCCGTTAAAATGAGAAAAGGTAGTCCCGGTAAGGGTGGTCCCGTTGGTCCCATTTATATGCATCTACTTAACTGCTATATGCACTAAAATTTATTACTAGTTGATCATGGCTACTTTTTGTAGAAAATTGTTCTCACATGATAGTAGTAACTCAAACATAGTACATAGTAAAGAGATATCTTTTCCGATTAATTTTCAAAATTGGACTATGCCGAAAAAATATGTAGATATTATCTCTATTCCTTCTATCAATGTTATTACAAAAAATAACAATGAAAAAGAATTTTTATTTGAGCTTATAGACAAGATTAATGATACAGATATAAAAAAGGAATACCTTTTAAAGCTAAAAGATATTATTTGTAAAGAAGAAAATCCTTCTAGAACTGAACCAGTTACTTTATCAAAAATATTTGACCAATATCCCACTCCTAATATTTTTAAACAAATTACAACTAAAGATTTACAAACTGAAGTTAATACTCTAAAGACACAAGTAAAAGATATTAAAGAGCAATTACTAGAATTCAAAACTAAAGACTTAGAGCTTCAAACTAGAATAGCTTTGTTAGAATCAAATTATAGTCAAAAGGATCAACCTTCTACCTCAAATTTACCTTCTATTCAAATTTCATCTCAAGACCCTAATGATGAACAAATAAATGTTATAGATAGAATAAATTTTCAAAAATAGTATATTCTTATTTCACTTAAAATAGGTAATGATTTTCACTTGAATACTATAGCCTTACTTGACAGTGGAGCTGATCAAAATTGTATAAGGGAAGGATTAATTCCTAGCGTCTATTATGAAAAAACAAAAGAAAAATTACATAGTGCTAATGGTGAACCATTAAAAATAAAATATAAACTTCCAAATGCATATATTTGTAATCAAGGTTATTGTTTTAAGAATACATTCATTTTAGTAAAAGATATAAATAATGAAATAATACTTGGCACTCCTTTTATTACTCAAATATAACCTTTTTCAGTAGATCGTAATGGTGTTCATACTAATATTATGGGAAAGAAAATATCCTTTCAATTCCTTGCCCCAGTTTATCAAAAGGATTTAACTATATTACAATCATCTTCTATATTTCAACAAGTAAATACAATAACTAATAAGGAATTTCAAATATCACTTTTACAACAAGAAATAGCATACTTAAAAATAGAAGAACAATTAAAAAATCCTTATATTCAAAAGAAAATATGTGATTTAGAACAGAAGTTTAAAGAATAAGTTTGTGCGGATATTCCTAATGCTTTTTGGGAAAGGAAAAAACATATGGTTTCACTCCCTTATGAAAAAGAATTTTCAGAAAAAACTATTCCTACTAAGGCATGACCTATTCAAATGAATCAAGAAATGTTAGAATTTTGTAAAAAAGAAATTCAAACTTTATTAGATAAAAAATTAATTAGACCATTGAAATCTCCTTGGAGTTGTGCTGCTTTTTATGTTATGAATCAAGCAAGAAAAAGAAAGAGGAGTTCCTAGATTAGTAATTAATTATAAGCCTCTTAATAAAGTCTTACAATGGATTAGATACCCAATCCCTAATAAAAAAGATTTATTAAGTCGTCTTTATAATGCAAAAATCTTCTCAAAATTTGACATGAAAAGTGGATTTTGACAAATTCAAATAGAAGAAAAGGATAGATATAAAACCGCCTTTAATGTTCCTTTTGGACAATATGAATGGAATGTAATGCCTTTTGGCTTAAAAAATGCTCCATCGGAATTTCAAAATATTATGAATGATATTTTTAATCCTTATACTCAAAATATTATAGTATATATTGATGATGTTCTAATATTTTCAGATACTTTAGATCAACATTTCAAACACCTTAATACGTTCTTATATGTTATTAAAAAGAATGGTTTAGTCGTCTCATTTCCTAAGATGAAACTATTTCAAACTAAAATACGGTTTTTAGGACATGATATTTTCCAAGGTACTATAAAACCTATTAATAGAGCCATATAATTTGCTGACAAATTTCCAGATGAAATTAAAGATAAAAATCAATTACAAAGATTTTTAGGATGTCTTAATTATATTTCAGACTTTTTCCCTAATTTAAGACAATATTGTTCATGTCTTTACCAAAGATTACGGAAAAATCCTCCAGCTTGGTCATCCAAACATACACATATAATACAAACGTTAAAACAAAAAGTTAAGTCTCTTCCATGCTTAGGTCTCCCAAATCCCAACACATTTATGATAGTAGAAATAGATGCATCTGACATGGGCTATGGAGGCATTCTTAAACAAAAATTACTTGAAAATAAAAATGAACAAATAGTTAGATTTCATTCAGGCTTATGGTTAGGTTCTCAAAAAAATTATTCAACCATTAAAAAGGAAATTTTATCTATTGTTCTTTGCATTTCAAAATTTCAAGATGATCTCTATAATAAAACCTTTTTACTAAGAATAGATTGCAAATCGGCAGAAAAGAAATATTACAAAAGGATGTTCAAAATATTGTTTCAAAACAAATTTTTGCCAGATGGCAAGCTATATTATCAGTTTTCGATTTTCAAATAGAATTCATAAAAGGAGAAATAATTCTCTTCCTGATTTTTTAACTAGAGAATTTTTACAAGGAAAAGGTAATAATAATTAAATTCAAATTATTACAGGAAACAAAATGAATCAAGATTCTGATAAAGGCAAAGGTATTCAAAAACCAGAAGATTATGTTATGAGCTTTCATAAGCTCCGCCCATCAAGTGAGAAAGCATCTTCGACAGATAAGCTTGATGCATTTTCCGACTTTCCACCTTTATCTTATTCTCAAGCAGTCAAATATCCTTCTCAAAGTTCAAATTCAAAACCAACTACTCAAAAGTCCCAATCTTCAAATTCCGAAATTTACAAATACATCACCAAACCACACAAAGAGCACATGCTCCTTACCCGTTTTAAAGAAACCCCTCAAATTCCTGAACTTATCAAATTTACTAATTCTCTTTTCCCAATGTATTGCCAATACCGACCGAAGCATCTTACAAAAACCAAAGGTTCTATGAACTCATACTTGTTGACACCAAGTCTCGTTGAAATTGAGCATACCGAAAAGGGTAATTTTATAGCTTATTCAAAGTGCAAAATTAAGAAGATCATCCCACAGACGGAATGGGTTTCTGCTTATGTCCCAAAAGAATTCTCAGTCCCATTTCAACCACAGGAATATAATTACATCGACTATCAGATGGCTTGGTTTCGGGCATTCCTACTCAGAGCATTCAATCACTCATGGTTCTTTAGCATTTGTCCTCAATGTCCAAAAAAATATCCCATATGGTTTTATGAATGGTGGCTCTACTTTGGAAGCTCTCAACAAATCTGGCCAACGGAAGTCAAAAAGTCCTATGAATTTTTCTCCACACATGTGCAAACCAATGCTCCATATTCTACAGAACTCCTATTTCATAGAGAGTTCAATGTTCCATGGATAATGTGCTGGTCGTATAACATTATTCAATGTTTCCCAGCACCACTACCCATGTCCTTGGTACGTGAATTCAAGATCAAATGGTGGGAAAAATTTGCCATTGACAAATTTTGCTCATTAAAGACAGTCCAAGAACAAATGGTTGCAGATAATCAACTTATTAAGGCAATCAAAGATATTCCTCCTACTCCACGAAAAGACAAAGAAACAAAGAGGCCAGAAATTCAAGAGTCCGGGATTGAATTACTCAAAAAAGAAATCAAACTTCTCAAAAGGCAAACTCAACTCTTAATCTGAAATTCAGACGATTCATCTGGCTCATCAGTTCATTCTTCACCTGACGACCCATTTGGAGGACCTTGTGCTCAAGATCCTTATCTACAATGAAAGAAAATTTTTTACTTTTCAAATAACTCAAATAATAATAATAGCCCGCAGGATCCTCCTGGCAAAAGTTAGGGCAATAAAAATAAAAAAGATCCCGCTAAGTGATTATCACTTAGGCAAAAATAAAGGACAAATTCTACTAACATTTTTAATGCAGGTCTTCAATATGATGACTCATCAAATACCAGGTGTACCACCTGATTATCTGATGAATCTTAAGTTCATCACCCAAAGGCACAAAACAACAAATGAAGAAAAGACCAAAATGGTATCTTCATCAACTCCATCCTCCGAACATGTTCAGAAATGCACCCTCCTTCCACAAGAAGCCAAAACTACATTCAAGGATAATTCCAAAAACCAAATCAAGAGGCAAACATTAAACAGTTCCCTATTTCAAGCGGCAACACATATCACCATTGCATCAGGATAATTCCAAAGACCAAGTCATGAGGCAAACTCAAAAGGAATTCAGTTTCCTATTTCAAGCGGCAACACATATCACCATTGTATCAAATAACTCCAAATTTCATGTACTATATATAGGAACATGTAGTTCCGTAGGTAGCAAGCTCTACAAGTCTTTTTCATAAAAAAGTTCATTTAGCAAAAACCTCTACAAAAGCCTTACGCTCAAAATAGTTGTATTACTCAATCCTTGTAAAAGTTCATTCAAGTTCAATCAAAGTAAGTTATTATTCATATCTGCGTATTATTTTTAATATATGTTCATATTTTCGAAACCGATTTCATCTACTTATTAATCTTAATAATAAATCATCTTTTCAAAGCAAGATACAAATTTTAATAATCATAGTTCAAAAATTTTAATACTTAATACATCCTTTTGACGAGATTAATTACCTACAAGACGGTCCCCCTTTCGCTATATAATTAATCCGACACACGGTCAAAATTAATCGACACACAGTCAAAATTAATCTGACACACAATCAAGACGGTCCTAAAACCTGTCCAGTTCTGGGGTCAATCTTTTCATAAAACAAAAACTTCCCGTGCATTTTGATGTGTTTTTTGTTTCATTATTTACGTATTTATCAATGTATATCACAATTACAATATTTTTCAAACTTTAAAATGTTGTAACAAATATCATGAAATATAATTTTAGATTTTACAATCTTTCAACTTTAAATGCATGGATTATAATAATTATGAATTCAATAAATCTGGAATAAAAATATAACTTAATAAACAAAATGCAACCCATGACATTGTACGGCCTAAATTATATCTATATAAACCTCCCGTGCATTTTTGCACGGGTTAAAAGCTAATATATATATACACTAGTTTTAATAACTCACCATGTCAGACAAAAAAAACCTATAACCGCTCGTCAAATAACTCTCAGCGATCCACGAACCCCCAAAATGAACCCACCACAATCAT
Organism: Beta corolliflora; assembly: GCA_947648045.1. Taxonomy (NCBI): domain Eukaryota; kingdom Viridiplantae; phylum Streptophyta; class Magnoliopsida; order Caryophyllales; family Amaranthaceae; genus Beta; species Beta corolliflora. The sequence continues at coordinate 1,222,732 of CANSZD010004250.1, forward strand.
CACTTGTGAAGCGTGGCACAGCGTGGGTCATCTCTAGAAAGTAGAAATTGCCACTGAAGTGTGAAGTGTGAAACCTGTCTGATAAGAGGTCGAGAAATTCCAAATTCGGGGTCTTTTCTCCTCCAGTCATCCCATGAGTTTCTCACTTTGCTCCAATGGTGACATGACATCCGCTGCAAAATGTCCAAACATTCATTTCCATTAATTTCGCTCATATAATTACTCCCACCTACTTAGCACACAAAGTAGCAAATAAAATCAAGTAATAACCAATAACTACTATGCCTACAAAATGAAATATGGTGCTGCCTCTTTATAGTTCTACTGCCTCTGCATGAACAGCAAGTAAACAATACTTGTGTTAGTATTCTCTATTTTTACCTCTTATTCAGTATATATTTTTTTGTATACCCAGATGCTAACAGCTTAATTTTAATATGACTCATACTTCTAGTTGCAGTTTATATGTAATATTATGGAAGAAGTCTTGTATTAGCTAAATTTCCGATTTTTTTTTTCTTTTGGTGTGAATGAGAGTCTAATAGTGTAGACATGATTCAATCCGAAGTCTTGGTACCACCCTCGTGAGACTTTACCAACTAAGTTAGATATTCCGATTCTTTTGTTGTTGTTGTGTTGGCTGCATTTAAAAGCTTTAAAATCATTAGATTTAAACCAACTTATCTCAGAAACAAAAAGTAAAGCAAAGAATAATTGACATTAACAAAAAGGTAATGGCACACATAGGTGGACTGATTTTTTTCCCATTTATTTGTCCATTTTGTTAAATAATTTCAAAGCGCTGCAAATTCAATAATGGCTTTTTGTTGATTGATGAGTCAAAGCTGTTGCTATATCTTTGCTTCAACAACCTTCTCTCCCTTAAGTGTATTTTATGATTCCTCTTTATGAGGAGTTTGTTGCCTATCTTTAAAAGCTTCTAGTGAGGCATGCTGTAACATTCATATAAAAATCAAAGTTTTGAACTACCAAAAACCTATAACAAAAACCTTTGCTTCTTGACTTTGTTCACCCAACATTATTCTGAACGGTTCTTGACAACATCCAATCCCCGAATCCGGATACACAGGTTAGTTAAATCACTGTGCTAACCTTGGGGGACGACGCTGGAGTTTGAGATTGTAGCGGTCGTTGCTAAATCGCTTCTAAGGTAGTGGCCATACCATGACACAGCTAGGTTCGGGTTTTGTGAAATTAACATTGAACTCTTAAAATCCTTTGTTATTTTGTGAATCTGGTTATATTAGTGTATTGATTTTCCAATTTTATTAATTTCTTGAGGTCCACACTTTCCTTCACAAGAATTAATAACAATATATTTAAAAGACAATAACAATCATATTTTGATGCAAAAAAACTCACGAAGGGCCCACAAAGGTGTATTGGGAACATCGTTACTTAACTATGGGATGGAGTAACTAATTTACTAACTTTGGTATCTGTTTCCAAGTTTCCTAATTGTTTTATGATCGATTTTCCCTGTTTCTACATCTCGTTTTGGTGCAACACAGGTAGTCCAATTTGTTAGAGCCTTATTGGTGAGGAAAATTTGTGGCTGATGATCAGTAGATGTAACTTTAAATTTGTGTAGTTTTGGTAATGGTGTTTGTGGTACATTCTTATAGGGTCTTAGTCGGCAATGTTTGAATCGCAATGTAATTGCGTCTTATGGTCAATATCCAATTTAATGAGTTTTTTCATGGCATTGCAATATGAACTTTGTTTTTGGTGGTACTAGTTTCATGCTGCAATTAGTATTCCTTTTAGTCCTTCCCGACTTGCATGGAGGAGTTTGATGATGACGAATGTCCGTTACTTTGCTTGCAGCTTTTTGGTTGCTGCATACATTCTGGACCTCTTGTGGACTGTGGTAATTGGGAGTTGGGACCAAATCAAAAGCAAATTATAAACAGCAGTAATGGTGGCAGTTCTCTGTAATGAGAGAGCGCTTGATTGCTTATTTCCTATTTCTAAGATATTGTTTGTGGTGATTGCATTATGCATTTGTTCTGGACCAACATGTGCAATTTCAACACCATTGAGATTTAACAGAAAGGGGGAATTCAAGATTTTGCAAGTAGCAGACATGCATTATGCTGATGGCAAGAGCACACCCTGCATGGATGTGTTGCCTAATCAGGTTGATGGGTGCTCTGATCTCAACACTACTGCTTTTATCCAGCGCATGATTAAAGCTGAGAAGCCTGATCTTGTCGTCTTCACTGGTACTTCTTCTTGCTCTTTGTGTCATTTTCTCTTTCTTTGCCCCTTTTTTCATCTTTTTGTGTTAGAAAATGTTTGAGAAGATCTTACTTTAATAAAATATTTGCTTTTTTCTGATGTCACTGTTATAGGATCTTTATATATATATATATAGATTAAGGCTCACATGAGAAAGACTGTTAAAGTGTGGAGGATGAGAAAGATTATGGGCCCTTTCTATGTTACTCAGACTCATCTAGAAGTAATGGACTGGACTACAATTTCATAGCAGAAAGAAGTAATGAATAATCTAGTGAGACTGAGACATTTGATTGTGTACTTTGATCCAGGGTCGGAGAATTTCCCATTAGCTTATCAGGGACTAACTATCTTGAAAAGTGGTGAGTTTTGCATTTTAATTTAGGTTCTAGTCTGGCCGAGAAGACAGCAGAGTTGCATTTGCTGCTCTGAATCTTCTGACGCGGGGATAACTATTTGAATCTAGTGAAAAGTTACCAACCTGTTGCTATGTTTCCTGTACTCAGGGTAATTATTTGATAAGTGAGATCAGTTGAAATTTAGATTTGTCGTCCATTCGTTCTCAGCTGTCTCAGGATTTGGTTGTCTATTAGATATTTAGATGTTAGAGATTGCATGAAGCCATCAAAAAAAAGAAATTTATCGTCGTCCTATATTAAATGGTGAGAGGTACACGTAATGAACCTGGTGTATGAAGTATGAACCGTGTATTTTTTTATACGTAGTTCTGAAATTCAAAGCTCACTGACTAGGGAATGCTATTATAATATTTTTTTAGCTCTGTTCTATCCTTCCCATGTATGCAGCGGAGCTTTAGTGGCTAAAAAGGTTCCTTTGCTAGAATATACTCGACTGCAAAGAGAAATACAGATCAGCAGAAGCAGAGCAATTCAGGAATTTCATCGAAATATAGCTGAAGTAGAGAGGAAATTCTGAGAGAACAAATGCTAACAATTAAATTGATGGTTGAAATTCAATTTATGGATTTAATGCTAGCAACAGTTGAAGTTTAAGAGGGAAATCATATCTGCTACTTGTCGGTAGATTGTCATCCTCTAGAATCATTTGACAATATAAGTTGACATAATGAATAGTGACGGTAATCAGGGACCTCTCGTAGAGGTCGTGAACAAGTCCCTTGAAGGAAGCTAGTTTACTTGGTTGAACATGACCGCCGAGGAATGTATAACCACAAAAGGTTCATTTCTCTGGTGGAGCTTAATTCCTATGTACCGTGATGTTAGGTTTTTCAGTATACACTGTTCAATCTGGTGCAACTTAGAGCTTTAATCTTTCCCAATATATATATGTCGTAGTTACTAAGAGGATCTTTTTCATAATCTGATTTTAGTATGGAGGATTAGCCAAGCCTTTTAACTTCCCTTTTTCCTCTTAGACATTATATTCCCTCCTTAACATATGTGAACTTCTATTTTCGTTGTTTCTTCTTTCATCTATATTACCTATTTGTTGAAGGTCATATCACCTTGGCTTTTAAGCTGTTTAAGTAGAAAGCTTGTTGTATGAGCGACGGAATGTATAACAACAACGGGTTAAGCTCCCACCTTGCTTGCTTCCGTTCTGGTTTTAGATTTCGTGTAAAGTGAATATGAAAAATTGTAGCTGGAATGCAAAGTCAAGTGGAAGATTAGAAGGAATAATGGGAATGTCAACCAGGCTTATCGAGGAAGATTACTTGACTTTGGGTGTCCTTACACCTCCTGAAGTAGAATGAATAGAGAAAGTACCAGACTACCAGTAACTACCTCTGCAGACTTCTTCTTAGCCTCCTTCTTTCCCATCACTGACAGCTTTCCTGCATTAGCTCCCTTGAAAGTTGAAATAAGGTGTAAGCTAAGTTTACTACTGGAGATGTGCATATGTTGCCTTTCCAGCTCTCAATGAAGATTGGAAGTAGGTACCTGTTACACAATCTCCGATTTCTCTCTTTCTCGCAGTGAGTGAACTACTAGCAATTCTCAAAAGGACTAGGGGGAATGATTAAATAAGAAAGTCTTCTTCCTCTCGTCGACTGGTCACTCATGGTTGAAACAAAAAGAATAAGCGATGCCATTGAATCTGTTAGAGGAAGACTAGAAGAGCATAGCTCATTCCCGGCAAACGTAGAATATCCAAGTATGTTTCCTGGGAACATGCTCAATAAGAGCATAGGATAGTGGGTGCTAAGAGGTGGTGAATATAACCTTTACATGTATATATGACTGGCAGGTCTTGAGTTTTAAATTCACTTTTGGTAATTAAGGAACTTCTCGTTGGATATAAAAGTGTTGACGTACGTACTTCACTCTAAAAAACGAACCACACTACACTAGTAAGCCTATTGGCCTGCAAGAGACAAACACGATTACTAAAGCTGCTCCAGAAAGTTCTGAAGTTTAGGAATAGCGAAACCATGTTCAAATACAGTATTCTGAATAGTTCTAATCAAAGTCTTGGGATCTTTTTCATGATGTTGGAACCTATGAGTATCCCTTTCCTTCCAGATTTCATTGATGGAGGTGAGCAAGGCAATGAATCCTTCTATTACTATTGCTTCTGAATGACTGTTATCCATACCTGTTCCATGTGGACCTCTTGTAGATTGCTTACCCCTAATCTGGTTCTGAGCTTAAAAATATCAAATACTAATACTTCCTCCGTTCCAATTTAGTTGTGACACTTTCCATTTTAGGAAGTTTCAGATTAGTTGCTACACTTTCATTTTGGGTAATAACTTCTCTCTATCTCTCTCCTATCACATGGGACCCTTTTGTTTTCTTTCTCTATCTCTCTCCTCTCCAAAAATTGCCTAGGAGTCCGTGATTTTAAAAGTGTCGCAACTAAATTGAAACGGAGGAAGTAGTAGATTGGGAAAAAACCAATTTGATATGGCCTATGGCACAAGCTTTCAGAAGGTTTCCTTTAAACTCCTAGAAAGGCAACGCGTGCAGAGATTCGTCGTTGGTTGGAGGAACATATGATACACTGGAAAAGTATGCAGTAAAGACCAACAAAGTTCTGGGATATTCATTCTGTGAAGGTGAAGCTTGATGATCATTTTGCATTACCTAGTTTCCAGCAAATTAGACTCAGCCAGTTGATTGATTATCCAGACAAAGCGTGGTGTAGGCTTTTTAATTTGCAAACAGGGTTTTGTATGTGGCCTTCTTTTTTGTTTTAGTCACATGCGGTTGAGGTGGATTTGTTTTGGAAGGAGAAAGTAACAACAGGTGATCTGAAGTTGTTTACTTCGGAGGAGGTTCGAATGCTTTACTTGGAGCATTGTGAGTGTACGTTTTTCATTAAATGTTTAATGTGGACTTGTGTTCTGAGGTCAAGTAGTGTTTTTGGCTTTTGTATTTTGTGGTGTCTCGCCTCTGTCTATATATATACTTTCGGATGCCCAGCGTGACTGGAATGTTATCTTGTGATTATTTAAGAATGATACACCCCCCTCCATTTGTGCAGTTTTGTGGGTTTCCACTTCTTTTCCTTATCAAAGAGCTTAAGAGGTTAATCTAGAACTGGAAGAAGACTGGCGAGCAATTCCGTGAAGGAATTTTGGCCTTTCTTATCTTTGTTTGTTTATGTATATATTCATGGTCAGTAAAGGAAGCCTTACCAGCAAACCCTGGCAAATGTACTCCTTTTATTTTATGATGCTTGACATTTTACAAAGTCAAGGGAAGTGGATAGAAACAAAAGGAATTGTTCCATTAGTGTATTAAAGGCATAGAAAGATCATGACAGCTATATGAAAAGGAGGGAATACATCTAAACTTGCAAAATTGATAAACGAAATCTTGGGAATCATAACTTTTGAAGAACCAGAAATTGAAACTACCAAAGCATAATATGACCATAGTAAGTCAGCTCTCACCTCTCACAGTTTGGTCGGTGCATTGTAGACTTTGCTTATGCTCATGTCCGGCTCCTCTTTATTACAAAATGATAAAGAAAATAATTTGAGTGTAATGGTGCACCTGATTTTTTTTTTGAGATAGTTTGTCTGTTGCAACAGGTGACAACATTTTTGGCTTAGATGCTACTGATGCAGCTAAATCCTTGGATGCTGCATTTTCTCCTGCTGTGATGTCCAACATCCCTTGGGCTGCTGTTCTTGGAAACCATGATCAGGAATCCACTCTTTCAAGGGAAGGAGTCATGAAACATATAGTCAACATGAAGAATACCTTATCTATTGTGAATCCTCCTGATGCTGGAATAATCAATGGATTTGGGAACTACAACTTGGAGGTGGCTGGAGTCAGTGGTTCACCATTCCATAACAAGTCAGTTCTAAATCTTTATTTCCTTGATAGTGGAGACTACTCAACAGTTCCGTTAATTCCTGGATATGGCTGGATAAAAGCCTCTCAACAGTCTTGGTTTCTACATACTTTTAGCAGATTAAAGGTACTATTTCTGTGTCCATGTCATAATTAGTTACGGATTAAAAAAAATTCCCTTAGGCTTCAGATTTTATTTTTCATATGAAAATATCATCTGTGGCATGTGGACTATTTGATTCAAAAACCTAGGAAATACATATTTAGCTTGAATGACAATGAAAACATTTCCATTGTAGAAAGCATACATGGACCACCCAAAGCCTCAAAAGGAATCTGCTCCTGGGCTTGTGTACTTCCACATTCCATTGCCTGAATACGCAAGTTTCGACGCATCAAACTTTACAGGTGTTAAGCAAGAAGGCATTTCCTCGCCTAGCACAAATTCAGGCTTCTTTACAGCCATGCTTGAAGCAGGGAATGTCAGAGCTGTTTTTACTGGTCATGATCACAAAAATGACTTCTGTGGTAAATTGTTGGATATAAATCTTTGCTATGCTGGTGGTTTTGGATACCATGCCTATGGGAAGGCTGGTTGGGCTAGGAGGGCAAGAGTGGTGGCGGTGAAATTGAAAAAGACTAGTAAAGGAGGGTGGGGAGCAGTCAAGTCTATTAAAACATGGAAGCGTCTTGATGATCAACACCTCACTGCTATTGATGCTCAGGTCCTCTAGAGCAAGAGCTCAGTTGGTAAGTGTTCCCAGACTTGTGTAGTAGTCAAAATGATTAATCTCATTGAGTCTGGTCGATCATGGTTAAACTAAATCAAGTGAAACAAACAGGTATTAGAAAATTTTGTAGTATTAGGAGAGTAGTTCTCTGCTATGAACGATCAACGCATGAAAAGTTGAGTACATGAACTTCGTCCCACAATGCTCTTCACACTTCCCTTAATTTGTATCTCACATTACTCTGATGAGTTAGAAAAATCTTTCTCTATCCCTTCAACCCTTTCTCTCTCCTCATCACTCTACAATCTGTTACTCTCGACCACACTTTCAATCTTTTAGTTCTACTTCTATTACCATTTTCTTCTATCTTAAGAAAAAATAGTATCACATGCTATACGCCACCTATATTCTACTGTTAGTACTGGTGTCAAACTAGGAAAGACATTTTGGGTTGGAAGGAGTAATATGCGTAGACTTAGATTCTCCATTGTTCCTTTCCCTGTTTTCATCAACAATAGTATTGATCCAAGTTAAATTGCACATCATATGTTGTTCTTGTCTTTCTATGTAACGGTATGTTTACCATTTTATGGAGTAATGCACACACGACCCTGAATAGGATCTGTTTGATAGGCTGGAACCACTGCATCCTTGAGTTCTCAGAAGTCATATGCGCACATTATATGTTCTTCGTTTCGCATACCATTTTATGGAGTAATGAACACATGGCCTTGAATAGGATCTGTTCTATAGACTGGAACAACTGCGTCCTTGAGTTGAGAAGTCATATGCACACATTATCTGCTGTTAGTCCTGTAGCATGTTCTGTTATTATTAGTGTCATAGCTTAAAATGCCATTATTATCAGTGTTCATGAATTAATAACCTTGTTGTGAAGCCATGAAATCACATCAAGCACAGCTGCCATTTTTTGGTCATACAACTTACAAGTTGTCCCCCGTCCTACGGACTCCTACCCTAATCCTATGGCTCATTTTGCGCAAGTTACTGAATTAGAATAAAATTGTAGTAAGTTGGAGTAATATTTTCTTCTGTGTACGGAATAACACGGTAAAGGACTGGCTATTGCTATGCAGCTCCATTATCAAGCTTGAATTTTCATTTTCTCAATTTCATTCCCCTTTAATACTGTCTAAGGCTTCTTTGGTTGGATGGAAAACATTTCAATAGAAAATGATTTTCTATGAAAAACTCTCTGGGGATAACCGGATAAAGACAAATTGAAGATCAGTTTTCCTTTGTTTGGTTCTTTTTATATGAAAAGTGACGGAAAAGAGGAAGAATGTAAATGGAAGGGAGAGGATTGATGGGAGAAAGAAAAGAGAAGGTAAGGAATAGGGAAAAAGTATGCATTCCTTCCTCTAAAAAGAAAAAGGTTTTCCACCTTCTAAGAATTATATTCCTTCATCCGGAAAATTGCATTTCACCCTTCACATACCCGTCGAAGGAAAATGGAAAAATCACTTTTCCTGAAAATAATTTCTCGTCCAACCAATCACTCTCTGAATATGGAGGTGTGATAGTAATGAAAATGAAAATTAAAAAAGTAAGGACACTTGCTTGTTTTTGGAGGTGCATTATTCTTGACCTGACATTGGACATTTTGTGTGAAATGTAATCAAATCTATCATTCCGTTAGTGCTTTAAGTGTGTATTGTTTGCTTCATTATGGTCATCTTAATTAACAATGAGTAGTAGGTCTAATTTATCTTTTGGCTGCACACGCAGGAGGCCATAGGAAAAAGCATATTGATGGTGCCTCATGAATAATACCAAAGCTGGCAACACTTTATAGTTGATACTAGGCTATGAAGGCACGATTTGCGAAATCAGTATGTTAGCGAATTTTGTTCTAAATTTTAATATAGTGCTAAGAAAAAAAAGGCTTTATCAACTTTTCCCTCTATACGCAAATAGTGGTCGTGTGATTATTTAATTAGATATAACTATGTCAGTATAACTCTTCTAGGTATTGAGGGGGCGTTTGGTTGAGGGGTCTCAAGAAAGGGTAAGGGAAAGAGCATTAATGAAATCCTTTTATGTTGTTTGTTTCACCACTTTAATGAAACTCTTTACCCATTTTTCCTATTAGCTAACCCCCAAAGTCCTCTAGTTTGATTACCCCACCCCCCCAAGGGTTTTGGAAACCCTTACCCCCCTTCATTACCCAACGCTCTCTCTCTCCTCTTGAAGAAAACCACGACTGCTGAACTCCTCCATGCGACTTGCTTGAACCTGCCACCGCTGACCTCGGACCACCGCCGACCTCGGACCACCAGAATCCGGCGAGCACTGTAATTTTGCATTTCTCCGACAACCCTTGAACAGATCTACTGTAATTTTACCACTCATTTTTGAACTTCTCTCCTCTTCCTCGAACAGATCTACTGTAATTTTGCATTTCTTTTCCCTACCTTCATTTATTTTTTCATATTTCGTGAAGGATTTCAATGAATGTCGACGTTTGCTATGAATTTTTTTTTATAAATGTATTTGCAATGAACTAAAGTTGATGAAAGCTACGTGTTAAGCTACTGCGATTTTGGTTTGAATTTCAGAGTTCTTATGACATTAAATTTCACAGCATTTTAGTTAAGCTTTTTTGTTTTGGTGGATTTAGTGGAACATGTAAATTTATGGCCTGTAAATTATTTCTTTTCAAGGCTTGTTTTAGACAAGTATTATGTGGTGTTTTTAGTTGGTATTAACATTGCTAAAAAAAGGTATTTTGAACTTTTCTGAAATGAAGTGGCAATGGAAACAAATTTGATCATAAGCAAATTTGAAAATGGTATTGTTCAAATGGTATTTTGAACTTTAGGTTGTAAAACAAGTTCAATGAGTACAAGCATAGGTCAAAACAACTCTAATCCCATAAACTGGTTGATTCCCCTTCTTTAAAAACCAAACAGTCACAAAGGGAATCAAGGAGTATACCAATCCTTTTCAGGGTTGGAACCAAACAGACAGGGGAATTCGGGGTCCTTCCTTTCCTTTCTCCTTGTAACCCTTTCTGGATTCCTTTCCCTTACCCCTGCACGAACCAAATGCCCCCTCTGTTTTCTTTTATAAAGATATACTCCCTCTGTTTTTTTTTATCTTTCTTACTTGGAATCGTGGCATTATTCATATTTGGAGAGAATCTTCTCAATTTTTTTCAATTTATAAGAAAAAAAAAAATAGTCATATGGGGTCTTGTTTGATTCGTCTCAATTAGTACATTATTAATATTCAATCGTTATAATTTTTACTAATATATAATGAAAGATATTTAAATTCAAAGAGGTGCATCAGGAGACGAGCACATGAAAGTGAGAATGATAAAAAAAAAATAGAGGGAGTACTTGTCTTGTTATATTTATTGTAACATATAGTGTTGTTACACTTCTATTGAAGGTTTTTATAGTTTTTTTGCTTATGCAATACTATTTGAGTACCTCCATCAATTAATTGTCCTTTGAAATTCGGTCATGCATACCAAAAGTTAAAATGTTAATTGAAAGAAAGCTTAAGGAATACATTTTGCTAGTGGCAAACCATGATCCGACAAGAACATGTGTCTAATGTTGATCTCATCCTCTGGTTTTCATATATATATATATATATATATATGAAATTTATGGAACAATTGATTTTTCAAAATTATGTATTTTATGAAGCTTATACTCCCTTTGATTTTTTTTCCCCATTATTTTCGTGGAGTTACCAAAGAGCAAGTGTAAAAAGTTGGCTATAGGCTGTTGTTGTGAGGGAAAAAGTAAAACTAAGGAGCAAGATTTACAAGAAGAAAAGCACCCCGAAAAAGAAAAGTAGGAAGAAAAGAACACAATAATAACATTTTACAAAATTGCAGTTTTTGTCATGTAAAGAAATAAGTGTTATATTACTAAAAGAAAGAATATGCAAATAACACTTAAAGCATTCATAACATCAATATTCTTTTTGCTCCCCACGTTCTAGAAAGGTTGGACCAAAGAACTCTACAAGGAATTTCTCCTACATGGATACATCACAAAACTTAACTACTACTAAAACAATAGGCATTACAAAATAGAAAGAATACCCTCATCTAACTAGCAGCAATAATATCTCATGCTCTTTATATCGAGCCGCAACTTTGTAGATAACCTCTTTATAGATATGCTCAACAAGTTGTACCTTTTAACCCAGATACTATGCACAGATTCAGAAAACAACCGAACATAAATCCGAGTAGTAGAAGAAGCCTTTGTACAATGCTTGATAGCAAATTCTGATTCAATCTGAAAGTTTTGAGCAGACTTATCAATCTCTAACAAATTTAATAATTTGAGCATGTAGGTCCAAACTGCATCAGACTATGCACGCTCAAATACAAATGTTACACTTTGAGTTGTAGCACCACAAAGAGAAATCAACAATACAAGCAATATTACACTTAGAAATCCTATTTGTAGTAGCAATCCCTATTCTGAATCGCAAGCCACACAATAAAATTACTTTATGGAGAAAAATAGTTGTTGGCAAATACTTATTTGTGGCTGTGGCCACATATTAAAAAAAGAAGAATTTTTTCCTTGAATAATGCTAAAATGAGTATTAATTCCTGAAATGTGCCCAAGTTCAAATTAATTCCATGGATACCGTCCACGTAGGACGGCACGCCAGAAATTTGTTTTTTTCAAAGCAAAACCGCTACTCAGAGTAGCGGTTAACTTCAAGGTTATTTGAAAACAGATATATGGAAGAAACCGCTACTTGAAGTAGCGGTTTCTCCTAGAAAAACCGCTACTTAAGTAGTCTATCGTGGAACAAAAAAAAAAAAAAAAAATTTTTTTTTTTTTTTGTTCCATAGAAACCGCTACTTTCTAGTAGCGGCTTTATATGCATCCCCTTTATAACTTGCCGGGGACATCATATAACCGCTATTTGAAAGCGGTCAACTTTACATTATTGGTATAAACCGCTACTTGAAGTAGCGGTTTATATATCGCTTTTATAACCTTGTCTTGGGAGGACATCATATAACCGTTATTTGAAGTAGCTGGCCAACTTTACATTATGGTATTAACCGCTACTTGAAGTAGCGGTTTTGTTAAAAAACAAAATTCGCGCGTCTGTCCTACGTGGCACTGCGAATTAATTTAAACTTCGGCACATTTCAGGAATTAATACCCATTTTAGCATTATTGAAGGAAAAAATTCAAAAAAAGAACTTCCACACCAATTTCCACTTTTCTCTTACACCTCCCACTCTTATTCCTTTCTTTCCTAATATTTTCTCTCTCCTCCTATTTTTCCCATTTCCTCCCTCCTATCATTTCCTCAATTTTTCCCCATTTTCTCACTCCTCTCACTTTCCTCATTATTTTCCTCCATTCTCTGTTCACTTATTTCCCAATAAATTACAAACTACCACATTCTCTCTCCTCATGTCCCCAAAAGTTATGAAATTAACCCTCTGAACAATGACGAATCTCCTAATTTTTTTGGCAGTAATCAAATTAACATCTCTTCGTTTGCTATTTGTTTGATTGTGTTGTCATTATCCATCAATTCATCAACGAATGGTATCGAATCTGCGAATGGGCTTTGGACAATGACTCTATTGAATCCTCTCAGTGTTGATAATGTAAGTTGTCAAGGATTAAGAGGCGCTAAACTACTAGCACTACTAGCGAAAGCATAACAAACATATAGACAAATGAACACAAGATAATTTACGTGGAAACACCCCTCCTCAATGAGGGTAAAAAACACCACATCTACTATACTATCATTAACGAACAAAGTTACAACAATTATATATCGACACCAACTACTTATACTCCTTTAGTTAGTGTAAACAACCTCCAACAAACTTATCTTCGGCTACTCACCATAGAACATCTAAGGATGCTAGACAAACCACTACGCGAACTAGTGTACGAACCAAGAGGAATTTCAACACAAGACAACACTCGTCTTGTACGCCGCTACAACCAACGGGACACGCCGCCTGACTACCACACAAATTAGGAGATAGCGCGGTATCTTCTATTTGGATATAAGTAAATACACGATAAGTGATAGTAGGATATGTATTTGGAGAAGAGAATATGTGAGGCCTTACATTTTTAGTAGTGGATGTAAAACATATTTAAAATAATTGTGGAATCGTTTCCAAAATAAAATAGTATTATATAATAGATAAAAAAAGTGCTCTAGGACATATAGTGTATTAAAAGTAATTGTATTCTAATCCTCTATGGTTTAAATTTTACAATCAAACCATACACGTAAAAATATACAAGACCATAAATCAAGCATATAAATAATAAAAGCAGTGCGTTGAATTTTTTTATTCAATGTTTTATTAAGTGACAAAGTTCAAAATTATACAATTATTAAAATATTCGTGAATGAAACTTTATCGTATAAGCAAAATACTTCAAGTTAAATATTTTCTATAAGAAGTAGGCCTGTCAATCAGGTCGGGTTGGGTCGGGTTCGTGTTCGGGTCAAGTAAAATCGGGTTGAGCACCCCCTAACCCGAACCTGATCTGTTTTGATTTTCGGGTCAAGATCATCAACCCTAACCTGATATGAAAATTATCAGGTCAACCTGACCTGATCTGTTTGACCTGATTTTTTTTGAACGGGTTTTAAATGGGTCAACCTGAACCTGTTTGACCCACTTTTTTCAGGTTGACCCGAACCCACATAACCTGATTTTTTTTCTCCAAAATGATATGCATAAAAAAAATGCAGCACCTTGAAATGAAAATGGATTATTTGAATCTGCTTCCCTAAAATTTTTTAAAAAAATGCACCATGTTTTACTTAGAACCCTGTTCATACTTGCCAGTGGCACTTGGCACACTAAATATATTACAAACCATAGTTTAAGCCATCAAGGCTTCAAATTTCAGCAAAGTTTCATAAAAATAAACAAGAAAATCAAGCACTTGGGGAAGGCGATTGTTGAGGTCAATCTCCTCTTCAGCCTCTGAAGAAAGCTCAATTTACTCCTTTAAGTTGTCATTGACCACATTAACTGGAAAAACGAGAATCTAAATGAATAAACTAGATGAAAAGAAGGCATATATAAAACAAGAAATGAAGGCTTAAAAATGTACAAAAAATCAGGCGCAAAATGAGATTAAAAAAATGAAACAAATGAAGCTCAATTTAGAAATTCAGAAGACATGAACTAAAAATTAGAAAATAAAAAGAAAATAATGGCATAACAAAAATACATAAATGAATTTTAAAAAATGAAGGCGTAACAAAAAAGTTTAAAGAAATTCACAAAAAAATCGAACAAAAAATACAGAAGCAGGCATACAAATTTAAAATTGATATTATACAAAAAAAAAATACAGAATATTAAACAAAGAAAAAGCTTCTTGAATAATAGAAAAATAGAAAAAAAAATTACAAGTGAAAAGCAACGAAGAAAAGAAGTAAAGAAGAGCAAAAAAAAATAAGAAATACCTGATTTGTTGAGGAAGAGTGCAGCGAAGAAGAGAGATATTGAGATTTGGGAGTGAGATCTGAGATATGAGAGAATAGCAGCAAATAAATAAGAAAATACAAAATTGAGAGTGAAAAGCAGTAAAGAAACGAAGAAAAGAAGAGCAAAGAAAATAAGAAATACTTGATTTGTTGAGGAAGAGTGCAGCGAAGAAGATGAGATCTGAGATATGAGAAGATGAGGTGAGTGAATGAGTGACTGCTCACTGCTGGAGTACTAGATAGAATTTTAGGGTTAGGTTAAGAAAAGGAATTAGGCTGGACCGGCTGGTTATTTACGCAATTGGGCTGGATGATCTTCCTTTTTTTTTGATTTTTATAAACCATAATTATTCGGGTTGGGTAATACGAGTTGACCTGACCTGATTTTGACCCATTTAGAAATCAGGTCAGGCGGGTCATTTTCAGGTCAGAAATTTCGACCTGAACCTGACCCATTTATCTTTTAGGTCGGGTTCAGGTCGACCCATTTAACTAATCGGGTTGAAAAACTCAACCCAAACCCGCTAATTTCACGTCGGGTTCGGGTCGAGTTGTCGGGTTGGGTCAGCTTTTGCCAGGCCTAATAAGAAGTAGAAATATTTTAAACAAAAAAAAAAACTTTGACAACTCAACTTGGAGAAGTGGAGAACAAGTAATAACGTGGTAAGTAATATAGAATAAAAAAGGTTTTAACGGAAATGATGGAATTCAAAAAAGGAAATAGAGAGCCAAAAGACCGCGAAGACAATGTAACCGGAGTCGAACTCGCAACTTGCGAACACTTTATGTTAGCTGTCAACCAACTGTTCTAAGATAGACGTTTGCTTTGGTTTCTCAAAGAAAAATATATAAAGGTTACTTGGATCATGGGGTGGACCGTGGCTCGGGTAGGCCACCCCCTAGATCCGCCCCTGCAAGGTACCCACTCACCCTTAGGTGTCCACTCGGCCAAGAGAAATTCGCCTCAGCCTCAAAGGCACTCTATCAAAAGCCTTACGTTAACCAGATTGGTCAAGGAAAAACTAAGTAGATATCTCGAAAACTCTCGGATCAACAAAGGCGAGTCAAAGGAAACTCAAGAGTCGAGAACTTCATTAGCATCTCCTCGGTCACAAGAGGAACGTCCTACTAACTTAGCCAAAAAACAGCTGAGTATCATTTATTGCTACCTACTTGGCATCCGAGTAGCGTCCCGAGACCTCCTCGGGAAACATGGGGATCGTTAGCTCCCCCGAGTCGAGAATTTCTCCATGGCACCTCCTCGGTCATAAGAGGAGTGTCCCACTCACTAAGCCAAAAATGGCTAAGTACAATTTATTGACATCTTCATGACATCAAAGTAGCGTCGCTCAAAGTCACCGCTCTCGGCCAGGGTTGGAACCCCCTTGACTCGGGCGTGACCCTCTTGGCCAACTTGGCGTGCGCGAGCTACCTCCATCCGAGCACGACCCCTCGGTCTAAAGAACCAACTCGGGCAAAGAGAATGAACCGTACATCAGGGAACCTAACTTGAAGAAAGGTGCAATCCCGAGTCCCCCCTCTCAGGACCGGCAGAGTACCCTAGAACAGGAGTCTCTCTCGGGTTCTGCTAGACGATCGCCTCGGGATGGAATGATGCTACCCTATCCATTCATCTAGCGTGGGGCTAATTACTTGAACCCCTCAGGTGGACAAATAAATACGCTCAAAGGAGGAAGGATGGAGCTCGTAAGCCTCCTGAGTCGAGAATTTCTCCGTCGGCACCTCCTCGGTCTTAAGAGGAGTGTCCCACTCACTAAGCCAAAAAATGGCTAAGTATCATTTATCAATACCTACTCGGCATCCGAGTAGCATCACGAGACCTGCTCGGGAAACATGGGGTTTATTAGCCCCCCGAGTCGAGAAACTTATTCATTGGCACCTCCTCGGTTATAAGAGGAGCGTCCCACTAACTTAGCCAAAAAACGGCTAAGTATCGTTAATTACTACGTACTCGGTATCCGAGTAGCGTCCTGAGATCTCCTCGAGAAACATGGGGGTCATTAGCTCTCCCGAGTCAAGAACTTCTCCATTGGTAGCTCCTCGGTCATAAGAAGAGTGTCCCACCCACTTAAGCCAAAAAATGGCTAAGTATCATTTATCAAAACCTACTCGGCATCCGAGCAGCGTCTCGAGACCACCTCGGGAAACATGGGCCTCATTGGCCCCCTGAGTTGAGAAACTTATTTCATTGGCCCTCGCTTAACATTTCGAGGAGCGTCACTCAAATATTTAGCCAAAGTAAGGCTAAGGATCTCCTTCGGCCACTTGAGGCTCATTCCCCCCCAATGTGCCGAGGAGCGTTACATGACCTCGCTCAGCATTTCGAGGAGTCTCACTCAAACACTTAGCCAAAGTAAGGCTAAGGACCTCCCTCGATCACTTTAGGTTCATTCACCCCCAACGTGCCGAGGAGCGTTCCATTACCTCTTTCGGCATCTCAAGGAGCGTCACATGACCTCCCTCAGCATTTACGAGTGGCGTCACTCAAATACTTAGCCAAAATAAGGCTAAGGACCTCCATCAGCCACTTGGGGTACATTAGCCCTCAACGTGCCGAGGAGCGTCTTATGACCTCCCTCAACATTTTGAGGAGCGACAGTCAAATACTTAGCCAAAATAACACTAAGGACCTCCCTCGGCCACTTGAGGCTCATTAACCACCAATGTGTCGAGGAGCATCTCATGACCTCCCCCAACATTTCAAGGAGCATCACATGACCTCCCTCAACATTTTGAGGAGCGTCAGTCAAATACTTAGCCAAAATAAGGTTAAGGAACTCCCTCGGCCACTTGAGTACCCACTTGGCCAACATGGGGATCCTTCCCCCTTTGCCGAGTCAATTCTATACTTAGCCAAATTTAGGCTAAGTATCTCAAGGCACCCGTTCGGACAGCGTGAGGCTCATTAGCCCTTGGCAGAACGGCGTCCTACCCACTCGGCCAATATGGGGCTCCTTCCCCCTTTGCCGAGTCACTTCTATACTTACCAAAATTTAGGCTAAGGATCTCAAGGCAGCCGTTCGGGCAGTGTGGGGCTCATTAGCCCTTGGTCGAACGGCGTCCTACCCACTCAACCAACATAAGGGCTCCTTAGTCCCTTCCCGACTCGCTTCTCAAACTTAGCAAAATTGGCTCAGTACCTACAAGTCACTCGGCCAGCATGAGAAGCACTTCATTATACCCGAGCGCTGCGTCGCTCGCATCCTTCTCACGTTGGTTGCAGCACGTACCCCCTTGGATAATTTGGCATACCGCCTTGGCTCGCATTTAGTCGTTGGAGAGAAAAACGCCTCGGCCAACCTTGCGTCGCGCACCGGAGGCAATGCATCTGCGTCTAGCACAGTGGAACGCATGTTGCGCACCGGATCCGTGTGTCGCGTGTTGCCTTCACGCCGAGCGCACGCCATACCCCCTCGACCTGGTTTATGTTTCGGCTCGGACGTTACCCCCTCAGCTCGTGCGAGTCACTCAGTCAACAAGAGGCACTGTCCTCGGCTCAGCCAGAGCACACCCCTATTGCCTCGGCATGCAGTAAGTCACTCGGGGGGAAGTGCCTCGACCTTGGACTGCGTCGGACGCACAAAGGGGGTGCCTCGCTCAGTAGCTGGCGCGCCACGCACCTGTCCCGCGTGCTGCGCGTTGTGTCGACGTCGAGCGCACTACGTGACTCTACCCCCTCGGATCACGTAATCCCCTCGGACATTACGAGGCACTCCTCTTGGCTCGGTCAGCGCGCAAAGGCATCCCCATGTTCTTGGAAGCTCCCTCCATTGTGATTCAACCTTGAGCGCTCCCCCAGCACCTTGTGGGCTCTGCCTGGCCACAACGGAAATGCCACTCGTTCAATTCCGCCAACCAACCGCCCCCTGAAAATTGGATTTTCGCTCTGATTAATTTACGTGGGGCTAATTGTTCGGGCCCATTCAATGGACCGGCCCATCTATGGTGAAATTACTAAAATACCCCTACCTCTAGGAAAGACAATCCTCCACCAGTTGAAGCTAACTCAAATACCCTTATTTATTGGAAGTCAAAGCCTCTATAAATAGGGGTTGTCTCATCAGTCAAAGGAATTCAATTATCACCTACAAAAACCAGAGCATCTCTCTCTACCTCTGATGATTGGTTTATATACTTGTCTCTTGACTAGTTTTTAATAGCTTTTATGATAACTTTTAGACTAGATTAGGCTAAATTGCTTTATTTTCCATCTTTTTGTGCAACACTTCCTCCTTTGTGCTCTTTCTTTGGGTGCTTGGTTTTATTTCAGGATTTGGGAGCATCTTTGGAGGACCTTTGCACAATCCCGAGGCAATGCATTGAAGAAATGGAGCACCATGGGGCTCGAAAGAAGAGAAGAAGGAGAGGAAAGTGCTGACCCGAGGACCCGGGTCACCTGACCCGCCCGGGTCTGCTAACCTGAGGGCTCGGGTCCACAAACCCTCCCGGGTCAGATCTTTTGAGATGCCCAGTTTGGAACCTGATCAGTGGACCCGTCCGGGTCAAGTCACCCGAGCACTCGGGTCGGGTCACCCGCCCCGGTCGGGGTATTTTCCGAAAAAAAAATTATACTTTGATGCTTTTGTACGGGGGCTTTATTATAATTAACCCTATTTTATTTTTTAGGATTATATTAGAGGAACTCCTCTTATTTTAGGTTAAGCAATTTTATTTTCAGATTAGAGAGATTAATTCTTGTTTAACATTCAAACTTTAGAACCCTAGGAGAGAGAGAGAGAGAGTTGAGGTTTGAAGCTTTGAACTCCATTTGCACCATTCATGCAACTTAAAAGTTGGTAATTTCTTGTTTATTTCTTCTTTTCTTTCCTTAATCTTGTTTATTGTGATTGTTTTGTTGCTTAGATCTTGTTTATTAATTGTTGATTTTTCCCTTTTTCTCTTTCCTCCATAGTTATGGTGATGAAGTTATCTCAAGTTTTGTGTTGCTTTATTTTCATGATGTGTGAGTAGTCTTTGGATCCTAAATCTAGGTTAGGGGTTAACTTTTGAGGTTGAACTTGTTGATCAAACTTGCTTTACTTGGTTTGTTGGGTGCTTGATCACCACTTGACTTGCATATTTGGAAATTCTAGTGAAGGATTGAGAGATGAAGCTAGGAATAAACAAAGTTTGGTTGCTAGACTAGGATCTCCATGAAAATAGGTATTTCCTAGTTTAGGGAAGCTTGTTTAATCATGTTGTGCTTGATTTGGATAGATTAGTTGCTCATGCCATGAGAATAGGTCATGAGTGACTAATCAAGCTCCTCTAATTAGCTCGAGAGAGTAATTAGAGTTCCCATTTGCGTGATTTTTCCCCTTGTGATCCCCCATTTGTTTCCCCTTGGCTTTGATGATTGGATTCTTGGATTGAGTGTTGGTGAATCCCCCTAATCCCCTAGTTCCTTTATACCCTTGTTTTTATCTCCTTTACTTGCTTTGTTGATTTATTTTGCTAATTTCCTAGTTTATTTAGACCTTAGAATAATTGCTAAACTTTAAAAAAAAACCCCCAAAAATTGATTTAGCTCATTGTAATTAGCTAATTAACCCTTGATTAATCCTACTTCCTTGTGGATTCGACCCTATACTTACCCTATATTGGGTAGTTTAGGTAATATTTGGCGAGTATACAACGACCCGTCAACCTCAATCACATCTGACTTGAGCGTCGGAGGGACGATCCCGAAACAACCTCCGGGGTAGTCTTAACCTTATTTTGCAGGATTCCGGCGTACAGATAACGGAGCTCAGACGTCTTCTTGGGGCTCACATCAAATCTCTCAGCACATCATAATCCCATAATTTCTTGACAGAAACAGGGGTTACTAAGCGTTTCAGGGGGGTTGCTAAGTATATTCGGGGGTTACAAGTCGGGGGTTACTAAGTGTTTGGAGGGTTACTAAATATTTAGGGCGGTTACTCACTGTTTTGTATAGGCTGTTATTAAGTGTTTTAGAGGGGTTACTAAGTATTTTTAGGGGTTATTAAGTTTTTTCTTTTGAATGGGAGGGGGTTAATTTTAGGCGAGAGTTATTAAGGTGTCGTTTGGTTCGCATAGGAAATAACTCCCATGAGAATTCTTATTTTCCGAGAAGTTATTTTCCTTGGCAATTCCCTTGGAATTGGGCTAAAATTTGTTTGTTTCACATTATAGGAAATTGAATTTCCTAGGAAGTCAATTCCCATGCTTTGTTTGGTGTACATATCTATTTCCCATGGCATTTTAACTACTTTAACTACTTTTACCTCAATTTTTTTTTGTTTTTCTTGTTTTGTTTTACACATAGTATTTTTTTTTTCTTTTTCTTGCAAATGTCATGAAGCCATCAACATGAACAACACTGTGAGATCAACAAAAACCTGTTAATATATATGCTTGCAAATGTTATACTACTAGAGCTACAAATCCAGCTCAATCCTACCCTTGTCCAAAAATTACATCAAGCCATTCATGCATAGCCAAAAAAAACATAGCAATTTCCTATCGTCAGCCATTCCAACATAGCAAAAAAAATATGATATTGTACTCATATCAGTATATCACTGATAAGGAAGTAGAAGACCCTGGACATATGCATATTTAAATTTTTCTGGTAGGCTGAAAAAGAAGTCAACCTTAAGAGGATTAAGGGCAATTTTCTTTGATGCCAAAAGTACCTCACTAGGAAATAACCCTTCCATTTTCATAATCTCAGTAGTTAGTTTCATCCTTCTATCAGCCGAATTAGATTCATGTTGAAAGCAATTAGAAAGTCTTCCAATGTGTTCAGTAGTGGCTTCCATCACATCACTAATTTTCCCAATCTTGGTAGAAAATTCTTTTAAAGCTTCAATAGTTTATGTCCTTGCTCTCTTTGTTCAGCTACTTGAAGGAGTTGTTGATTGTGGTGTTGATGATGGAGGTCCCATTGGATCACATTAAGTAGGTGAACTCCTCACCTCTAAATTCAAATGAAGAACTACGTGTTCTTCTCCGACTCTTGCTCCATCTTCTTCATTTCCTGCACAACATCGTACACAATCCCATATTCATTACCAACAGCTCTGTCTTTGCCCCAAATCTTCCCTAACTCTTCATAAAACGGAAAATGCTTGTTCCTTAACCGCCCTTGTTGTAGCCTGAAATCTACGGTTCCTCTGATGACACTTGGGCTCATCTGAGCCGTACACGTGTCCTCTGATAAATGGAAGAAAAAAGATCTACCCTTTGGGCTAGGCTCGGATTGTTTAAAAGGTCGCTTTTCGGCCCAAAAGGAAGTCGAGGCCGCCCCGTGAGGTGGCTGCATGAGAGTGGTTGGTAAACTCTCCCAAATCATGGCCTGCCACGTGTCATGATCTGATTCTTCAGCCAATCAGAAGCCACTATTCTAGGTCAGATTTTAAGGTTAGCTGTCATCTTGCTATCACTATAAATACCCCTGAAATCAGGAGAAAGATCATTCAATGCACACAGTGCAAAGTTACTCTGTAAAACTACTCTCTCACTTTCTCTCTCTAGAATTACTTTTCTCTTACAAACACCTGATATCTGACTTAAGCTTCGGAGGGGGAACCACCACCCAAACCTCCAGGGTGGGTCCCTTTTTGCAGGTTCGGGAACGAAGCTCAGGCTTGGACTTGGTTGATTCAGACATTGTTGAACAAGTCTCTAAAGAAGAACATCTAAGGGATACTAGTTTACTTGCTCGACAAGAAAGCACCATCTACAGCTTACTTGTTGGACAAGGGACAAAACATTTGGCGCCGTCTGTGGGGAGACGCAACGATGACTGATTGTCAATCGTCCAACATTGCCAGGAATCGAAGCCTTCAAGTTAATGTCGAAGATACGGTGGAGCATGAAAGACCACCTCGAGGAAGAGATAGACCTCCATCCATCGTCAATGTTCCTGGACCAAGCCAGCAACCGGTCATTCAAGTGAATCTAGATCGTCCAGTGACTGCCGCTCACCTGGAGAATGTTCTGAATGACTTTCAGACTAAAATGGCAGCGGTCGTCCAGGAACAGATTAAAAGCAATATGCTGTTTTTTCATCACCACCCGGAGCCGGCTGCTAACAATCCACTTCCTCCTAGGGGACGTTCCCAAGTTGATCGACCAGGCCCTAGTCGACCTGTTTGTCAGGAACTCTCTAGGAGGACGGCAAGAGGAAAGCAGCCAGAGGATAATGATCAGAGAAGAAAGATGGACTGGAACCTGGTGGTGAGGACCCAGGACCATGTTCGTCCAAGCGGACACCGAATGGAAACAGATGCCAGAGAATATCTAGAAGCAAAGAAAGCTGCTGCATTACAACGATCAGCGACAGGATCTACACCATATTTGAGAGACCCTCCTTTGAGGTTGTCGTCCAGAGGGGAGGGACGAAGTTTAAGCCACTCCCTTATTCATCCACGACAAGAGAACACCGTGGCTCAGCCCATGGTCTATAGGCGTCCAAGACCATCCAACACTTCATCCAATCCTGTAATGAAAGAATATCGCAAGGAGTTCATACCCATTGAGGGACAGCTGGGAGCCCTCCGGATCAACTGGCCTACCCCATTCTCGGTCAGGATCATGGAGGCGCCCCCCTTCCCAAAGGTAAAACTCCCAACCATTGAGCCTTTTGATGGAACAACTGATCCTGATGATCACCTGTCTGCTTACAAACATCAGATGTACGTCCAAGGAGTGGACGACGCTACTTGGTGTAAGAATTTCCCAGCTACCTTGAAGGGAGTAGCTCAGAAGTGGTTCAATAATCTCCCCCCCAATTCAGTCAACAATTTTACTGAACTCAGTTTCTTATTCACTAGTCACTTTGTTGCCAACAAGCAAGAGCAAAAGACAAGCATGCACCTAGGCAAAGTCGTCCAGGGACCTAAGGAGGCTCTTAGAAGTTTCGTTAAGAGATTCAACCTAGAAGCACTTCAGATCCAAGATCTTAATGCTGGAGTAGCCTTTGACGCCTTCATCAGGGGTCTAAGGCCAGGAAGTTTCAAGTTTGATCTTGTTAAGAAGAAAATCTCCACTCTTGCTGAGGCTTTAAGAGAAGTGGAAGCGTTTATCCACGCTACCGAAGTGTGTGCTGAAGCAAAACATCCCGAGTCTAAGAAGCCTGAAGAGGTTGCTCAGCCAAAAAAGAGCAACCCCAAAAAGGCCGAGACCTGGGCTATAGCCGCTACCACCACTTCGTCTAGAAGGAGCAAGAGAAAGGAGGCCGAGCCATCCTCATCCAATCCTATTGAGTTTAACAAAGACCAATACTCCATTCTCATGGAGATTAAGGATCAATATGAGTTGAAGGCCCCAGCTGAGATGAAAACCGCTTATAGAAATAGGGATAAGAGCAAGTATTGTCACTTTCACAAGGATTGTGGTCATGAGACTAATGAATGTAAGCACCTCAAGAGAGCTTTGGAGGATTTAGCCCGAAAAGGAAAGATGAACCCCTATATGCCTCAAGGGGGAAGGAAGTTTCTGAGGAAAGATGATTGGCATAACAAGAAGAAGGAGAGTGCAAGCACTGACGAAGATATTGTTCTTGTAATCTCGGGAGGGTTTGCTGCTGGAGGACCAACCAATAGAGGGCACAAAAACTACCTTAAGGAACTCGGCCAAGTCTTGCTAGCTGATCAGACGAAGGCCGAGCCTTTCCCGAAAGTGGTAGTTAGTGAGCAAGATCGGGGCAGGTTCAGGACTCCCCATGATGATCCTTTGGTGGTAGAAGTGAAAATAGCAAATTTGAGAGTAAGAAGGATCCTGATCGACACCGGAAGCTCGACGGACATCATTAGTGTTGATTGCTTGTCCAGACTAAAGTTTGAGGAGAAGAACTTAGTTCCCGTTCACCATCCCATCATAGGGTTTGGGGGAGGAGTCATCCATCCAATGGGAACTGTTACTTTGCCCGTTCGAGTGGGAGAAAAGGATGCAGCTAGAACCCTGTTTATCAAGTTCTTGGTGGTCCGAGACTTGACAGCCTACAATGTTATTCTTGGACGACCGACTCTGAATCATGTTAAAGCAGTAATAGTAACTCACCTGATGTTGATGAAGTATGAGTGTGATGATGGCCAGATTGGCTCATTATATGGAGACCAGCAGGTGGCTAGGGAGTGTTATTTGACTACCCTTAAGCCGTCATCATGGAAGATAGGCAACGAAGGGCAGACGAAGGTTGCTGGCGAAAGGAAAACGTCTGAAATAGAGAAAGATCAGACGAAGGTGACTAGCGAGAGGAAAACGTCTGGAATTGTCAAGGACCAAGTCGCCTCGTTAAAGATGGCTATTGAAAGCTCTCAGACGCCTCTCGCTCCCTCAAGGAAGGCGTCTGAGCATCTCCCTAGCAAAAAGAGAAAATATGAAATCATCAAGGAAGAGCCTCCCTCGTCTGAAGAAGTCATGGCCATCATGGGACTGGCAGTAGAACGTCCAGAGCCGGTGGAAGCCCCTGAAGAGGTACGTCCGGATGAAGCTCGCCCGAAAAGAACCCTCAAAATGGATCTTCCCTTAGTCCTGATTTGAAGGGTCCTCTAATCCACTTGCTGAAAGAATTTCAAGATGTGTTTGCCTATTGCGTTGAAGAGATGCCTGGAATTGATCCAGAGGTAGCCGTCCATCGGCTGAATGTTGATCCCAATTTGAAACCTGTTCGCCAGAAGAAAAGGCACTTAGGACCGGCCCGAAACCAGGCGGTCGACCAAGAAGTTCAGAAGTTGTTGGAATCCAAATTCATCAAAGAAACCTATTATCCAGACTGGATAGCAAATGTGGTCATGGTGCCAAAGCCCAATGGCACCTGGAGGATGTGTGTGGACTACACAGACCTCAACAAGGCTTGTCCTTAGGACATCTTTCCTTTGCCTAAGCTGGATCGTCTGGTAGATTCCACAGCCGGCCATGCTTTGCTGAGTGATACGCTCAAGTTACACGTAGTATTTACGTAACTTTGGGTGCACTTTGCTAAGGGTTTGATTGTAATTGTTAACGTTCGTGTTTTATTTAACCCTTAGCGGAAGTTCGGAGCTTTGCGAGATAATTGGTGTTAACGTCTTATGTTCCGAGCTTTCAAGGTGAAATGCATTTGAGCCAAGCAAAGTATCAAGCTGCATCGCAAGCACAACATCGTCTCACCAACCAAGCTCTCGTGCGCGCTCCTCACCAAGCTCTCGTGCACCGCAAGCTCGGCATCATAGCCCAGCTCTCGCGTGCACGCTCAACACCGCACGCCCAGCGCTCGAAGCAAGCTGCCCAGCAAGCATCGCTCATCGCCCAGCAGCCTCGCTCGAAGCATCGCACGCCCAGCATGCTCGCCCAGCGCATGCTCGCCCAGCGCTCGCCCAGCTCTGGCCCAGCGCGCAGCTCGCACCTCGCGAGATAGGTCGCACCTCGCGACCTGCTTGTTCGCACCTCGCGACACCGCTCGCACGGTGCGACTCCCTTGCCCCGGCCCAAATGTGCGGTAGGCGAACACTCTTCGCACGGTGCGACCTACTTCGCACCTCGCGACCCCTAGGTCGGTCTAATTGTCGGCTGATTTTTATGCTTTAGTATAAATACCAAGTTTGATTTTGGACCTAGGGGGGCAGCAGCCACAAGGAGAGGGAGTCTCCAAAACTCCACTCCTCTCTTGTTGTCTTCTCTTTTTAGTTTTTATTTTCTAGTTTAGTTTTAGGAGATTTCAATTATGGGATTGGCTTATGCTATGCCAATTGTAGCTTGAACCGTTCTTGAACGAGATTAATATAGAGCTTCAAGCATTATTGTGAGATCTTTCCTCTCTATTTAGTTTCTTTGATTATGGTTTAATTTCTATGCTTGCTTTCTATGATTTTTGCATGATTATGCTAGGAACATTACTAGTTTGATTGTGTAATTAATCTAATGCTAGATTTAAGAATAGAATCGGATTGTTTTATTCTTTTATCGATTTGTAGCAAACTAGGGAGTAACTCAGATGCTGATCATCTTGGTTATTTATTGGGGAAATTGAATCAACTGTTGAATGTTTATCGCTTGTATGACGTTAGGAGTGTCCGTTGGTTCTCTCGTGTTTATTCGTTGCTATTGGATTGAACTTAGACGCGATCGGACTAGGTTATCCTTTAGTTAGGGTTTTATAGTCACGCTGATCGTGCTATTCAACTAAGAATAAGGAGAATGCGAGATTAATTCTCAACAATAGATAATTATGGAAATAATTAGAGTGGAGGTTCAAGGATCGATAATGAATTGAAGTGGATGTTAATCGGATTCAAGATCTTCATATATTGATATCTCATTTTGTTTATATGCTAGTTAGTTTTAGTTTATTCGTAAATCTACTTGAAACCCCCCTTTGTAATTAGGTTTCTCGGCCCTTAGCTTAATCTAGGTTTTGATTCACGCTAAGTATTAGACTCGTCCCTGTTTCCCTGTGGATACGACCCCTACTTCCATTATACTTCCTTAGTGTAAAAGAGAGTAGGAGAAATTTTATCTTTGGCCGGGTGCGGTGCACAACGACACACTCTCGCCCGCCCACTGAGCTTCATGGACGCCTATTCAGGTTTTCACCAAATCCCGATGTGGCCAGAGGATCAGGACAAAACGTCCTTCATTACTGAAAAAGGACTGTATGACTGGGTGAGGATGCCATTCGGCCTACGCAATGCCCCGGCCACTTTTCAAAGATTGATCAATACTGTTTTTCAGCCACAGTTGGGAAGAAACATGGAGGCATATATTGACGATATGATAGTCAAGAGCCGTCAAGAAGAGAGTCATGTTGGTGATTTGAGAGAAACTTTTGAAACTCTCAGGAAATACAAGTTAAAGCTGAACCCCAGCAAATGTGTCTTTGGGGTCTTGTCAGGGAAGTTCTTAGGTTTCTTGGTGGACCAGAGAGGTATAGAAGCTAATCCCGAGAAGATTCAAGCTATTCTAGATATGAAGTCTCCCTCAAAGACAAAGGAAGTGCAGAGACTGACGGGTTGCTTGGCTGCCCTCGGACGTTTCTTATCTAAGTCAGGTGACAAGTGCCATCACTTCTTTGCCACAATCAAGAAAAAGGCCAAGTTTGAATGGACAGCAGAGGCAGAGCAAGCCCTTCTGCGCGTCAAAGATCACCTTCGGCAGCTGCCTAGGTTGGTCAGTCCAGCCGAGGGGGAAAAACTGTTTGTATACTTGGCCGTGTCCACTCAAGCTGTGAGTGCCGTCCTTCTGGCTGAAAGAGAGTCCGTCCAAGTTCCCATATACTTTGTGAGTCATGTGCTCAAAGATGCGGAAAATAGGTATACTCCAGTCGAGAAGTTTGGATTGGCCGTAGTCATGGTCAGCAGAAAGTTGAGGCCTTATTTCTTGGCGCACAGTATAATCGTCTACACTGATCAACCTTTGAAGCAAGTTCTACAGAAGATGGAAGCCGCTGGGCGGATGCTAAAATGGGCGGTTGAGCTTAACATGTTTGATATATCATTTGAACCAAGGAAAGCCATTAAGGGGCAAGCCTTGGCAGATTTTATAGTTGAGCTTACTCGGCCAACCATAGAACCAATATCTGATCCAGCTAGAGGAAGGAAGCATTGGACGCTCATGGTTGATGGATCGTCCACAGTCAATGGATGTGGAGCAGGAATCATTTGTCAATCTCCCGAAGGGGACAAGTTTGAATATGCATTAAGATTCCAATTCAAAGCGTCCAATAACGAAGCTGAATATGAAGCACTCTTAGCTGGAATCAAAATGTGCAAGGCGGCTGGAGCTGTTGAGATTGAGGCCAAATCGGACTCCCTCTTAGTCGTCAGTCAGGTCAATGGAGATTTTGAATGCAAAGAAGCATCAATGAGCAAATACATGCGACTGATCAAGGATGAGATTGAGCCATTAAAACGATTTGTTCTCGACCAAGTACCAAGGTCAGAAAATCATCAAGCAGATGCTCTCTCAAAATTGGCCAGCTCGGCTGAAGGTGATGTGCCAAGAATAGTTTTTTGGGAAGTTAAACCCAAAAAGAGCATTGACCAAGAGCAGATCATGTTTCTTAGCCGAGGAGCAGTCTGGATGGAGCCTATCATCGAATACAAGAAGACGGGACGATTGCCTTCTGACCCTGTAGAGGCTAAGTATGTGAAGGCTAGAGACAAGTGGTTTGAGCTTTGGGATGAAACCCTTTACAAGAAGTCATTCAACCGTCCTCTCCTCAAATGCATCACCAGAGAAGATGACCTAGAAGTTCTGAAAGAACTCCATGAGGGAGCTTGTGCATCGCACATTGGGGGAAGAGCATTAGGAGAAAAGGCTTTAAGGACAGGGTACTACTGGCCTACCTTAAAGGAGGATGCTTTAGCCTATGCAAAGAAGTGTGACAGTTGTCAGAAGCATGGAAATGTGCATCAAAAGCCGTCCAACTATTTAACTCCCATCTTGTTCCCTCTGCCTTTTGCCAAATGGGGCATGGATATCTTAGGACCCTTTCCTGTGGCCGCTGGGCAAAACAAGTTTGTGATAGTAGCAGTGGACTATTTCACTAAATGGATAGAAGTTGAAGCCATGCGAGGAATAACAACAAACGACGTCAAGGGCTTCATCTGGAAAAACATTATAACTCGTTAACGCCTAAGCTGAAAGATTGGTTGTCAGAAAGAGAAATCAAAGCTCACTTTGCGGCAGTCGCCCACCCGCAAGCCAATGGAAAAGTCGAGTCCTTCAACAAGATTCTATCAAATGGAATCAAGAGGAAGCTGGAAAACGCCAAGGGACAATGGGTTGAAGAGCTGCAATTAGTGTTATGGTCCATTAGAACAACTGCTAAGAATTCAACAGGCGAGACGCCTTTCATGTTGGGCCATGGCACCGAAGCCGTCTTGCCCATTGAGATTGATGAACCCACCCTGCGAGTCATGTTGTACACTGAAGATGCCAACTGGGCTGCATTACGCACGGCTTTGGACCAAGTGCCAGAGGTCAGGGGCAATGCCTTGCTAAGAATGCAATTGTACAAACTGCGAATGGCTCGGGAGTTTAACAAAAGAGTTGTTAGACGACCGCTCAAGGTGGGGGATCTTGTTCTAAGAAAGATGGAAGCGGTTGGACGAGCTAAAGAGTTAGGGAAGCTAACACCAAATTGGGAAGGACCTTATCTGATTATCCAGGAGTTACGCAGTGGGACGTTTCGTCTACAAAATCTAGATGGACGACCTATACAGCGTACTTGGAATTCAGATAACTTGAAGAAGTACCACGTCTAACTTAAATCTTCGTCAGATACCTGTAGGGTAATTTGTAGTTACTCCAAAGTGCCACGGCACATGTTAGTAAGAAAAGAATTGTATACATGCATTTTGGCATTCAGCCAAGCAAAATCCATATAATACAATTCCTACTTTCTTATCTCTTTGTTTATTTTCACCAAGTTAATTCACTTTGGGGCATTAAATCAGTTACTCCTCTAAAAGTGATAATAACTTGGACAAAAATACAAACAATAATAGAATGTCATGATTACTCTTTTCTATGCCGAATACCACTCCTTCGAAGAGACCGGCCAAAGTATAACACATACAAGGCCGTCAAACTGGCAAAACCTCTAGTAAGAGTAATGTCAAAGTCTCTGAGAAAAAGCTGGCCTGAAATAAGACCTTAGTAAAGGATACTTATCTTCAAAAGCACGGACAGCTAAGTAGTCCAGACCCTTACTAGTACCCTAGTAAGGGATCACTACTTAATGACGAGTGTTGCTCCCTCAAGGAAGCCGGCTAAAACATGCTTGGAACATGTATCTCAAGCTCGTCCATAAATTTCAACAGGCTTGGCCAAGGATAGCCGCTCTCCTTCTTGGACTTTGGCTCGCCCGTCATGAGCGGGTGAGCTAAGCCCAAGAAGGGGGGGATGATGGAGGCCTATAGGACGAGCTAAAGAGAAAAGGACGTCCAAACACCAGGACGACCTAGGCAATAGATGCCCTTTGACGGTTTGATAAGTGCAGAACGTTGTTCGTCCAAAATTATATAGATTGTCAAAATGCAAGACGAATTACAATAAATGGATAGTTTATGGTATGATTGGCAATCGTCCAAGGGGTAAAATTAGGTCTGCTAAACCTGTATTACCCGGATAGGGTAGACCGTCCAAAAAGTTTAGGACGAGCATGTTCCGGTACTTGGCAGCATTTTGCACAGATTTTCGATTGTCAAAAGGCAAGCAAGCTGCACTTTCTTAAAACATCGGCAAGGATGTTCAACGATCAGGACGAAGTTAACGTTATACTTAGTCAAATTGCAAATTGTTGAAAATGAGAGACCGGCAATTGGCAAAAAGTTCTTCATATATATATCAATAAGCAAGGATTTACAATTTAAGACTACTGAAGGGCTAAGACTATAATGGCAGACAAGCCAAGAAACTTGGAAAAATAAACCTAGAACTAGGCCTCATCTTCAGCGCGAGTTTCTTGGTCGTCCTCATGCTTGCCATCCTCGGCTTCGTCTTCAGGGTTCCCATTCCCAGCTGCAGCCTCGTCGTCGGAATCAAAAAATTCCGGAGGTTCCTCGGCGCACACCATAGCCCGATGGACCCTCTGCTGATATTCCAGACGACGTACAAAGCTTGGGACCTCATCAGCTTTGGCCAACATCTCGAAGGCCTTGACGGCCCAATCTTTAGAGGTTTCGACGACGTGAGCCAACCCTTCCTTGGCATCGTCGAAGACCTTAGCCGCCGACCTTTCTAGACGGGCATTCTTCGCCCTTAGGAGAATGTTCTCCCTTCTCAGTTCAGCAGCAGCAATGAGAGCCACATCCCTCTTACCTTTCAGATCAGCAGAGACAACATTAATAATCATCTTCAGACGGTCTAGCTCTTTGTACAGATCATTAATGGTAACAAGATAATTCTTGTTTTCTGACTCCAGAAGAGCTGATCTTTTCTCCAAAGCCTCCAGAGATTGACGATGAAGTGTATTAGCCATCTCAATGTCATGGATGGCCTTACGCTTCGCCGTAGTATCCATATGGACGAGCTGCTTATTCTCTTTCCTTAGCTCCCTCGCCCATTCTTTCGGGCGGCATGCTTTGCGAGCAAAAAGTCGGGGCAATGAAAGCAAAACAAATCATTAGACGAGTTTCAAAAAGAAATAAATATACACAAGTACTAAACAAAAGCGTGATAAGTTATACCTCGGCACCGGTTGAGACATATAGCCCCATGCCGGCCGATGCTCCCTTAATCCTTTGATATAGGATTCGGGGTAACACTTGAAGAGTTCCCTGCTTAAGCCGTTCCTTTTCTGCCTTTGACATTTTGGCAAAAGCAGGAGAAGACTCCTCGTCCGAGTCTAAGGTGGGAGCAGGTGAAGGTATAGCTGGGCCTTTGCCCTTATCTGAAAGAGGGGGATAGTCAGATATCTGGATGGGAAAGACGATGGCTTGTCTATTAGACGGACTCATGGCGTCCCGCCAACCCGCACCGTCCTAACTATATTGGAGTAAAAACGACTCACCGGAGCGAGATGGATGCCGTCCTTACAGCAAGGGGCATCTGGGAGACCCGACTTCGCTACCGAGCCGTGGCCCGGATAGTTCTCGGCACTGCCGTCTCGCCTCCGGCACCACCAAAGCCAAGACCGACTCCTGGTCTAACTTCGGCCGAGTCCGGTCCGACTTTCGCCGAGTCGAGGGCAAAGCGTCCAGTCGACCCGGCGAGGATAGGATTTTCTCCCACTCCTCCACTGGGAGCGGCAGTAGAAGGCCCCCTCCTTCGGAGCTTTGTCTTTAGGGGGAAGCATGGTCTTCTCTTCCACTCCCCCACTTGGAGTAGCCTTCTCTGTCTTCTTTCTTACAAAGCCCTTAGACTTTTTGGCTTGAGGTTGGTCGTGGCCGTTGTAGGCCTCTTCTTGGACGAAGAAGACTTCCCTGGAGGGAGTTTGTTGGTAGGAGCATTTTTCTGCGAGAAACAATCAAGTTAAAATGACAGACGTCCACAGATCAAAATCTAAATCAAAGTGCAAGGCTTCAGACGAAAATCACCCAAAGAAGGAGGGCGCCTTAAAATGAACATCTCCTCTCCTAAGGGAATCTCGTCCGAGCAAAATTCTGAATACAGAAGAAAGTGAGGAAAAGAAGGAAGCCGTCCCAAAATTGGACAGGCTAACATGTCCCCATCCAAGGATAGGAAATCAACTTTTCATCCAGATCGGAACTCAAAACCTCCCAGACGCAGTATGGTCCCAAAAGTGAAGCCGTCCTAGCATGGACGCTCTCCTTTCTCGGGCTATCCTCGTCCAGGGGATAGGTCTTATTACCGGACGAGTCCAAATGGTACTCGTCCAAAGGCTACAAAATCTCCCCGACGAGTATGGTCCCAAGAGTGAAGCCGTCCTAGCATGGACGCTCTCCTTTCTCGGGCTATCCTCGTCCAGGGATAGGTGCTATTACCTGGACGAGTCCAAATGGTACTCGTCCAAAGGCTACAAAATCTCCCCGACGAGTATGGTCCCAAGAGTGAAGCCGTCCTAGCATGGACGCTCTCCTTTCTCGGGCTATCCTCGTCCAGGGATAGGTGTTAGTACCTGGACGAGTCCAAATGGTACTCGTCCAAAGGCTAAAAAATCTCCCCGACGAGTATGGTCCCAAGAGTGAAGCCGTCCTAGCATGGACGCTCTCCTTTCTCGGACTATCCTCGTCCAGGGATAGATACTATTACCTGGACGAGTCCAAATGGTACTCGTCCAGAGACGGCTAAACCCCTCAGACGAGCATGGCCCCAAGAGGGTGACTGTCCTAGTATGGACGCTCTCCTTCTTCAGGCTATCTTCGTCCAGAGAAAGTTACGATTACTTGGACGAGTCCGAAGGATACTCGTCCAACGACTATAAAAATTTCAGACGAGAATTTCCCAAGGGTGAACGTCCATGCTTGGACGTTTTCCTTCTTGGAGTAATTCTCGTCCAAAGTTTGGATGCCAATTCCGGACGAGCGACAATGATCCTCGTAAAAAAAAAAAAAATAATAATAATAATAAAATTTTTTTTTGTATGATTTACCAGTGTCTCAGCCCTCTTCTCGGCACTACTTTTGGCATATTCCTTCCAAAGATTGTCTGTGAATTTAGACATGCTTATGTCCCCCGTCCAAGAAGCCTTGAGACTCGTTCTGGCTGAGTCTGCAGCAAAGACGGAAAATTGGTTAGTCTAATGAGCTATGGACGAAGAGTTTTACTTGGGATTTGAATGGATACCTTTATCATCGGCTAACCGCAAACTGCGCGGCAACCAAGAAGTCGTCATTATAAAACATTTCCTTAAAGGGTATCCAGTTAGGCCGGCCCTTTAAAGGATTTACGGTCGGGCCCGGAGTACTTCTTTATTTTAAAGTACTCCACTACCTCCTCGTCATACTTATCCTCCAGGCTCCGGCCCAAGACGCTTTCGTCCGGTATTTGTGACGGCTCGGTTATGGAAACGATAACTCTCCGTGGCCGAGTCATTGGCCGCCCTTAGGTATATAAAATCGGCCTTCCATTCATGCATCTTTGACGGTTTGCCCATTCGTTAGAAAGCCGGGACGGTTGCAGATGCTGAGCCATGTTCCATCCACGACACCAGGAATTTTGACCGCGTAATGAATGTGGGTAAAGGCTTGAAGAGAGAGAGCCAGGCCACGTAACTCGCAGACGGCTATGAACGTCAAGACGTTGTGCCAGGCGTTGGGAGCCAGTTGGTTGTGGCCGATGTTGTAATAACGAAGCACTTGCTCTATAAATTCATGAAGGGGGAATCTCGACTCCGCGTCCACGGCCCGGCTTGTAGACGGTAAAATGATTTTTGGGAGTGCTCAAAATAGTGGCCTCCTTATTAGGGATGACGAAGGAAAAGCCGGCATGGGCATGAAGTTGGATAAATAGCTAGGGTCCGGCCCTATTTTCTCTAGCCATTTGCGATTGGCTAAAATAAATGCGGGGTCAGAGAGAGGACCTAATCGTTTTCTAATCTCAGACGAAGTAGTGGAGGCTTCGTCTGACTCATCGGCAGCCCCGGAATCCCTGCTGTTATCGTCTTCGCCAGTTTCCTCCATCTCGGTGTCCCGTCCGTAAGGACCGGCTTCCGGTTTATTTGGGACTCCTCAAAGCCGCGGCTAGGGAAAGGGGGCCGCCTAAAGGCCCAAGACTTCGGACCTCCCTCGTCTCATCCGGAACTCGTCCAGTAGATTCCTCCATATCTCGAACCGTTTGGACGGGATTATTACTCTTCGTCTTAGACGGGTCGTTTGCTTGACGCGCGCCAGATTACCCTACACAGGTAAAGACTGGGTCGTCTGACTTTCTCGGCCAAAACTATGAAAAAATATGTACTCGGCCAGAAGAGGTCCAACTCTAGAATGTGCCGAAGAAGAAGTATCGGTTCTAGGGTCAAGACAAGCTCTTGGTCGGCTAGGATTGTTTGACGAAGAAGATTCCATTTTATTGTTTTTCTAAGAAAGAATAAAGAATAAAGAAGAAAGAAATGAACAATGAAACGATACTGCTAAGAACGTCCGGGACGATTCGGTGAAGAATGTCAAGCCGGACGATCTCCCTCTCTCTCTAGAAAATTTGCAGAGCTTCTCTCTCTAGAAAAATTCGTTCAAGGTGTGAAATGATCAAATGTTTTCACACCAAGTTTATTTATAGAGGAGTAAGAAACCTGTGTAGCCGGTCAAGAATGACCGAAGAAAGGGTCCAACGGTCGGGTATGACCCAGGTAAAACCCGAAAAGGTGAGTCCTTTCATTCATTTCAAATAAGGCTACCTTGGGTAAAAGGGCCTTAACTGTCAGATGGGCCTAATGAAGCTACGGTGGGGAAAAAGGCCTTAACCCTTCGAAGGGCCAACCAGTGAAAACCCTTTTAGGGGCAAATGTTGTAGCCTGAAATCTACGGTTCCTCTGATGACACTTGGGCTCATCTGAGCCGTACACGTGTCCTCCTCTGATAAATGGAAGAAAAAAGATCTACCCTTTAGGCTAGGCTCAGATTGTTTAAAAGGCTGCTTTTCTGGCCCAAAAGGAAGTCAGAGGCCAGCCCTGTGAGGTGGCTGCATAAGAGTGGTTGGTAAACTCTCCCAAATCATGGCCTGCCACGTGTCATGATTTGATTCTTCAGCCAATCAGAAGCCACTATTCTAGGTCAGATTTTAAGGTTAGTTGTCATCTTGTTATCACTATAAATACCCCTGAAATCAGGAGAAAGATCATTCAATGCAAACAGTGCAAAGTTACTCTGTAAAACTACTCTCTCACTTTCTCTCTCTAGAATTACTTTTCTCTTACAAACACCTGATATCTGACTTAAGCTTCGGAGGGGGAACCACCACCCAAACCTCCAGGGTGGGTCCCTTTTTGCAGGTTCGGGAACGAAGCTCAGGCTTGGACTTGGTTGATTCAGACATGTTGCACAAGTCTCTAAAGAAGAACATCTAAGGGATACTAGTTTACTTGCTCGACAAGAAAGCACCATCTACAGCTTACTTGTTGGACAAGGGACAAAACAGCCCTAATGCATTTTTATGGCTCTACCACAGAAAAAATGACAACCAAAATTGATTGTGCCTAAGCAAAAGTTTATACTGTCCACATTAAGATCGCTATGATCTTCTTTTTATGATTTATATTGGTCATTCAACTGTAACTAAATGTTTGTACATAAACATGATCATGACAGATATTATAAAAGAGGACTATTATGATTTCTTATACAGGTTTTGTTCACTTTTTAAAGATCAACTAGTTATAAGGCACGGGCTATGCCCCGGGTAAGAAACATTTTCATTTATTAATATTATACTTTAAAATGATAACACTAAATATCATTTGATCTAGTGGTTAAGACTTTAGTATATAAACTTGAAGTCACGGGATCAAACCTTATACCATGCAATTTCTAATTTTTTTTTCTTGTATGTGGATTACATGGAGTAAGATGCCCTTAGGGAGAGTGCTATGTGGCATCGTTTCTTGTTTAGGAACGCCTTTTAATATATTAGTACATATATTATACCGTTTCATTCTCTATATTTTCATTATTAACATCAAAATTACATTTGATATATCATCTAAAGTTTCGCATGTTTGCACTTCTAATCTTGTACTTCATCATGTTTTTTAGGTGATACACTTTCAATTTCAAAAAGTTTTAAATCAGATGTTGCACTTTCATTTTTGGTCAATAATTTATCTCTATCTCTCTTTAATCAGATGGGCTCCAATTAATGTTTCTTTCTACTTTTCTGGTTTTCTGACTTTTCTTCTACCAAAAAATTAAGAGAAATTCTACATGGTCGCCCCAAGGTTTTTAAGTTTCTATATGGTTTCACTTTTCAAATGCCATAATATGTTGCAGCCCCAAGTTTTTTTTTAATTATTCTATTATATAGCCTTATTTAGTGATTTGACATTAAACGTGTGTTGTTTCACGTTTAATTGCTTAATTAAGATTACTGCCTTAACCTAAGTTGTTATACTCTGATGCCACTTTTAAGTTCAAGTGCCCCAATTTCGTGTTATTAAGGTTAGGATTCTGCAAATTTCGAATTTTGGGGGAAAGCTCAATTTTTTTGGCCATTTGTAGTATGCCATAAATAACTGATCAGTTCACTCCATTTGAACTTAAAAGTGGGTAGAGCATAACAACTTAGGTTAAGACACTAACCTTACTTAAGCAATTAAATGTGAAATAACACACGTTCAATGTCAAATCACCAAATAAGGCTATATAATAGAATAATTAAAAAACTTGGGGCAACCACATATAATTGCATTTGAAAAGTTCTACTATATAGAAACTTAATAACCTTGGGGCTACCATGTAGAATTTCCCAAAAATTAATTGGGAGTACGTAAAGAAAAGTGTAACATCTAAAAAATTGAGGTAGTAAAAGAGTTTTTTCAAGAAAACATCATCTTTCTAATTTCCAAGTATATTTCCTTGACCCAAAAAATTAAAATTTCTGATACAGTAATAAATTTGTTTGGAAAAAAGAAAATCATGAAAGACTTTCATTTCCCGGGTTTTTTCTGGACATTTCCCGCGTTTAAAGAGCTAACTATTTAGACAAACCGCTCTTCAGATTCCACAACTCGCCAAACCCTAGACCTTGAGCTGCAACAACAATGGCGGAACTTTCCAATGAAATCATCACCCAAATTCTCTCAAAATTGCCCGTGAAATCACTTCTCCGCTTCAAATGCGTCTCTAAATCATGGTACTTCCTAATCAAATCCCCTAATTTCGTCAAATTCCACCTCAATCAAACCCTAATTTCCAACACTGATCGTCATCTTCTTCTCTACGACACCACTCTTTACTGCGCTGAACTCGATCTCCGCCGCAAAAACCACCTCTCATTCTCGGAGCTCCGCCATCCTTTCGAAATCGACTTCCTTGGTTCCTGCAATGGCGTCATTTGCGTCACAAACGCCTCGAAAACCGCAATCTTCTTCTACAATCCTCTCACACGATCACACCATATAATTGCCGAAATTCCGATTTCGAATCTTCGTTCTAATGTCACGTTGTTTGGATTCGGGTATAACGTCATCAATGACGATTACAAGGTTCTGAAGATTGTTCAGGGGTATGATGATGATGACGGTGTTTTGTGTTTCGAGGCGAAAGTGTTTAGCCTCAACAATGATTCCTGGTAATGTGTTCAAGAGATAAGTGTCCCATGTTTTTTCGCTTATAAAGATTCACTTGGCTGTCTTGTTAATGGAATTTTACATTATATTGTGTTTAGAAAGGGAACTGGTGAGAAGGATTATTTGAGGATGAAAATGCTGATTGCTTGTTTCGATCTTCGGACAGAAAGTTTCTCTGTTTTGGATTGCCCCCCTTGTAATCATGATGATATTAATAAGTTCACTGATTTGAACACTTTGGTGTTATTTTTGAGGGAATTGGGTGGGTGTTTAAGTGTTATGAAGATTTTTTATGTCGAAAATCAGGCTCCTGATAAATTGCATGATTATATAATGTATCGTGCTGATTTGTGGGTAATGAAGGAGTATGGGAAAAAAGAGTCTTGGGTTAGGTTGTTTACTACTCGTTTTAACCAGTCGGAAAATCATTGGTGTGTGATGCCTATTATCTACTGGTATGATGGGAGAAAGGTTATGGTGCAGATTGACGGTGCACGGTTTGAGTGGTATGATTTGGCGTCCAAAACTGTTGAGGGTTTTACAATTGATGGGGTGCCAAATGGACCTTTCGAGACCGGAGTTTTTGTGGGCAGCCTTGTTTCGTTTGGTGATAAGGTGCAATCTGAAAGTGAAAAGAAAGCCTTGTCAATGAAGACTAAGAAGTAATCAAATTTTAGAGCTTTCTTGCATTTCATTTTACTGCTGTTTGATATTTCTTGTTGTAATGTTTATTTTGTGTTGTTATGTGACGCTTATTTTTGTGGTTGATAAGCTTGCAGATGGTTGAATACTTGAATTCAAATAGCTTACCATTGATGTTTGTTATGGCATTCTCATTGTCTATTGACTATTGCTCTTAGCCTCTTAGCTAAATGAAAGTCATAGTTCGAAATTGATGTTTCTTAGGGTCATTGGGATTCCAATATGTGTTTAATTAGTTGCCAAGTGCTAAAACATATTGTACATGCTTTCAAATTGCTCTTTTCAGGGTTTCCGCTAAGTTCTGCTATGATATGTATGTTAATTGTTACTGTATAATTCAACTGGGAGTCTGGAAACCAGATGCCATTGCCGATTTTTCCATCGTCTCACCTAAGTAAAGATTACAAGTGCTATTTTCTGAATGTTCCTTCAAGTTAGAATCCCATGATAATGTAATGTATGTTCAGTATCTCTTTATTACTAGTAGATTTTTTTGTTTGTCACTCTTTTTTTAGTGGCTTTGTAATTTTGCATCTGTTAGTAAACATGGCTATGATCTTGGAAGGACCATTTTGTATGCAATGAAAGTAGTGCACTCTCTGAAGCTTGATCTCTCTTCTTTTCATCAGGAGTGATGTAGATAAATTTCTTTCTGCGGGATTTAAGCTGAGACTATGATTCAATGTAGTTGAAGATGCTGCTATTGGGAGTCAGGTCGGAACTGTGTGATGTAAGTATATATTATTGCTTACACTGGCTCTGCAGTACCTCAATTCCCTTTCAGAGAAAAAAAATTTAGAAAAAGAAAAAAAAATCAGATTTGTGTCCGTCGGTTTTTTGCTGAACAGTCTTAATACTTCGGACATGCAGTATGGTTTCAAGCTAAGTTTATCTAAGCATTAACATTATTGCATCATTCTAGAAGTTAAATCATCAGACTTGCTGGGAGTGTGCTAAGTTTAAACTATACAAAAGTACCTGAACATTTCTTCTTCAAGGACCATGTTCTTGTGTCTTGACTAGTTGACTTTCTTCTCAACCCCTTTTGGAAGAAACGGTTTATGCTTTCAAATTCCAAGTATTGGCCTACTCGTATAGCTATCTTAATGGCTTATGGCTCTGCTTTTGGTCTGGTTTTTGCTGAAGGTCCGGATAGGTTTGCCAACTGTTATGCTCTTTTTCCATAGCTTTCCTTGTTCCAGATTTTATATAGAATATATTGGTGATAGAAGGATGGAAATGATTGGTGCCAATTTGATTTTGAAGTTGGCG
Organism: Beta corolliflora; assembly: GCA_947648045.1. Lineage (NCBI taxonomy): Eukaryota > Viridiplantae > Streptophyta > Magnoliopsida > Caryophyllales > Amaranthaceae > Beta > Beta corolliflora. The sequence continues at coordinate 1,263,141 of CANSZD010004250.1, forward strand.
GCATTTAGTTGTATAGTCGTTCAGCTTGCATCAAGAGATGGGTTGGCTTACTCAGCCTGGATGGAAAGGGCATAACCATTTGTAGCTGCTTTGTTTCTTGTAGCATTAGTCAAAACTGAAAACGTCAAACACCTTGTATATGTAGCACTTTTTTGAAGCATTATGCAGTACAATTGCCTGTTGTCCAAATGCGCTCCCATACGTAGTCCATACCAGTACTATATATATTTTGTTATGTTGATATTATGAGCGTGGTATTGTGCACTGCTCTTGCAGATAGTTGCTTGTCTTTTTGTGACATCAGTGTTTTTGCATTGTTGCATTTTGACTTTTGATTATTTATTTAGCGTTTTTTTGCCTTGTTAAGGGATATTTCTTGAGTTCAGAAGCTGAAATTTTGGTCGACACATACTTTATTTCCAGGGTGACCCTTTTTGAGGTGGCCATTGGATCACTGGCTTTATGATTCAATGGAGAGACAGAGCAAAGTGTCCTTTGGAAGTTATGCTTTGGAAATTGGAGGCTATCTTTTGTAGTACATTTGTTAATATCTACTCGTACTATGTTAGTAAATTTTGTTGTCTGTTGGTATGTTTGCCACTCCAAATGCATCAAGCTGTAATGTTGTTTCTCAGGTCCTAGCATGGCCTCTGTAGAACTTCTGTTGTAAGCAAGGTTAATTAATATCGGCGTTTAATCTTGTTCTTGGTGTTTTATTCTGCTTAGTATCAAGGAGAACTCAGTGTTAGAGCTAACAACCCAGTATTCTATGGCTGTTATCACAAGCTTCACGACCTAAATGTATAGCACGAACTTGCTTTTGATCTACAATTAAATTTTGTTTGCTGCACGAACTAGAACAGATTTGCATGTTGTCATGCGTTGCCTCTGAGTCCACCTGCGTACAATTAGAGTAGTGGATTATAACCTTTACCAAGGGATGACCTTTTGTTGTCCGCTTACACCACAACCGTAGTGGATTATAACCTTTACCAAGGGATGACCTTATGTTGTCCGCTTACACCACAACCCCTTATATAGGCTGTAAAGAATTACTCCATGCGTCACGAAATACTTGACACTCACCTCACTTTTGCACATATTTGTTGGTGATTTAAACAAGGATTGCCTATGATTTGGGTTTGGGTATGACAGCAGAAACAACAATACGAGGTTTGAGTATGGTTGGCATGTTCAGGGGCATAAAAATGATGAGGATTTGTACAGTGCAGCAAAAGTTTACGTTCTCAGCACCAATTCATGGAATTGATGGAAATCAGGAAATGTGTTGACTGCATACTTTGGATTCACGTATTTACAGTTTTCGAAGGTGTTTTTGTCAATGAGGCTTTACATTACTCGGTGATTACCTTAAAATGGACTTTGATTGTAAGCTCATTGCAAGTCTTGATCTTTAGAGTGAGAATTTCTTGTTTATGGACAGCCCTAACTATGATGATAAGCAGAGCAGAAATTTGGTGTTGGAACCTGGTGGGAGTTTGTGTCTGATGGTTATTTGTTAGCTTGTAATGTTGATCATATGGCCCCTTCTGAATAAGATCGATTTACTATAAGACTTGTTCTGAATTTTGCGTGATGAAGTACGGCAACAGAGAATCTTGGATTAGGTGTATTGTATTCGCCAGCCGCAGAGTATTGAGTGTCATATAAAGATTACTATAAAGATGGGAGGAAAATGTCTTTAAAGATAAGAGTGTTTCGGGTTTAGTTGGTATTATTTGGAGTTTATAAGTGTTATAGGCTGCCAATTGGACCACTCAATATAGGATTTTTTGCGTAGAGTTTTGTTTCGCTTGAACATAAGCTGCAGCTTAGCGAAGGCAGAACCTTGCCAAAGAAGAACAAAGAGAATCAATCAGCTTTTTCAGCTATCTTGTTTGCTTTCCCTGCTGCCTAATCCGATTGAATGTTTATTTAATGTCTTCTGTTCTAGTTTTTCTAGTGCTATTATGTGTTCAGTGCTCTATGACTTTTCTTGTTCGTAGTCGCTAATGTGGAGGAAATTGCTTAAAGCTTATTATTGATGTCGGAAGCAGGCGTATGCCAATTATGTTTACATATAAGGCTGACCGCTAAAACATGTTTTGGAATATCAACAATTCAACATACATGAAAGTATCTTATAATGGCTTAAACTAACTCACCGTTGCAAGTTATGATTTCTGTTGAAGTCCAGAACAAAGAGGCAACTACATGACTACCAGCATATTCCTAATTAAGTAGAGAATTTTACTTTCTGAAAGCTCCTTGAAGCTCTACTGCTATATTATCTTAATCTAGAGTATGGTAAGCTCTACTTATACAAACTTATTTTGATTCTTTATACTTGTAATTTTATTAATTGTTTCAACATCCAATAAATGTTTGTGGCAATTTTTTCTCGCCCTTAAGGTTTCATTTTGTTTTCTTGAACTAGACATTTTTGAAGTTTAGTAATTTTACATTTAGTGCAGTAGGCATGTTATGTCTTGAAAGGAATATATAATGTATGTAATGGTTTGTGATGCAACGTACTCTCCTGATTCCTGAAGTTCTGATCATCTGATTAGACTTACGATTAATATTTAATGTTAAAATACATATTTTTAATGGCTAATTATATCATTAAGGCTATGGGTTGTGGTGAGAATAATTTGAAACTTATGGGTGAATTAATTTAAGATTTTAAATTGAAAATGGTTTTGGCTGGGAATAACCAACCAGCTTATGTGTGGTTTATGATAATAAAATCCCTAAAACAAATGAAAGTTTAGATAGTAAAACAAATTAACCTTGAGAGTTTGAGATAATAAAATGAACTTCGAGTGTTTTACTTTAGATAGTAAAAAAAATGAAAGCTTAGAACATTTTACCTTCTAGCAGCGCAAGAAAACACAGAGACACACTTGCCATACTTTTTCCCTCTAATTTTCCTAAGTTGTGTGTTGATTAGTGAATGCACTTTCTGTAGGAACATATAGATGCATATAGCGGAATTTCATGAAACAATTTCCTAACATCTATCATAGGATCGCAAACATAAACAAACACATGAATCATTCAATATGATTAGATGTAAAACCTTTGTAGCGTGATTTCCCTGTTGTATGCAAGTTTTGAAGATCCGAAAGCCCCAAGTGTTGCTCATCAGTCCACGATCACCAATTGACCACCAACGTTTGCTAGAACGGAAGAGAATAAATTCTCTTGCTTTTAATGGTATATAGGCACCGGTTTAGAGAGTAATAGTTTAGGGTTTCACTTGCTCTCTCTCTTGTGAAAAGAAAATGTTTAATGAATTGATCACCTAAATCCTAATATTATATCCTATATATAATAGAAGAGTCATAGGCTAGTTAGGAGAACTAATTCTCATCCTATTCCCCTTATGGGCCGGCCAACCCTAATCCTAAATGGATTTGGATTGCATTGTCCAACTTGTGCTACAATGTGTGACCTCATACGATTAATATATTTTAGTTATAGGCCCAATCAATATTGTCCTATTAATCATATTTATTCTCTAGCAAGAAAATACGATTACTAAAATAATTAACTTTATTATCTTCATAATATAATTCCTATTTATATTTAGTAATTGTCGGGATGTCTAAGGACATATTCCTTCAATCTCCCACTTGTCCGAAGACAAGAGCACAATGTTAAATTCCTTAAGTAACTTAATGCCAAATTTGATAATACTATGTTATATCTCAAATTTTTGTTCCTTGATCGCTGAGTTCGAACTGCTTAAATAAGGATTAACTCTTTAATCCTATTCCGCATGGCCATGCAATTTTCCAGTTCTCGCTCATCAAGAGGCCCATACACCATTCCTATTTAATAAGAGGACTTATCCATTCTTGTATGACCATAACTCTTACTCAATTCTTAGCCAAGCTGATCACTGCCTTTATAACCTCCTTTTACGGCGTGGCGTTTAACAACGTCAAGGTTAAACTAATTATATTGTGGTTATTAAGACATACTCATGTCTAAGGAATCCACTAAATGTAGTAGTTTGATTCTACTTTTAGAATCTAATTAGGTCATGTCTCAATGTATCAAATATACATCCATATAATGATCAATTAGACATATCTATGTCTCCATAGCCCATGGAACTGCGCTATCAATTGATTGTACACTAGCCTTTAAATAAATCACTTATGTCCAATTTAGTGATTTAGACTAGGGACTTTAAATAAATTGTGATTTCAGTTCACTTTATAGGGTTCCATTATCAAAACGTTTTCGATAATCCTATTTGAAAAACACAAATTATTTGGACATTTTATTTAATACTAAACCAAACAATTAAATAAGAACGTATTTTTATTGATAAACATTCAAAGCATAATAAATGTCTTTACAATTGCAAAAATGAAGTAAACAACCTAAAGCCATTCTCCCATATGCTTAAGCTCCATACACCTAGTATGACACATGCTTAGGTTGAGCAAGCGGTTTAGTCAGAGGATCTGCTACATTATCCTCAGTAAGAACCTTGCTAACTTTCACATCCTCTCTTCCAACGATATCTTGAATAAGATGGAATATTCTAAGCACATGTTTGGATCTCTGGTGTGGCCTGGGTTCCTTGGATTGAGCAATAGCACCATTGTTGTCACAATACAACTCAATGTCATTATCAAAACTAGAAACCACACCAAGCTCACTGATGAACTTTTTAATCAAAACAGCTTCCTTTGCTGCATCAGCTGCTGCAATGTGCTCAGCCTCTATTGTAGAATCAGCGATGGTACTTTGCTTTAAACTCTTCCAGCTCACAACTCCTCCATTGAGACAAAATATGAAACCAGATTGGGATCGGAAATCATCTTTGTCACTCTTGAAGCTTGCATCGGTGTATCCAGTAACAACGAACTTATCATCTCCACCATCAACCAAAAAATTATTCGTAGTCCTTCGCAAGTACTTAAGGATGTTTTTTGCTGCAATCCAGTGCGCATCTTCTGGATTTGACTTGTATCTGCTGCATATACTCAAAGCATATGCAACATCCGGTCGAGTGCATATCATGGTATACATAATGGATCCTACTGCACAATTATGGGGAACATTGCTCATACGCTTGACTTCATCAGGACTCGAAGGACACTGAGTCTTGCCAAGTGTTATGCCATGTTGCATGGGAATGAAACCTTTTTTGGAGTTTTCCAGCTTGAACCTTGCAAAAACCTTATTAATATAAGTCTCTTGACTAAGTCCAATCAGCCTTTTCGATCTATCTCTATAGATCTTTATTCCTAATATGTGCTCTGCCTCTCCTAGGTCTTTCATAGAGAAACAATTTTTAAGCCATTCCTTGACTGACTCAAGCATGGTTTTATCATCTCCTATGAGAAGTATGTCATCCACATACAAGATCAGAAAAGTAGTACTACTCCCACTTAACTTCTTGTATACACAAGATTCTTCTTCATTTATGAGAAAGCCAAATTTCTTGACTGCCTCATCAAATCTGAGGTTCCAACTCTTTGATGCTTGCTTTAGTCCATAAATGGACTTCTTAAGCTTGCATACCCTCCCTAGATTTTATGGATCTTCAAAACCTTGAAGTTGTGTCATGTACACATCCTCTTTCAACAACCCATTCAAGAAAGTGGTTTTGACATCTATCTGCCATATTTCATAGTCATGAAAGGCAGCAATCGCAAGGATTATCCTAATGGACTTCAGCATGGCTACTGGTGAGAAGGTTTCGTCATAGTCAATACCATGAATTTGCTTGAAAACTTCCGTCACCAACCTTACTTTGAAAACACTAATGTTTCCATCCTTGTCTATTTTCAACTTGAAAATCATTTGCATCCAATGGATTTTAGCCCATCAGGAAAATCAACCAAGTCTCATACTTGATTTTCAGACATGGAATCCATTTCAGATTTCATGGCCTCAAGCCATCTTTCTGAGTCTTGACTATCCAAAGCATCTTTGTAGCTAGTAGGTTCTTCTGATGCCATATGTATGTAGGGTTTGAATCATTTGCTTTATGTTTCTTGTTGTATATGTTATACACGTGGGTTTCTTAGTCTAGCACATATAAACCATTTGATAACTTAGTGGAGACATAGAACACACGGTTCAAATACGCAGAACAACAATTGTTCTTTATGGTAAATGAAAAACCTTCCGAATCCAAAACAGGAATCAAAATAATGTTATTTGTGATAGCAGGAACTGTAGACACATAATCATGTCTCCCCATTTAATGATCCGATGATGAAACATACCGCGGTCTTAATTGGTCCAACCCAGGGGAGAGCAGTCCGAAAAACCAGCCTAAAACTATTTTTAAAGTGTAAAAGTCCAATTTCAAAGCCCAAGTAATTATTCCTGATAATTAATTGCATTTTAAGCCCATAAATAAAAGTTTTGAGCCCAATCCTTTGAAAAAGCCATTTAATTATTCATGATGATTAATTGTTTTATTTTTATAAATAAATAATTTCAAAGATATTTTCATAATCGGATTTTATCCCGTAAAATCATATTTCCATATTTAAAAGATAAAAGAAAATTGTTAAAACGCATTTTACAAAAAAAAACTGTCAAAATGTGTCAAAAGCTGCGTACGCCAAGGGCACAGGCCAAGCTATGCTAGGCGCACCAATGTGCGTCTGACATACATGTGGCCCTGTGAGTCACACAGAGTCGTGCGGTAGACGCACTCCTTTGTGTGATGTACAGGCTGACAATTCTATCTTTTTAAATCGTGTGCCACATGTACGCAGCTGATTGGGCGTGTTGCGTCTGGCGCACCAATCTGCGCCTAACACGTGTAATTGTCCGTCACACAGAGATGTGCGCCAGGCGCACTCTCTGTGTGATGCGCGGATTTCGGTTTCTTATAAATAGGCTTCGATTTTCCGAATTAAATAGGGTTTTTAATATAATTGTCGTACGACTTTACAATTTACGAACACCTACGAAACCTCTTTACAAAACTCATACTTTCATACTTTTCAAACACAAAAACACATACATTCAGACATTCACATCTTCTGGCTTAACGATTGCTCGTCCCGAAGGTTGTCAATCTCTCAGACCCAAGCCACGTTATAATCATGAGGATCCTTGAATAAATTCATTATTTTTGTATTTAATTTACTAACTGTTTCTTTTATGATGTAGATCTTTAATATAAAAATCACTCTTTGTACATTTTAATCCTCTTTCCTTCTTTTTATTATTATATGCTTGCCTGATTGTCCTGCTTGCCATTTCATCACCCACATGTTATTATTGCTAATCAAAGACCAAAAGAACTGTTCTAACATTAATCAAATAATTTGAACAACCTCCTAGGTTCCCTGTAATTTAATTGCTTAATAACATATCACTCAATATAGTCTTTTATGTGTTTCCTGAACCAACCTAGACTAAATTATTTTTAGGGTGCATGAAAATATTATTTGGTTATTCTATTACATAGAACTTGACATGAATATATATTTTGTAGAGGCCAGCAATGGGCGAATGTGGTTCACTATGACCGTATTCGTACCCTCAACCTCGAACTCAATTTATGGTTCATTGACCATTAATGGAGTCATGACGCGGAAATCTACATTGGATAAGTCTCACATTTGTCCCTACGGTTTCCCAAATATCCAATTATGTTTATGAGTCTTCCTTTAAAGACTTGTTGGCGACTTCAAATATTTTTCAATAAAACCTCAACAATGGCATAGTCAAATACGCGCTCACACCGTGTAGGCGAAATAAAAACACGCCTGCACATGTCAGAGGGAATTCTAGAGAGAGAAACAATCTAGCTTTTTTAAAACGGTTAGGTTATTATCTTTACCTTAAGTGTGCTTTGCTTAAATGTAAAATATCACTAATTTTTTCTGAAAATCTACTTCATTTTTAAAGTTGCGAATTTGCTAAATTCTTCTTGGAATTTTTTTTCTGAATTAGGAATATTGGTGAATCGGGAAGACCCATTTTGGTCTCGAATCCGTAGAATCCGCAGTATCTAGATCTGGGTCGTATTTTCAGACCCGTTAAATCCGGTGTGGATCTGGATCCAGCATTTGAAAATGAATTTGGATCTAGGTCCTTAAGGATTTCCTTGATGGCTCATGAAAAGAGAATGGATAAGTCTACTAATGAAAACGTAGAAGAAAAAGTCTTTCAAGTTAAGGGGCACACGTTACATGAGTAACATTGTAAGGGGGGTTGTGGTCATGGTAGAGGTTGCAGTCATGAAGAAGATGGAGGCCGTGGTATATCCGCAAGCAACGATAATATATTTGTAACATTGAATACTACTATTGAAAAAGGTATGGCAACAAAGAAGAGCGGTGTTGGGATAAGGAAAGAGATGAGCTTGGTGAATAAACCAATTTTGCTCAAAATTTTGAACGAAGAGAGCAAGGTCTTCTTAAACGTGAGTTCATGTATAGCGTTGTGGGGATCTTGCTGTTTCGATGAAAATTGGAAGTCATTGAGTTGTGGAAGAGTCAAGAAATGCAGTTTTAGTCTACGGAAAAATGGAAGCTCGACGTCCAGTTTAAAGACATGTTTTGGAGCAAGGGAGGGTGTTGATTAGGGGTGTTCATAAATATCCGTTCCGGGTGATACGATCCGTGATCCGGTCGATCCGATCCGTTTTTTTGTTTTCGGATATTTCGGATCGGATACGGGTCGGATTTTTTTATTTTCGGATATCCGAAAATATCCGAAACATGAAAAATTTTCGGTTTTTTCGGATAATTTTGGTTATCCGATCCGAAATATCCGTTTTCAAGGCCGAATATCCGATGATCCGATCCGAAACATTTTTTTGAACTTTTCCTTTGAAATTTTCAAGTTTTTTTAGTTTTCGGATAACCGATGATCCGATTCGAAATTTTTCGGATCGGATTCGGATCACATTTTTCCCGATCCGAAATTTCGGATCGGATCGGATATCCGGAATGAACACCCCTAGTGTTGATTAATGCTCCCAAAATCACTCTAGTTCGTTCCTATTATAAGTTAATGGATTTGTTTTATTAAGGGCAATTTTCAAAAAACTACCTTTTATAACAAACATTTTTCAAAACACTACCTTCATTTTTTTCCCATCAAACTACCTTATATAAGCAATTTCTTTCTGATCACTACAACTTAACCTTTAAATGGGGGTTTGACCACCCGTAATGGGGTCACCACCGGCACCACCTACTACGTTGACCCCATGGCTCGAGCACCACCGATGGCCCATCTGCAGCGCCTAGCCGCCACTAGGGGAAAAAAAAGGAAGGGCTGCGCTGGAAGGGCTGCGTTTTTTGAAAAACGCAGCCCTTCGTGTATGAAGGGCTGCGGTTTCCTTGAAAACCGCAACCCTTTTAGTGAAGGGCTACGGTTACCTAGAAAACGCAGCCCTTCAAACTGTATGAAGGGCTGCGGTTTTAAGGCTAACCGCAGCCCTATTAATGTAAGGCTGCAGTTAGCCCAGAAACCGCAGCCCTTCATACACAAAGGGCTGCGTTTTCTAGGGTAACCGCAGCCCTTCCTATCCCGCCCAATTCAACCTATAGTTTTGCGCGCAACACACAGTTTACACTCACTTGTAAATTTCCCTCGCACACTCACTCCTCTCCCTCACACTCACTCGCACACTCACCCCTCTCCCTCACACTCACTCGCACTGCCCTAACGGCCATCATCGGAGCACCGACACATCGCCGGAGCGCCGTCCCATTGCCGGTGCACACTCATTGACGTTGCCTATTAACGTTGCCTGAGCTCCTTCTTCTTCTCTTCTCTCAGCGCACCTTGACGCCACCACCACCACAACTACTGCATTGTCGGTAATTCCCCTCTCACTCTCTCTCCTCTTTTTCATTTCTCTAATTAATTTGTTTTATTTAATTTCTCTTCAATATTGTGTTGTAAAATGTGATTGTAGGGGGTGGGGGAGGGCTTGTGGAGGGTGAGTAGGGGGTGGGGAGTCGGGCGGCAGGGATGGGGGATGGGCCGAGGAGGCTGGGCATGGGGTGGGGGAGGGCAGGGGCTGCTGGACAGGGGGGTGGGAGAGGGGGCTGGGAGGCTGGGCATGGGGTGGGGGAGGGCGGTGGTATCTTTGGACGGGGGGTGGGGGAGGGAGGTGGGCGAGGGTGGATAGGGGTGGGGGAGGGCGGCGGGGTGGGGAGGGGCCGGCGGTGGGTGGAGGTGGGGCGACGGGGGGTGGGGGAGGGCTTAGGTATAATGTAACTATGTAGATTTTTAGGCTTCCATCTGTTATTGGTTGAATTTCGGAAACGAAAATTAAAGGTCATTTTACGCCTACATGACAATGAGGGAGTGCAGTGGGGGGCAGCAGTGGCGGTGGTGGTGGGACTCTGTTACAAATGTGGAGAGTGAGGTCACATGGCAATGGAATGCTCTCCATATTTTTAACACTTCTCACTATCTCCGCCGCTACCAGCTGATGGGCATTTCATTGCCATGTGACCTGATTCTCGGGTCATTTTAGGCCTGTTTTAGCCTTTTCGCTCCCGAATCGTACTTATCGAGTCATTTAACCCCAAATTCTTTTGGAACATGATTATATGAGGTATAATGTAACTATTGTGTTGAGTTTTAGGCTTGCATCTGTTGTTGGTTGAATTTCAGAAACGAAATTAAAGGTCATTTTACGCCTACATGGCAATGAGGGAGTGCAGTGGGGGGCAGTAGTGGCGGTGGTGGTGGGACTGTGTTACAAATATGGAGAGTGAGGTCACATGGCAATGGAATGCTCTCCACATTTGTAACACTTCTCACTATCTCCGCCGCTACCAGCTGATGGGCATTCCATTGCCATGTGACCTGATTCTTGGGTCAATTTAGGCTTATTTTAACCTTTTCGCTTCCGAATCGTACTTATCGAGTCATTTAACCCCAATTTTTTTTTGAACATGATTATATGAGGTATAATGTAACTATTGTGTGGAGTTTTAGGCTTGCATCTGTTGTTAGTTGAATTTCAGAACGAAAATTAAAGGTCATTTTACGCCTACATGGCAATGAGGGAGTGCAGTGGGGGGAAGTAGTGGCGGTGGTGGTGGGACTGTGTTACAAATGTGGAGAGTGAGGTCACATGGCAATGGAATGCTCTCCATATTTTTAACACTTCTCACTATCTCCGCCGATACCAGCTGATGGGCATTCCAATGCCATGTGACCTGATTCTCGGGTCATTTTAGGCCTATTTTAGCCTTTTCGCTTCCGAATCGTACTTATCGAGTCATTTAACCCCAAATTCTTTTTGAACATGATTATATGAGGTATAATGTAACTATTGTATAGAGTTTTAAGCTTGCATCTGTTGTTGATTGAATTTCGGAAACGAAAATTAAAGGTCATTTTACGCCTACATGGCAATGAGGGAGTGCAGTGGGGGGCAGTAGTGGCGGTGGTGGTGGGACTGTGTTACAAATGTGGAGAGTGAGGTCACATGGCAATGGAATGCTCTTCACATTTGTAACACTTCTCACTATCTCCGCCGCTACCAGCCGATGGGCATTCCATTGCCATGTGACCGGATTCTCGGGTCATTTTAGGCCTATTTTAGCCTTTTCGCTTCCGAATCGTACTTATCGAGTCATTTAACCCCAAATTCTTTTTGAACATGATTATATGAGGTATAATGTAACTATTGTGTAGAGTTTTAGGCTTGCATCTGTTGTTGGTTGAATTTCGGAAACGAAAATTAAAGGTTATTTTACGCCTACATGGCAATGAGGGAGTGCAGTGGGGGGCAGTAGTGGCGGTGGTGGTGGGACTGTGTTACAAATGTGGAGAGTGAGGTCACATGGAAATGGAATGCTCATCACATTTGTAACACTTCTCACTATCTCCGCCGCTACCAGCTGATGGGCATTCCATTGCCATGTGACCTGATTCTCGGGTCATTTTAGGCCTATTTTAGCCATTTCGCTTCCGAATCGTACTTATCGAGTCATTTAACCCCAAATTCTTTTTGAACATGATTATATGAGGTATAATGTAACTATTGTGTAGAGTTTTAGGCTTGCATTTGTTGTTGGATGAATTTCGGGAACGAAAAGGCATTTTAGGCCTATTTTAGCCTTTTCGCTTCCGAATCGTACTTATCGAGTCATTTAACCCCAAATTCTTTTTGAACATGATTATATGAGGTATAATGTAACTATTGTGTAGAGTTTTAGGCTTGCATCTGTTGTTGGTTGAATTTCGGAAACGAAAATTAAAGATCATTTTACGCCTACAATGATGAGGAGTGCGGTGGGGGCGGTAGTGGCGGTGGTGGTGCGACTGTGTTACAAATGTGGAGAGTGAGGTCACATGGCAATGGAATGCTCTTCACATTTGTAACACTTCTCACTATCTCCGCCGCTACTAGCTGATGGGCATTCCATTTCCATGTGACTTGATTCTCGGGTCATTTTAGGCCAATTTTAGCCTTTTCGCTTCCGAATCGTACTTATCGAGTCATTTAACCCCAAATTCTTTTTGAACATGATTATATGTGGTATAATGTAACTATTGTGTAGAGTTTTAGGCTTGCATCTGTTGTTGGTTGAATTTCGGAAACGAAAATTAAAGGTCATTTTACGCCTACATGGCAATGAGGGAGTGCAGTGGGGGGCAGTAGTGGCGATGGTGGTGGGACTGTGTTACAAATGTGGAAAGTGAGGTCACATGGCAATGGAATGCTCTCCACATTTGTAATACTTCTCACTATCTCCGCCGCTACCAGCTGATGGGCATCCGATTGCCATGTGACCTGATTCTCGGGTCATTTTAGGCCTATTTTAGCCTATTCGCTTCCGAATCGTACTTATCGAGTCATTTAACCCCAAATTCTTTTTGAACATGATTATATGAGGTATAATGTAACTATTGTGTAGAGTTTTAGGCTTGCATTTGTTGTTGGATGAATTTCGGGAACGAAAAGGCATTTTAGGCCTATTTTAGCCTTTTCGCTTCCGAATCGTACTTATCGAGTCATTTAACCCCAAATTCTTTTTGAACATGATTATATGAGGTATAATGTAACTATTGTGTAGAGTTTTAGGCTTGCATCTGTTGTTGGTTGAATTTCGGAAACGAAAATTAATGGTCATTTTACGCCTACATGGCAATGAGGGAGTGCAGTGGGGGGCAGTAGTGGCGGTAGTGGTGGGACTGTGTTACAAATGTGGATAGTGAGGTCACATGGCAATGGAATGCTCTTCACATTTGTTACACTTCTCACTATCTCCGCCGCTACTAGCTGATGGGCATTCCATTGCCATGTGACCTGATTCTCGGGTCATTTTAGGCCTATTTTAGCCTTTTCGCTTCCGAATCGTACTTATCGAGTCATTTAACCCCAAATTCTTTTTGAACATGATTATATGAGGTATAATGTAACTATTGTGTAGAGTTTAAGGCTTGCATCTGTTGTTGGTTGAATTTCAGAAACGAAAATTAGAGGTCATTTTACGCCTACATGGCAATGAGGGAGTGCAGTGGGGGGCAGTAGTGGCGGTGGTGGTGGGACTGTGTTACAAATGTGGAGAGTGAGGTCACATGGCAATGGAATGCTCTTCACATTTGTATAACACTTCTCACTATCTCCGCCGCTACCAGCTGATGGGCATTCCATTGCCATGTGACCTGATTCTCGGGTCATTTTAGGCCTATTTTAGTCTTTTCGCTTCCGAATCTTACTTATCGAGTCATTTAACCCCAAATTCTTTTTGAACATGATTATATGAGGTATAATGTAACTATTGTGTAGAGTTTTAGGCTTGCATCTGTTGTTGGTTGAATTTCGGAAACGAAAATTAAAGGTTATTTTACGCCTACATGGCAATGAGGGAGTGCAGTGGGGGGCAGTAGTGGCGGTGGTGGTGGGACTGTGTTACAAATGTGGAGAGTGAGGTCACATGGCAATGGAATGCTCTCCACATTTGTAACACTTCTCACTATCTCCGTCGCTACCAGCTGATGGGCATTCCATTGCCAATGTGACCTGATTCTCGGGTCATTTTAGGCCTATTTTAGCCTTTTCGCTTCCGAATCGTACTTATCCAGTCATTTAACCCTAAATTATTTTTGAACATGATTATATGAGGTATAATGTAATTATTGTGTAGAGTTTTAGGCTTGCATTTGTTGTTGGTTGCATTTCGGGAACGAAAAGGTCATTTTAGGCCTAGTTTTGCCTTTTCGTTTCCAAATCGTACTAATCGAGTCATTTAAGCCCAAATTCTTTTTGAACATGATTATATGAGGTATAAAGTAACTATTGTGTAGAGTTTTAGGCTTGCATTTGTTGTTGGTTGCATTTCGGGAACGAAAAGGCATTTTAGGCCTATTTTAGCCTTTTCGCTTCCGAATCGTACTTATCGAGTCATTTAACCCCAAATTCTTTTTGAACATGATTATATGAGGTATAATGTACCTATTGTGTAGAGTTTTAGGCTTGCATTTGTTGTTGGTTGCATTTCAGGATCGAAAAAGCATTTTAGGCCTATTTTAGCCTTTTCGCTTCCGAATCGTACTTATCGAGTCATTTAACCCCAAGTTCTTTTTGAACATGATTATATGAGGTATAATGTAACTATTGTGTTGAGTTTTAGGCTTGCATTTGTTGTTGGTTGCATTTCGGGATCGAAAAGGTATTTTAGGCCTATTTTAGTCTTTTCATTTCCAAATCGTACTTATCGAGTCATTTAACCCCAAATTCTTTTTGAACATGATTATATGAGGTATAATGTAACTATTGTGTAGAGTTTTAGGCTTGCATTTGTTGTTGGTTGCATTTCGGGAACGAAAAGGTCATTTTAGGCCTAGTTTTGCCTTTTCGTTTCCAAATCGTTCTTATCGAGTCATTTAACCCCAAATTCTTTTTGAACATGATTATATGAGGTATAATGTAACTATTGTTTAGAGTTTTTAGGCTTGAATTTGTTGTTGGTTGCATTTCGGGAACGAAAAGGTCATTTTAGGCCAAATTTTGCCTTTTCGCGTCCAATTCGTACTTATCGAGTCATTTTATTTTATTTTTGTTGATCTAACTCCTAACTTATTAGTATGTAACTGTGTGAAAGGGAAGGGGTGTGCATGGGGGAGGTCCGGCAGTGGGTGGAGGGGGAGGGGAGGGGAGGGTGTGCGGGGGGGGAGGCCGCGGCAGTGGGGGGAGTGGTCGTGTGCGGGGGGAGGGCGCAGCAGTGGGAGAGGAGGGGAAGGGAGGGGCAGCAGTGTGGGGAGGGGCAGCAGGAGCGGTGGGGGGAGGGAGGGGTGTGGAGGGCGGTAGTGGGGGAGGGGGGGGCGTGCAGGGGGGGGGACATGTGCGGGGGGCTTGGGAGGGCAAAGACCGGCTGGAGCCCTCCCAAGCCCTCGCACATGCCCCCCTGCACAACCCTTCCCCCCCCTTTGTTTGAAGGCCTTCACCACGCACGAATTACATGAAGCTCTCGGGATAAGTTGGCGTCCCACATTTGTGATGATTGCTTATGATACATCTACTAGTTTGTATCAATTCTATGTACACTTTTTACATTATTAAATATATACATATTTAAAGTTAATTATTACGTTCAAAAACTTATCATATATTATTGCAATTTGATCGTTTTTTTTGTGTCGAAGGGAGGTTTTGGGTGGGGGTGGGGGTGGGGTAGGGGCCGCCATGGTGGTGTCTTTGAATTTGGGCTATGGGGCTTGGTTGGGTCTTTGGGTGGGCTGGCGGCAATGGGTGGAGGAGGTGGGGGTGGGGGTGGGTGGGGGTGCGGGGATTGAAGGGGGTGGGGGTGGGGTGGGGGGGCGGGCGGGGAGTGCGGGGGTGGGCGGGTGTGGTAGGGGGGGGGGGGGTGGGGTGGTGGGGGTGGGGGGGCGGGGGGTAGGAGTGCGGGGGTGGGCGGGGGGTGGGGGTGGGGGGGCGGGGGTGGGGGTGACGGGGGTGGCGGGGGGTGGGGGTCTTTGGGGTGGGGTGGCGGGGTGTGGCAGGGGTGGGGGTGCGGGGCGCGGGGGGGGGCGCGGGGGTGGGCGGGGTGGGGGTCTTTGGGGTAGGGCGGGGGGTCTTTGGGGCTGGCGGGGGTGGGCGGGGGGTGGGGGGTCTTTGGGGTGGGCGAGGGTGTCTTTGGGGCGCGGGGTGGGCGGGGGTGGGGGGGTCTTTGGGGTGGGCGGGGGGTGTCTTTGGTGCGCGGGGGTGGCGAGGGTGGGGGTGCGGGGCGCGGGGGTGGGGAGGCTGGGGGCCGGGGGTGGGGCGGGCGGGATTTAATTTATTTTTTTTTAAAAAAAAAAATTGAATGTGAAGGGTGCGGTTTTAAGCCTAAACCGCAACCCTTCATTTAAGAAGGGGCTGCGGTTTAGGCTTAAAACCACAGCCCTTCATTTAAAGAAGGGCTGCGGTTCGGGCCAAAAAAACGCAGCCCTTAAGCTTAGAAGGGCCGCGTTTTTGGCCCGAACCGCGACCCTTAAAAACCATGACCCTTCTTATCTATTGAAGGGGTTGCTATGGAAAGTGGCCGCCGTCAAAACGCAGCCCTTAGAACTTTTGACCGTGACCCTTCCTTATTTTTCCAGTAGTGCGCCCCTCCTTCCCCTGCCCTCTTAATGAAGCACCTCCTCCGATTTGATTCTCTCTCCTCCCTTCTCATTCTCCTCCTCTTTTCTCGTTGTCTCGCTTGAGGCAAGACCTAGAGCCAAAGCAATTAAAGGATCAACGTTAACATTTAACGTCAAATGATAATATATTAAAAGAAATTTGTTATATAAGGTAGTTTTTAAATTAAAATAAAATTTAAAGATAGTATTTTTGAAAAGTAGTTGTTATAAAAGCATTACCTCTTTATTAACACGTTTTTATTAAGTTGAATTCTTGTCAGTGGAATCTTAAGTAGTGTCGTAGTGGCACACACACTAGTAGTTGCCTAAGTATTAGCTAAGGTTGGTTAGTTCCATTTGTTATGCACTTTTCCTATATAAAGCCATCTCATGTATTTGTTTGAGTATGGAATTTAGTGAGATTAAGAATTTGTTCTTTCTATTATTTGTGTAATTGAATGCTAGCTTAGTCTCTCTTAGAAATAAAGGTTGTAAAATACTCCTTGTTCTGTTAGGAGTACTGCTAGAAATCCTATTTCTAGTAGGAGTAGAACTCATGTAATCCTAATTATGTTAGGAGTAAAGATTGTAATTCTGATTTCTAATCCTAGTTGGATTAGTAGTCGAAGTCCTAGTTGGAGAATTAGTCCTAGATGAGTTTGAATTATAATTGAGTTAGAAATCTAATAGTGGCAGTAGTTTTTGCTTACAATTTTTTACAATTATACTTGGAAGATGTTTTACTTGTTTTAAGCCAGTTAGGACTTTAGTTTCATTCTATCTTAGGTCTGTAGGATAAAGAAAGATTTAGTTTGCTGATTTCTTTTTCCTAGTTTTAGTTAGTTTAGGATTTCTTTCATGTACTTATATTTATGGTCGAATTAATTTATATGTGAGTTTATCCTTGATTTTGCACGGATTTTCCAGTATTATTATTGGATTTAGAGGGTGAATCTAAATTCAAAACCCTTAACTTAAACGAATAAAGTTTAGATTGAGCTTAGGTGAGATATTTAGGGAGTGAACCTAATGCAATCATCTAAAACATATACTAATTTAAACCTTTAATTTGGTGAGTGAATCCATAGTATTAGAGTTAGAACCCTTAATGGACTTTAGGTGAGTGAAGCTTATTTGAAACTAAGCTAGATTCTGTTTGCGGAATCATATCAACTTTCCACTTTATTCTTCAACAAAGACTACTCAAATCTGAGTCAAATAGCAGATGCTAGATGTGATAAGGGATTACTAGTACTCATCTTAGCTAAGCAAGAAGATGGCTTCATTTTCAATAGGTAAGGGACATACGCCTCATGCATAATCTACTAGAAGAATTAAAATATGCAAAGTAACGAAGTCACGGTGAACAACTATCACTCTTATTTTACATAGTACTCCTAACAAAACTAGGAAACTACATAAATGAGTCCTAACAACTAACACTCTTATTTTACACATTTTGTGTGTGATAGGAAAACACACACATTATTATTCATCCATGAAAATATTTGTAAAAAAAATAGATGGAACAATTAATGTAAGTCAAAGCTTAGATGGAACAATTAATGTAAGTCAAAGCTTAGATGGCAGGGGAACTAGTTCCTCCTCTCCCCCCTGATCGTCTTCTTCCATTGGAATTGGTTCCTCCTGTTCTCCTTGATCTTTTCCTTTCACTTTAAATTCATCCACTACAAGTGTACGCGAGATGGCCATTCTAGGGAGGTCCCTGGATTCACCTAGCACGATGACAATGTTATCGTGGCCTGGTGGCGGTTGACACTTGGAGGGAGGCTTTCAGGTTCACCAATAATATATTGTAATTCAAAGGTGTTGAGACCTGAGAAAAGGCCATCATGCATATCCTTAATGTCAGGGGTACCATCCATAAGGACGTCACGTTGTTTGTAAGAGTAAGGAACGTCCATGGAACCCTGTCCAACGACCATGGTCACCCTTACAATACTTCTTGCCGGTACTGGAGCATTGGAGGAACTAGTTATTCTTTGCTCGGTTCTATTCTTCTAGGACCATTTAACCTCACCTGCCGTGGCAGATGCACAACAAATATATATTTAATGTGTTATTACGTAAAGATAAAAAAGGGTCTTGAACAAGATTAAAGATTTATTAGAAAAAATAACTTTCATAATTGACCATAATTTAAGTGGGTTATGACCTCACTTTTATATTGATTACCTGAGTAAGCTGCATTTACAGTCAATTTTCCTTCAACTATCTTTGGGATCAAGCTGACCTTGACGGTAGAGTTGACAGACAGTTTCCACGAATGTGACGAGCTGAACATGTCCTCCTTCACCTCCGTGTAGGAGAATCCCACCTTCGTTATGGCGTCACTATGGCCATAGTTATATACAATTTGGGGCACAGACATTATAGGAAATATATCATAGGTGTGAGCATCCTCTATATGATACCTGTACCAAGAATTTTTTAGCACTTTTATTTGGGAATTATACCCTTTTTTAACTACTTTTTATATTTAATTTTTAAACAATAGTAAGAAAAATCCCTCTGTGCTGCCCTCGCGCAGACCCCCATCCAGAGGCCCATAACATGCCATACATCCTCGAACCCCCCCTCTTACCTTTTAAATCCCAAGAATCTTTGTGGTAGGAATTGAACCTAAGACTTTGCTAGGGAAGATGGAAAACCTCACCACTTAAGCCAACCCCAATTTCTTTTAACTACTTTTTACAGGGGACTGAGAATTCAAAATGGGTATAGCCAACCATTCATCTCTTTCTTTTCTACCCTCTTTATTACTCAATTTTTTTAGTGCGTGGAAAGCGACAATATACTGTGATTTAGATAGGATTTTATCTCAAATCTTGAGTATACTATCTTATTTAATTGATAGAAATAATTGTATTGAAAAAGGAATGTATAAATATAATAATCATACTAAGTGAATCTTTCCTATAGATACCTGATGTTAGAGATTTCGCGATCCCGGACTGCCTCCTCCACCGTCAACACGGCATTAGATGGGACGTTCAAGGCGGAAGCTCTAATACGACCAGCGTTTCCCCCACTGGTCCATCTCTGACAGTACCTGTTGTTAGTCGTGTTCAAGAGAGCTATAGTGGTGCCTTGGCTACTACTACTCTGCCTCACCGGGCGGAAAATGGAGTTGAGGAGGTTCTGATGACCGGTTTCGCCGGCGTCGCACCTAAGCCAGTCATTGTTTATCCTTTGCCAGTACAAATCAAATCTGGGGGACAGCAGGCGGACATCACCAGTATTAGGTACAAGCGTTGAAATGTGGTGCACTCTCCAATCCAGTGGATCGTTGGCAACGAACTCGAGCCATCTACCTTTCCGTGCTCTTAAGTAGTTCCCATTGTCCCCTTTGAACAGTACGTGTTTCGGCAAGATCACAAGTCTTGTCATGTCCCTAAATCTAAACATATATGCTCCAGGGGAACTCGCTGTTGCGTCATTCATGCATATGCCACAACCCATGTACGTATTATTTCTCACAATATATCATAAATATATATATAAATATAAATATATAGAGAGAGGGGTATAATATAAGTTCATGTGAAGGGTTTTTGGTGTGAGAAGCTAAGTCAGAAAATGTTCGAAGCTGTTAAGGGATGTTTTGTTTTTTTTTTTTTCCATATTGTCTCTTGTTTTATTACTATACGTGTTACTACAGCAAACAAACCTAATAGTCTTGCTAGTTGCTACCCATAACAACAATTCATGTTCTGTCACTTGCTCTTTTTTCCATTTCTTTTCTTTTCAGAATTGAATTATTGATACAATAATGAATGAATTAACTCTCTAAGTATGATTTTTTTAATGGTAGTATGCTAGTACAAGATTGCTTAGAGTACAAAATAAGTAGAGGAGAAGAATTAAGTACATAATAAGTTTGAATGCCTTGAATTAGGTTGTCAATTTATGACAAATTATGCATTAGTCGATTCGATAAATGATCAGTTAATGCATACTTTTTTCTATTTTTAACTTATTATATGCAGCCCTAAGGGATTCTTATAGCTTTTTCCTTAAAAATTATAATATAATAATATATAAGAGTAATTTAGAATAAGAATTAATTTTAAATTTTTGTTCAAACAACTTTAAACCCACGGGGCTCAATTTCTGGATCCGCCACTGACTTTGAGACAAAATGTCACCATTTATCTTAAATAGGTCACTTATAGTGAAATGACTCTTTATCATATAAACGTTTTATGCAAAGGGTCACTATTAGCTTCAAAAGATTTCACTACAACATGACTTCTTTTATGACCTATCCTGATTTCATGGATCCCATTTGTATGGGTATAACCCCAAGTACGTTAGCGGACTTCCCTGAAGAAGCCGCGAACACTTTAACGGACTCTTCTCAAGACCGTCAACTGTTTCTCAACCGAAACAATTTGGCGCTAGAAGGAGGGGCCTCCCATCTTTGTGAACGCTATCATGGAAAGAGCAAACAATGACAGCCGTGATCCATTAGTGTTTGAAACAGGTCAGGGATCTACACCCATCATTACCGGACCACTCGGTGCACCTCAGTTCAACGCCAGGATGACCGAGAATGTCAATCAGCAGCAAACTCCTGAGAACAATGTGTCTCAGGTAAACACTGGTGGCGGATCGTTTAACCTGACTCAATTAAATCAATTCTCTCCTGAGCAGCTACAAACTGTAGCGTCTTTCATCCAAATGTTGCAAGTGGGTACTCCTTAGCCTAACAACACCCCTACTCCTAATGCAAGAGTCGGTCAAGTTCGTAGGCGGGTGGCGCCCTTGACTGGTCGCAACGCTGATAGCCCGCCAGTGAGGAGATTGCGTACCTTCACTCAAGAAGGACGCCAGATGGAGAGAATACTCGATGATCCAGAGTATGAAGAAGCTGTCCTAGAGACTGAAAATCTAAACAATTCTGAAGATGAGCATCAAAGCCGTTCTCATCGAGAATATAGCACCGACGGTGTAAGCAACTATTCTGTTGGCGGACACTTGTTGAGTTGGCGGACACTTGTTGATTAAACCTAAGCTGTCTCCCTTCATTCCAGAAATCTTGAACCACCCTATGCCAAGGATCAAGATGCCGTCCTGCAAGTATGACGGCACGTCAGATCCGGATGACCATGTTGCAGCCTATGAAGGGCATATGTATTTATACACGCAGGTGGACGCCATCTGGTGTAAGGTTTTTCCGTCTACTCTGACCGGGATTGCCCAGACGTGGTTTAAGAGTATCCAGGCTGGTAACGCTTCTAGTTTTCTCAGCTTTCGTCTATGTTCAGCACTCACTTCGTGAGTAACAGGCACCGTGAGCGCACCACTAGCGAGCTGTTATTTATCAAGCAGCGTGAGAATGAGAGCCTGCGAGATTTCGTTGGTCGTTTTAATGCTGAGGCAGTCACTATTCCTCGTCTTCAGCAAGACGTGGTCGTCCTAGCTCTAATGACTGGGCTGAGGAAGGGGTCTGAGTTCAGGAGCTACCTGGGTCGCAAAACCTTCACATCTCTTAAACCGATCCTAAGAAAGGCAAACGACTTCATCAGAGGTGAGGAGTTTGATAAGGCCGCGAGCAACCAAAGCCGTGAGCCTGAGAAGAAAAAAGGATGATAAGCAGAAGAAGGAAAAGGATCGCGAGAATGATCGCGGCCGAGATGACAGAAAGCAAGAGTCAAATGTGGTCAAGAAAGGGAATGACCGCGAGAAGAATGACCGCGAGAGGTTCGAGTACAAAGACAAGTTCGATGCGTATACACACCTCACGACCTCAAGAGCTCAAATATACTTGATGAACAAGGATAACGATAAATGGCAGCGTCCAAAGCAAATGTTTCACAAAAACTGTGATAAGAGCAAGTGGTGCGACTTTCACGGGGATCACGGTCATACTACTGAGAACTGCAGGCATTTGAAGGATAACCTGGAGGATCTGATAAGAAGAGGTTACTTCACTCAGTATAAGGCTCAGTCAAAAGATGGAAACGTGGTAAAGCCTAATAACCAGAGTGTGCAATCGCGGATTGCCGAAATTCATGTTATAAGTGGCGGTCCGATTCATGGCGGCAGCGTAAACGGGGCAAAAGCAAGCTTGAAAGAGTTCAGGCTCCAGGTCAATTTCAAAGAAAGTATGCAATGGAGAATGCCGCCAGCTATGCCCTCCATGTCTTTCACGATAGAGGACGCATAGCACATTGTTTACCCCCATGACGACCCTCTGGTGGTCACGTTGAAAGTATCAAACTGCCTGATCCATAGAATTCTGGTAGATGGAGGAAGTTCTGCAAACATATTGTATTTCTCGACTTTTGAGAAACTGATGATTGGCCGGGAACATTTAAAACCTGTTCGCTACCCGGTGATTGGTTTCACGGAGGCGTCAGTGATTCTCGAAGGATTGATAACCCTACCGGTCAGGGTAAGAGAAGACGAAAACGCCAGGGATGTAATGGCGGAATTTCTAGTAGTTGACGTACCAGGGGCTTACAATGCAATTATCGGACGTCCTTTCATTCATGACGTCCAAGGGGTTGTATCAACTTACCATCTTACTATGCTGTACATTTCCAATCTTGGGACGACAGCGAAGTTGAGAGGAAACCAGGAAATGGCCAAATCATGCTATCTAACAGCATTAAAGCAGCCGGCAAGGAGAATTCGTGTAGAAGATTTGAATCCGCCAACTCGGAAGCAGAGGCGAGCCCAGAGGAGAGCTCTAGCGAGTGAAGCAGAATCCGAGAAAGGGGATGAAGAGATGATGGAAATATCAATCTAGGCCAAATGGTACGCCAAGGCCCAAGCCTGATGGAGAAACGAAGCAGGAGATGCTGGCAGAGGATCCGGCAAGGACAGTTGCTGTTGGAACGGACATGGACCCAGAGGTCCGGGTCAACCTAGTGACTCTCCTAAGAGAAAACGCTGATGTTTTCGCGTTCTCGGCGGGTGAGATGCCGGGAATAGACCCGGCTGTGATGGTACATCGTCTGAATGTTGACAGCACCGTCCGACCTATCAAGCAAAAGAAGCGAAATTTTTCTGCTGAGAAGAATAAAGCCGTCAAAGAGGAAGTTGATAAGCTACTGGCGACTGATTTCATTGAGCCGTGTGATTACCCTGAATGGTTGGCCAATGTGGTCATGCTGAAGAAAGCTAACGGCCAATGGAGGATGTGCGTGGATTTCACGGACCTCAACAGAGCCTGCCCAAAGGACTGTTATCCGTTACCGAGAATAGACCAGCTAGTAGACTCTAATAGCGGTCATGCATTACTAAGCTTCATGGATGCATTCTCGGGCATCATCGAGTCCCCTTGGAGGCCGATAGGAAAAAGTCGCGTTCATCACTGGATTGTGGTGTATATAATTATAAGGCAATGCCGTTTGGGCTCCGTAATGCGGGGGCGACCTACCAAAAGCTGGTCGACAAAGTATTCGCAGATCAGAGGAGGAGGAACATCGAAGCATATGTTGACGACTCCATCGTCAAAAGCAAAACTGACCGCGAACACTTAGACGACCTGGAAGAAACTTTCAGAACGTTGAGGAAGTATAAGATGAAGCTCAACCCAAAGAAATGTGTCTTTGGGGTGAGAGCAGGGAAATTTTTGGGCTTTTGGGTAAGCAAAAGAGGGATTGACGTGAACCCGGACAAAATTCAAGCCATCGCAGATCTGCCAGAACCAAAAAGCGTTAAGGATATTCAAAGGCTGACAGGAAGAATGGCGGCCCTCACTCGATTCATCTCAAAATCAGCAGACAAGGCTTTGCCTTTCTTTGCACTGCTAAGGGGAAATAAGAAGTTCGAGTGGGGAGAGGAGCAAAGCAAAGCATTCCTGGCGGTTAAAGAGCTTTTGAAAATCTTACCCACCATTACAAGGCCCGAGACTGGAGACGTATTGCAATTATATATCTCGGCCTCGCCTAAAACAGTCGCGGCCGTGTTGTTGGTGGAAAAGGAGAAGAGGAAGCAGCCAATATACTTCGTGAGCCACATTCTTAACGGTCCGGAGAGCCGTTATCAGCTGGTTGAGAAAAATGGCTTTAGCTGTGATAATTGCCGCCAGGTTACTCAGGCCATACTTTGACTGTCATCCCATCCAAGTTTTAACCAATCAGCCGCTAGAAAAAGCGTTGCAGAAGATGGATAGTTCTGGCCGCTTACTAAAATGGGCCGTTGAGCTATCAGAATACGATATACAGTATAAGCCCAGGACCGCTATCAAAGCGCAGGCCCTGGCGGATTTTATTGTGGAAGCCTCATATGAGGAAGAAGAAGTGGAGCAGAAGGAAACCTGGCTACTGGAAGTTGACGGATCTTCCGCTGTTAGCGGATCCGGGGCTGGTATAGTGATGACCAGCCCTGAAGGAAATTCATATCAGTATGCCATCAAGTTTGCTTTCCCGGCGTCAAACAACGAAGCAGAATATGAAGCAGCAATTGCCGGACTGAGAATGTGTTTGGCGGCGGGTGCCAAGAATGTACTCTTGAAGACCGGATTCGCAGGTTGGTTAGCGGCCGCCTAAGAGGAGAATTCGAAGTCGAGAAGCTCAACATGCCGAAATACGTGGAAAAGGCCAAGGAGTTGATTGCTCAATTGAATCACTTTGAGATTCAAGCAATACCTAGGGCCGAGAACACGAAAGCGGACGCATTGTCCAAATTGGCAAGCTTTGACTCATTCAGCATCGAGAAGACCGTCACGGTAGACATCCTGAAGGAAAATAGTATCACGTAAAAGATTAGAATCACAGCGTAAACAGAAACCAACGGGGAGAATGGTTTAGTGAGCTGGTAGCTTATAAGCTGACGGGGACGCTACCCAATGATCCTTCATCCGTCAAGAAGCTAAGGCGACAAGCAAACTGGTACATGATATACCAAGAGGAGATGTACAAGAAATCATTCAGCCTGCCTTTGCTCAAGTGCGCAACTGCATGGGAGTCCGTGAAAATCCTTAAAGAAATACACGAGGGCATTTGCGGCAACCATATTGGCGGAAAGGCTTTAGCGCTTAAGGCATTGAGAGCTGGGTTTTACTGGCCAAGTATGCTGGCGGATGCCCAGGGCTACGTCAAGAAGTGCGATAAATGCCAGAGGTATGCTCTCGTCATTAACAGGCCAGCCAATGATTTGCAGCCTATCTTATGCCCAATTCCGTTTGCTCAGTGGGGAATGGACATCCTGGGACCATTCACCACAGCGACTGGAGGGAGAAGATTCCTAATAGTAGGAATTGACTACTTTATAGAGTGGATGGAGGCGGAGCCGACAGCAAAGATCAAGGCAAATCAGGTCAAAAAGTTCATCTGGCAGAATATTATGACCAGATTTGGGATTGCCATGGCTATCGTCTTTGACCATGGCTTCCAGTTTGATTGCCGTCCCATACAAGCTTTTTTAACGGAATTTCATGTGAAGTTTGCATACTCAGCCGTTTGCCATCCCCAGAGCAACGGACAAGCAGAGGCCGCGAACAAACAAATCTTGAATGCCTTAAAGAAAAAGCTAGATGAGTTCAAAGGAGGATGGGTCGATATGGTCACCTAAGTCTATGGTCAAATAGAACGACTGAGAAGGAAGCAACGGGAGAAAACCCTTTCAAGCTAGCCTTTGGGGCAGAAGCAGTGTTACCGGTAGAGGTGGGGTTACCCTCTTACCGGATCAAGCACCAAGACCTTCAGAGGAATGACCAAGAACTTAGGGAAAGCCTGGATTTCTCGCCAGAAACAAGGCTGATGGCGGAACTAAAAGCAGCTGCGTACAAAGATAGAATCAGCAAGGCTTACAATAAGAAAGTCTTGGAGAGGCCGTTAGATGTTGGCGACCTAGTCCTTCGCAGAACAGCAGCCACTGGCAAGGCGCATACGGAAGGAAAGCTGACTGCTAATTGGGAAGGTCCTTACATCATAGCCAAGAAGCTTGCTCCCGGTTCTTTCATTCTAAAAGGCATGGACGACAAGGAGCTTAAGAATTGTTGGAACGCTAGCGTCTTAAAGAAGTACTATGTCTGATTTACAGAATGTAATAGGCTAAGAGACACTTTTCATTACATGAATAATATAAACTTCCGCTAGCAATTCATCAATCATATTATTGTTTTCATAAATAATAACGGCCGGCATAACAGGCATAAACGATACAAAAGCCATATGACAAGCTCAAAGTGCGTTAACGATCATATAACAGACCTAGCACAAAACAAAAGCCATATGACAGGCTCAAAGTGCGTTAATGGTCATATGACAGACCTAGCACAAAACAAAAGCCATATGACAGGCTCAAAGTGCGTTAATGGTCATATAACAGACCTAGCACAAAACAAAAGTCATATGACAGGTTCAAAGTGTGTTGACGGTCATATGACAGACCAAGCACACAACGAAAGCCACATGATAGGCAAAGTGCGTTAACGGTCATATAGCAGACCAAGCACACAATGAAAGCCACATGACAGGCAAAGTGCGTTAACGGTCATATAACAGACCAAGCACATAATGGAAGCCACATGACAGGCTAAGTGTGCTAGCGGTCATATGACAGACCAAGCGAAAAATAAAAGCCACATGAAAGGCTTAAGTGCATTCACGGTTATATAATAGATCAGCCGATAGTCAAGGCACGCTAATAAATTAAAGATGTAAACGGTCATACAACTATTATACAAGGATGGAAGCATTAGCAGAACAAAATATAATTAAAGTGCAAAAGTACTTTTCCATAAAATAAAAGCTACTGGCTTGGCGGCCAACTACAGATGAAAAAAGATGGCGGCCAATAAAAAGGCTTTCAATTGGAATCGTACTCGCAAAATTAAAACGTAAATTCATCGTTTACAGACGCCAACATGGGCCGAATAAAGTGTTAATTAAAATATTCAAGATTACAAACTACATGCTATTAGAGGATCAGGAAGAGCTGAAAGAAGGCCGCCAAAAACTTCAAGAGGGAGGGGATTCCTAATTTCCTTGATCTGGAACATCTCGAGGATCCACATCAGCAATAGTATCCTCGTCGGCAAATTTAGGATCCCCCTCGAAGGACGTGAGATGTTGGCCGGCAGCATGAGCATCTTCAATCACATTCCAGTCAAATCCGGGAATGGTCTTGCATACACATCTCATGGCGGCCGCCCATCCACCATCATACCTCTTGTGCAAGGCCGCTACATATTCATCAGACTGCTTGAACTCAGCAACAGCCCTAGCGGCTCCCCTGGCCTCAGCTTCGGCCGCAGCGTCCAGCACAACAATCTCCTTCTCGAAGTTGGCAGCCTCCAAAGCCTTCGTCAAAGTATCAACATTGGCCTCAGTCTCCTCCAATAAAGCAGCTCGCGGCCTCAAGGTTTTCAACTCGTCCACAAGGGGCAGCTGGACCGCGATCTTGTCCGCTAGCTTCTGCTCCACATCCTTCAGCAGGCCTTGACAAGTCTCCAGTGACTGCTTATAGCTGTCCGCCAGCTTCTTGTACTCAACATACTGCTCAATCAGTTCAAGAGCAGCATTGTTGGCCTGCAAAGAACAAAGGAGAACGTTAATAGGGGGACGGCAATAAATGAAACAAAGTAACAAAATAATAAACAAACATACCACGAGCTGGTCATGAGCCAGCCTAGCAGCAGGAGTCACCAAGGACCCTGCCAGCCTGTCGAGGGGCAGCTGCATGCCCTTCAGGATCCGGTAGGCGAGAACGCCACCATTTTCAGGGATGTCGGCGTACAACGATTCATCCTCCCTAACATCCCAGTCTGGTTGATAAACCTTTCCGGGAACGACAGGCCGGCGAGCAAAAGAAGCTGCTACAGAGTCGCTAATCGGAACCTCCTTATTCTCGATCCACTCACCGAACCGAGAAAAAATATCGGGAGACAAGTTCGATAAAAAACTCTGAGATGTAATCATCTCCCGGATTTTCTAGCGGATAGTGGAAAAAGAGCCTGACAGCCAAGTAGCGCCGCTAATGTGATCTTGGCCAGTTATCGCGACCTCACGATGCTCTTGGCTCTCTGAAGGACCATTCACTTCCAGATCGTCCACTCGGACGCCCTCGTCTGCGGGAGCAGAAGCGACAGGATCTGCTAAGGCTTGTCGTTTGTTAGCAGAGGAGTCCGCCGCAGTCTGCTCTCACGGCCGTCTCCTAGTTCCGCCTCACCTGGCCACAGGCCGAAAAATTGAGGACCTGAGGGGGACAGCAGTAGGCTGCCCACCAGAGCCGGCAACAGTGGTGTCGGCGCCCTGAACAGGGGCGCGAGCCACAGTCACTCCGCCACGGCCACGACGGATGTTTTGAGGGTCGTTGCGGTTCCCTCCCCGGCGATCATTGGTGTTACCGTGCATGGTCTCATACTCTTCTGAAGGAGCAGGCTGCAAGTTGGCTAGCGGCTGGAGATTCCCGTCAACGCAAAGGGCGTTGAGATCAAGACAGTCAAAACCTGCAGAGAGGAAAGAAAACAGTTTAAAAAAAAAAAAAGCGGACCAGCCTGACAGCAGCGCTTACCGTTTCCATGGGTGTGACAGAGCAGCATGGCCGATAAAGGCTGATTCCCAAGGATATACTTGGAGTGAGGAAGCCAGTATTTGGGCTCTTTAACCCTAGCCTCCTTCCCATCCTCATAAGTAACTACATAGTTGTCAGTATCAAAAAAATCGAAGGTCGTTAGCTCCTCCCTGGATAACGGAACTAAGGGCAAATGCTCCATGCGAGGACGGGTCTCGGTGAAATGACGGCGCACAGGATAATCCTCGGGCACTTGTAGCCAAAAGAAGGCATCCTGCCAACCTTTCAAACCGGTCATTTTGGGTTGGACAGTCATCTTCTTGTCGGCCGTAGTTAGCGACCACCACCCTGCCAGCCTAGAAGATTCATTTTTCTTCAGCCAATGGATATGGCGGAACAAGTTCAACGTCTCTGGAAATTCCAAAAAGCGCACAGTCCAGATGTACGCGATCAAATTCCGGACCGCTAAGGGAGTCAGTTGAGCCAGACATACGTTGAAAGCATTTAGGATCCTCACCAAAAAAGAATCCAGAGGAAAGCGGAGGTCGGACTCAAAATGGTGAGTATACACGGCCACATGGCCGGGAGGACACTCCGTCACAATAGCCCCCTCTAGCGGAACTACTAACCGATAACCTTCGGGGAAATCATACAAATCCCGAGCAACTCTAGAGTACGTAAGATCAATGGCGTCCTGACGCCACGACCCATCAATCTCCACACTGAGAGGACCGGCACTAAAATCTGCAGGCAACCAAAGAGCGTCTGATCTTGGTCCGATAACGACCTCCTCCTCCATCTCATTGGAGTTGTCAACCCTCCTCTCAGCAGCACGGGAACTCTCCCCAATATTCTCGGCCATAGAATCAATCGCGCCCTCAGTAACGCGAACAACAGGACTTGCAGGAGCGGATCGACGCTGATAAACGGTCTCTTGACGAACCATAACGGTAGCAATGGAATCATTGTCGTCACCTAAATCAATAATAGGAGGGTTAGGAGCCGCGGATTCCTGTAAACGGTCGTAAAAGTCGGCCGGCACCTCAACCCCAGCATCCGCCAAGTTATCCAACCAGGCGTGCTCTCTAAGAGGGGCAACATCAAGGCCGGGAACAGCGTCGGCTGGAGGATGTCTAATGGAACGTCTAGCAAGGATTTGATGCCTAAGTTCCCTAAGCGTCTGCCTGTCACCACTCTGACTAGCGGACAGATCCTTCCTTGTCAAGTTATGCTCCTCAGGAGTAGCAGGGTCGTTAAGAAATTTGAACCTCAGTTTTCTTTCTCTTTCTCTATCGGCTGTAAGGGGTATGTCCGCTAGTCCTCCCCACAGGGCTAGAATCTGAAGAAGGGTCTCTATCGGCCGGGGGGAAGAAGGATCACTTTCAGTCATATACACATCACTAGGGGCATTCTGGCTATCAGACTGGTCTGACATGATGAACAACGCAAAAAAACTTAAGGAAACGCGGAGAGAAATGAGGAAATACCTGGAAACGAAGAGTCGCCGGAAAAAAGTAAAAAACAGGAAGCAACGACCGCCGGAAATGAGCGAGCAAGACCTCCAAAGACAAGAAAACGTAGAAAAACCCAAGCTTTAGCCGGAAAAATCGCCGGAAATAAAGAACAGACACCGTCGAAGAAAAACCCAGAAAATGTTCGTCAAGAAAAGACGAAATTTTCAGCACAATAGAACCGAAAAGTGAAAACTAGAAGATTGAACAACTTTTTGGGGTGATTTGAGTGCAAAAAAGGCTGTTTGTGAGCGATGTACACTTCGGCTATGGAGGTTTTGTCAAAGAGAAAATGGAGAAGGAAAGAGAAGGTTTTTGAGCGTATGATAAAAGCTTCAGAATAGACAACTGTTGCCATATATATGCGGTGAACGAACGGCTGGGATTAAAAGAACTCCTCAACTTCTCTCCAGATCTCTGCCAAGTGTCGAAACATAGGTAAACCCTAATAAAGTAATGGGCGGGATTTTCGGAAAAGTAATCATTAACTTTTCGAAATTCTTCAACTCCCTGCAACGACACGTGGCACCCAACGAATTAACTTCTCCAAAAAATTGAACACGGCAACAATGGCTCGCGTCCAAAAACAACATCCTTAGCGGTCAAGTCCCTAAATGATGCTGGGGGGGCTAGTTGTATGGGTATAACCCCAAGTACGTTAGCGGACTTCCCTGAAGAGGCCGCGAACACTTTAACGGACGCGAACATTATAAAGTCACCTGCAGCTCTAGCGAGTCAGCTTATCAACGTGGACCGACAACGTTGGCGGTCGCCTAACAAGACAAAATAGAGGAATCTTCCCTTCTGTCAGGCGCACCACAGCCGTACACGTGTAAAAGGATTACGCACCCTGTCAGAGGAATAGTACTTCTATAAATACCCCACTAGTACTATTCTGCAGGTACATTCTCTCACACTGACAATTCTTATCTCTCTCTCTCTACTTTCTCTCTCTAAATCCTATTTGGACACGTGCTGACTTGAGCATCGGAGGGGGTTTCCTCGCATCCCCCCCAAGGGTAGTTCACGTTTGCTTCCGGTGCAGTTATTCACCAGCGGACGCCAACTCCAATCCTTGACGGACTCTTCTCAAGACCGTCAACCGTTTCTAAACCGAAACACCACTCTTGTTTCTTGGTACTCCCTCAGTCCCACTAAATTAGTAACATTTTCATTTTTGGAGTCAAAAAGTTTTAAACTTGACTACGAATTCTCATTAATACATTAGTATAGCAATATATTCATATAAGATCTTGTTAGATTCGTCGTAACATATACTATTCAAATATCAATTTTATATTTTTATGTGATTTTTTTCAAAACACAACTAAAGATTAAGCAATTAAACACATTTTTTCTGGACCACGTAAAAGTAAATGTTGCAATTTTAGTGGGACGGTTAACATCATGGACAAACAAGTCGCGGTTGTTTGTTTAGGTTTACTACTCGAAAACCTAGTGTTAGCTTGCGCACAACATTTGCAAAACATGCAAATCAGTTTTTCTCAAATTGACTCTCCTTTATTGATTAGGTGTGCACATGTATATATAAGATGGGCAAACAATCCTTGCTCTCCAAGTTAAATCATGACCGAATTTCTCTTGTAAAATAGTAGGAAAGTTTCCCCTAAATTAAAGCCTAGAATCTAGCTATAACTTAAGGAAACACAAGTTTAAGGAAAGATGTGCAAATCTTTCCTCAAAAACACTTAACCACACGACAGCAAGGACACACCCTTGCACGCCTCACCACCTCATGCTTTTAAGGATACTTTCCTAAAATACATCTCATGACAACTAAGACTCACATGAACCGAAACAAGCTAGGAATTTCGGACTTTATTGAAACTAACATAACTAACATAACAATGAAGACATCTTTTTGGTTACGTGTAGAACCTTCACTTTAAGCGTAAAGTAAAACCATGCAACAATTCTAAGAAAGCAAATTTAAGATGGCTCGATCTTGCATCATTCTCCCCCTCTTGAAAAAAATTTATCCTCAAGTTTTTTCGAAGTAATCCATGAAATCATCCAAATCAAGCGTACAACAATATACACCATGAATATGTGGCGTTGTTCATCACCATATTCTGCTGCACAAAGTCTTAAGCTTTCCAAATATTGAGTTGTCCATAGTTGCAATTTATCCCTCCTAGAAAGAAGAACATGTAGTACCTTTGGAAAACCATGATCATCAGCAACCCTAGGAGCCAAAGTAAAAGAAACATTAACTAAATGCTCATATTTCTGCAAATCAACGTTAGGCACCACCGCTTTCTCATGAAAAACTTCAAAGATTAAATCTTTATCTTTAGAAGAAGAAAAAGTTTCAATCTTTACGTCCTCTTTAACAACAATCGGATCTAAAATTTCTTTCACTATGTTGCAAGGAACATCTTCAAGATCTGACCGTTCTCTTTTTGTTAGATATTGTTGTTGCCTCAAAGAATTAACCCTTTTAGTCGCTTCTTGCATCCGTACATGAGCTTGCTTGAGTCTCAATGTTAAATCAAATTCATCCATACGAACCAAACAACAACAACCAACTGCAATTTTTACAGTAAACTGTCCAGAAATTTCACTAAGAGTTCGAGATTTAAAACCTAAGTAAAACACCTCGAAATTTCATGAAATTTTATCACAACATATCCCTATGTGTCTGTAACACTAGAACAAATTTTCATCAAAAAATACCCAGCCAATTATTTGCACTTTTAATTCTCCCAGAACTCGTCCAGAATAGTTTGGTTTAGCCCAATTATCAATTGTTCGACTAAATAGCAAAACTTCTTCAACAATTATAAAACTTTCCAGTATTAAATTAGACAAAAAGTAGTCCAATTTTAACCCAATAAACACTCAAAAATTCTTTGTATGCTAGGAGAACGAATTGCCCAAAGTTTACCTGAAAACTGCTCGAATCTGCCAGAAAATTAGCGCTGAATGTTTCGATTTCTGTGACTTCAGTACTAATTTTATTGGTCTGAAATTTTGACACAGGGTATCCCAATATGTTAGATTTCCAACGAACCAAGAAAATCATAATTTGGAGTTGCAACACGCCTTCACGCGCCGTTCTAGTAACACTACTCTGATGCCACTTGATGTGATTCTCGTGGCTGTTTACGAACTCTTTTTGTGTTTTGTGAATTATGGAAACGAATTAACTATAAAACTAGGGGATATTACTCTTAAGTCGCGGTAACATCATGGACAAACAAATCGCAGTTGTTTGTTTAGGTTTACTACTCGGAAACCTAGTGTTAGCTTGCGCTCAACATTTGCAAAACATGCAAATCAGTTTTTTCTCAAATTCACTCTCCTTTATTGATTAGGTGTGCACATGTATATATAAGATGAGCAAACAATCCTTGCTCTCAAAGTTAAATCATGACAGGATTTCTCTAGTAAAATAGTAGGAAAGTTTGCCCTAAATTAAAGCCTAGAATCTAGCTAGAACTTAAGGAAACACAAGCTTAAGGAAAGATGTGCAAATCTTTCCTCAAAAACACTTAACCACACGACAGCAAGGACACACCCTTGCACACCTCACCACCTCATGCTTTTAAGCTAAGGATACTTTCCTAAAATACATCTCATGACAACTAAGACTCACATGAACCGAAACAAGCTAGGAATTTCGGACCTTTTTGCAACTAACATAACTAACATAACAATAAATACATCTTTTTGGTTACATGTAAAACCTTCACTTTAATAGTAAAGTAAAACCATGCAACAATTCTAAGAAAGCAAATTTAAGATGGTTCGATCTTGCATCAAAAATTAATGTAAGTCAAAGCTTAGATGGCAGGGGAACTAGTTCCTCATCTCCCCCCTGATCGTCTTCTTCCATTGGAATTGGTTCCTCCTGTTCTCCTTGATCTTTTCCTTTCACTTTGAATTCATCCACTACAAGTGTACGAGGGATGGCCATTCTAGGGAGGTCCGTGGATTCACCTGGCATGATGACAATGTTAGCCAGGCCTGGTGGCGGGTTGACACTTGGAGGGAGGCTTTCAGCTTCACCAATAATATATTGTAATTCAAAGGTGTTGAGACCTGAGAAAAGACCATCATGCATATCCTTAATGTCAGGGGTACCATCCATAAGGACGTCACGTTGTTTGTAAGAGTAAGGGACGTCCATGGAACCCTGTCCAACGACCATGGTCACCCTTACAATACTTCTTGCCGGTACTGGAGCATTGGTGGAACTAGTTATTCTTTGCTCGGTTCTATTCTTCTGGGACCATTTAACCTCACCTGCCGTGGCAGATGCACAACAAATATATATTTAATGTGTTATTACGTAAAGATAAAAAAGGGTCTTGAACAAGATTAAATATTTATTAGAAAAAATAACTTTCATAATTGACCATAATTTAAGTGGGTTATGACCTCACTTTTATATTGATTACCTGAGTAAGCTGCATTTACAGTCAATTTTCCTTCAACTATCTTTGGGATCAAGCTGACCTTGACGGTAGATTTGACAGACAGTTTCCACGAATGTGACGAGCTGAACATGTCCTCCATCACCTCCGTGTAGGAGAATCCCACCTTCGTTATGGCGTCACTATGGCCATAGTTATATACAATTTGGGGCACGGACATTATAGGAAATATATCATAGGTGCGAGCATCCTCTATATGATACCTGTACCAAGAATTTTTTAGCACTTTTATTTGGGAATTATACCCTTTTTTAACTACTTTTTATATTTATTTTTTAAACAATAGTAAGAAAAATCCCTCGTGCTGCCCTCGCGCAGACCCCCCATCCGAGAGGCCCATAACATGCCATACATCCTCGAACCCCCCTCTTACCATTAAATCCCAAGCAAATGCTTGTGGTAGGAATTGAACCTAAGACTTTTTTAGTGCGTGGAAAGCGACAATATACTGTGATTTAGATAGGATTTTATCTCAAATCTTGAGTATACTATCTTATTTAATTGATAGAAATAATTGTATTGAAAAAGGAATGTATAAATATAATAATCATACTAAGTGAATCTTTCCTATAGATACCTGATGTTAGAGATTTCGCGATCCCGGACTGCCTCCTCCACCGTCAACACGGCATTAGATGGGACGTTCAAGGCGGAAGCTCTAATACGACCAGCGTTTCCCCCACTGGTCCATCTCTGACAGTACCTGTTGTTAGTCGTGTTCAAGAGAGCTATAGTGGTGCCTTGGCTACTACTACTCTGCCTCACCGGGCGGAAAATGGAGTTGAGGAGGTTCTGATGACCGGTTTCGCCGGCGTCGCACCTAAGCCAGTCATTGTTTATCCTTTGCCAGTACAAATCAAATCTGGGGGACAGCAGGCGGACATCACCAGTATTAGGTACAAGCGTTGAAATGTGGTGCACTCTCCAATCCAGTGGATCGTTGGCAACGAACTCGAGCCATCTACCTTTCCGTGCTCTTAAGTAGTTCCCATTGTCCCCTTTGAACAGTACGTGTTTCGGCAAGATCACAAGTCTTGTCATGTCCCTAAATCTAAACATATATGCTCCAGGGGAACTCGCTGTTGCGTCATTCATGCATATGCCACAACCCATGTACGTATTATTTCTCACAATATATCATAAATATATATATAAATATAAATATATAGAGAGAGGGGTATAATATAAGTTCATGTGAAGGGTTTTTGGTGTGAGAAGCTAAGTCAGAAAATGTTCGAAGCTGTTAAGGGATGTTTTGTTTCTTTTTTTTTTCCATATTGTCTCTTGTTTTATTACTATACGTGTTACTACAGCAAACAAACCTAATAGTCTTGCTAGTTGCTACCCATAACAACAATTCATGTTCTGTCACTTGCTCTTTTTTCCATTTCTTTTCTTTTCAGAATTGAATTATTGATACAATAATGAATGAATTAACTCTCTAAGTATGATTTTTTTTAATGGTAGTATGCTAGTACAAGATTGCTTAGAGTACAAAATAAGTAGAGGAGAAGAATTAAGTACATAATAAGTTTGAATGTCTTGAATTAGGTTGTCAATTTATGACAAATTATGCATTAGTCGATTCGATAAATGATCAGTTAATGCATACTTTTTTCTATTTTTAACTTATTATATGCAACCCTAAGGGATTCTTATAGCTTTTTCCTTAAAAATTATAATATAATAATATATAAGAGTAATTTAGAATAAGAATTAATTTTAAATTTTTGTTCAAACAACTTTAAACCCACAGGGCTCAATTCCTGGATCCGCCACTGACTTTGAGACAAAATGTCACCATTTATCTTAAATAGGTCACTTATAGTGAAATGACTCTTTATCATATAAACGTTTTATGCAAAGAGTCACTATTAGCTTCAAAAGATTTCACTACAACATGACTTCTTTTATGACCTATCCTGATTTCATGGATCTCACTCTTGTTTCTTGGTACTCCCTGAGTCCCACTAAATTAGTAACATTTTCATTTTTGGAGTCAAAAAGTTTTAAACTTGACTGCGAATTCTCATTAATACATTAGTATAGCAATATATTCATATAATATCTTGTTAGATTCGTCGTAACATATACTATTCAAATATCAATTTTATATTTTTATGTGATTTTTTTCAAAACACAACTAAAGATTAAGCAATTAAACACATTTTTTCTGGACCACGTAAAAGTAAATGTTGCAATTTTAGTGGGATGGAGGGAGTATGTTGTAAACAAATCAACTAGGGACAAATGAAACATATGGATTAGAGGGAGTATTATAAAAAAAATATTAAAAAATGTAAAGTGAAAGAATATTACCAAAGGTTACTCCGAGGAAACCACCTTGATAAACTATCACAGGCCGCTCAACATTACTGACCTGGTGGAAGAAGGTCACATGGTCACCGGAGATGACAAACCTGAACAAAGTGCACGATCGTTTGGCACGGTCTTGCTCGGGCTCATCAGCAGTGGCGTAATAATAAACTCCGGATGGGTTGAGCTGCAGGTACTTGTTATTATAGCAAGTACGGATGTGGACCATACCCCGAAAACTTGAACTCACCACTTCAAACTTGGTGAAGTTGTTCTCACTAATTATCGTATTAGATGTAGCTCGTACGGTCGCGTGATTTTGCCCTTTTTCTGTTTCATATTGGAAGTAGGATGAGTTAAACATAAATGTTATAAACCTCGGTAATATTGCCATTTTTCTTCAAACTTGGAATTGTTTTTCTTGTGTTTTTTTTTCCTCTCAGTTTTTTTTTGTATTGGCACATTCTATTGGAGTGGGGTTATAATCCTGATCTATTTATAGAGTGAAGTGGTAAGATTAAGTTTCACTATGTGGACTGTGGTTGCTCTTGAGTCTTGATATTATTTGGCTGAGATACAATTATTGGTGTAGGGACGTTGTAGGGGAGACTCAATTACTCTCTTCCGTTTTTATTAGTTTATCCACTTTCATTTCTGGTTGTCCCTTATTAATTAACCAAATTTTTTTTGTTTTCGAAATGGTCCCACCACTTGTTTATTACTCCCTCCGTCCCAGAATAGTCTGAACACTTTCCTTTTATGTTTGTCCCAAATTAGTTTGAACACTTCCATTTTTGGCATGGTCCCACTATTAATATATTATTTCTTTTATACTACTTTGGCCCACAATCTACCTTTTATCAATAAAAAGTTACACAACTTTCTCTCTCCTCTAAAAAAAATACCCCACCAACTCCTATCACATCTAATTTTTAAATAAAATAACATTTGATAACCACACTACAACTTATCATCTTAAACTACGTGTCCCAAGAAGTGTTCAGATCTTTCTGGGACGGAGGTAGTATTATCTTTACTTTCTCACTCTACTTTTTTTTTTTAGTACAACATTAACTTCAATACAATATGTGAATATATTAATACTTTCACTTTCTTTCAATGACTCACATACATATTTCCCCTAAAATTTTGTGTCCGAAGATGTGGATATAAACTAATAAAAATCAGAGGAATTAGTTTCGAGGCCATGTGCAATTGGGATGAAATTGGGCCTTTAGTTCATAATGCAAAATGCAACATTTAGACGAAAAATAAGTTTTGTGTTCACTTTAAAAGTGAATATTGTTAAATTATATATAAGAAATACACAACAAATAGAAAGCCAACTTTATTAACTGAAAATCCGGATCAATTTTTTTTACCCAGTCCATAATCAAAAAAGTAAAGGAAAAATTGACAATTGAGGTCTGAACTTTGGGCGATAATTTTTTAGTAAAAGGTTTGGTTAACTAACATAGTATCCTATTAGTAGTTAACTAAGCATAAACCACGATTTTTTAAAATTTACGTAGTAAAAATAAAAAAATTTACTTTAAAAATTATCACCAAAAAGAAATTTATTATCAATTTTTCCAAAAGTAAATCTAATGTTCCATAGTCTAGCTGTGCAAGACTCTTTCGAATAATTATTAATCCGAGATTTGAAACCTCGACCAAACACCAAAGTACTACACGAGGAAGTATGAAGTCTTTCTTTTTTCTTTTTTTAAAGGAGAGGAAGTTTGAACTTTATTTGTACTGTAGGCACTTTATTTGTACTGTAGGCACGTTATTATTACTGTTAGGTCAATTCTCGGCCGAGATCCCCTAAAAGGTACAATTATTAGTGTTCTATTATCGGCCGAGGTCCCCTACAAGGCTACAAGGTCCCCTAGGCTACAAGGCTACAATTATTAGTGTTAGTGTAGGCGTACGCACGTTTTAAATAACTTACCAAGTTAGAAGTATATAGCAGTAGGCGTCAATGCCACGTGGTTCTAGAAACATATGTCGACTCGCTGAGTTAACCCGACATCGACCTAACTCGAACCCGGTTCGACTTGAGAGGTCGATCCCGCACCCTATCGAAACCCGACCTAAGATTACCGGTGACCCGACCAAAGACCCGACAAAGATTATATTATGGCAGACCACATGACCCGCATTCAAACTCCGAACCCGACGGTATCTCAACCAGATATTAACCCAAAACCCGATTTGGTCCAGTAAATACCTAGTTCAACCCGATTTGTTTATGACTGACCCGAATTCAACTAGAATTCGGTTGAACCACATAAAATAAGATATGCGTAACCTATTTGGACGACTAAACTCAATAAAATTAGTAAAATTTAATTATTATTATTCTATATCTACAAAATCATTTATATATATATATATATATATATATATATTCTCCCCCCCCCCCTTTAAATTATTCAACATTTTCCTTTTATATTTGTCCCAAATTAGTTTGACACTTCCTTTTTTGGTATGTTCCATTATTAAATATATTATTTCTTTTACCCATCTTCTACTTCCACACTCTTTTTTTAAAAAAAAAAAGTTACCTACTTTCTTTCATCTAATAAAAAATACCCCACCAACTCCTATCACATCTACTTTTTAAATAAAATAACATTTGATAACCACACTACAACTTATCACCTTAAACTACGTGTCCCAACAAGTGTTCAGATCTTTCTGGGACGGAGGGAGTATATATTCTTTTAAGGTGTCCATAACATATGGGTAGAAGATTTAGTTATAATATACTCCCTTTTTGGTAACATGTCTCATCTACTTTATCATCTTTTTCTACCCATTTCATCCACTTTTTAATATTTTAACCCACTTTTAGTTTCTATCTCCACCTTTTCAGGTTCTCTCTCATACTTTTATACTTCCTCCTTAGTTCTTCCCCAAAGTGAGTAAATTTTAGAAAAACAGAGAGATTACATTATAAACATAGAATATAGTATAGTATGTGAATAATACAAGTACATCATATTTTAATTTATTTATTTAGATACACAAGTCAAAAAAATATTAGATACAAACAAATTATGAGTAATAGATTCTAATACAAACATTAAACAAACAAAAACTTAATAATCTTATATTTACATTCAAAAATGCGACTGCAAAATATTGCGCTTGAAGATCATCACTCTTCTCATCCTCTTGAAAATGAAATGTAATATGCTTATAATATTAATTCTGCAACAACAAACAATAAATAAAATATACATATCAATTTAAATAAAAAACATAAAACATTCACATTCATGTCTGCTATTCCAAAATAATTAAAGAAGTTTAAGTGTACTTTGATGGGGTGATGAGCAAGAAAAGCATAGGTTCATAAAAAAAATGGTGTCACATAGAAAACAGACTCCATTGATGGATCTTGAAGAAAGAAGAAAGAAGAAAGAAGAAAGAAGAATTTATTAATGGAGCTTAAGCAAAGAAGAAATCTGACTCATTAAATCATACTCCAAATCCAATAAAACACATATATACCAACCAAAATTGCCAGATTGTAAAAGACATTCCTATCCGAATAAAAACATATAAGAAAAAAAAAAGAAATTACAAAAATATGGTTTAAGATCAACCAAATCCTTTACAACTCGAAACCAAGTAAACCCGACAACAGATTCATAATCATTCATTTGAATGTGAATCAGCAACACCAATAAATCAAATTGCAGTACGAATTAAAGAAAAAAAAAAGAACGAACTGATGAATCAAAGGAGAACAAACTCCAATTTGTCAAAAACAAAATTTTCAAAGCTAAGTATCAAATTCCAGCTAATATTAAAAAAAAAACAAAGGTTTCAAAATTTAAGATTTAGAACAAAAAATAATTAAAGTTGAATATCCAAGCATAAAACTCAGTTGAATAAAAGTAAAGATTCTCGACAACAAAAACTCCAGATTTATTAGATAAAAGTGCTTGAAATCTATACAAAATCAACAAATATACAAATATAAACCCCATTCAATTTCTCATTGGAAAAAAAATCAAACAAGACTAACGATTTTTTTATGAACATGCCTCAAATTGTGAAAGAAGCAAAATCGAGGAATTTTTTAGGGAGGTTAACGAGAGAGAAGGAAGTAAATGAGAAGAGAAAAGAGAGGACAGTGGAAGTGGGTGATTTTAGGGTTAGGATGAGATTGTAGCCGTTAGATGTAGTTTATGATTTGTATCCAACGGTCGATAAGTATAATCCGTGTGCTTGTATTTCTTTCTTTGTGTACCCTTAATTATGGTGATCTAACGGTTTATATTTTCTCTATAATATGTGTTTGGATTTTGCATTCAAAAGCAAATGCTTCATTTATAATAATAATAATAATAATAATAATAATAATAATAATAATAATAATAATAATAATAATAATATTATTATTATTATTATTATTATTATTATTATTATTATTATTATTATTATTATTATTATTATTATTATTATTATTATTATTATTTAGTTAGAGTTATAAATTGAGTCGTTTCTACATTTTAATTAGACTCATTATAGCGTTACTTATACAACTATCAGTCTATTACTCAATTAAGTAATAGTATGATTATATTTATTTAAGTGAACTTATAAGTAGTGTTACATTGACTTAGATTATAGATTTACAATGATAAATTCATTGATCTCGTCCAATAACAACTTGTTTCAATCCAAATACATGTTTTTAGTTTCGAAATGCATTTCACATGAAAACTATTAAGCTAAAATAGTGCATTATTATCTTGAATTAGCTTATAATCTATATTGATACATTCATTAATCTTATCTAGTAACAACTTTTTGTCAATTCAATTAGATGATTTGAGTTTCGTACTAAAGTTAACTTTAAGACGATCCACTTAAATGATCTTATATTAGGATTTAGGACTTAATGTCTCATCACTTTATCAATTATTTGTTAATTAGTATTTATGTATTTAGTAACAGTTAACAAGGAACAAGTTAGTGAGTTACTGAGTTAGTATAAGTCTAAGTGAGTAACTGACTAAATGCTAAGTTAACATACGGTTTTTAACAAGTTACTATCTAGCTAGTAAGTACTTGTTAACTTATTGACGTATGGTTGTTATGTTTACTATCATTTATACAAACTGTTGTTATGTTTATTATCATAATTGTACATGTACAACATATGAACCCACGTTATAATCACTTAGCCCTCATATGAATCGTCGTTATAAATATATGATTGTCATTTGTTATAATATTATAACATATAAAGAGTCGTTATACTAATTTATAATCAATAGAGTATTAGAGTGGTTTTATAATTATTTTGATACCAATGTAGTACTAAAATGTTTAAACATATTGATAAAATAGTTTGTTTATACTTTATCATATATAGTCACAACATGATACATATATACCCCGTTATGTTGTTATTGTTATTGCTATTATTAGCATTGTTGCGACTATTACTGATAGTATTTGTATATATTGTTATTGTTAGTAAACCTGTTATTATTATTATTATTATTATTATTATTATTATTATTATTATTATTATTATTATTATTATTATTATTATTATTATTATCATTATTATTATTATTATCACCACTTTATGTTAATTAATTATTATTGTTATCATTATCATCATAGCTATTTACAAACTTATATATCAATAATAATGCTTATAATAATAGAGTCATTTATATAAACCTTGGAATCGACCGTTTACTTCTTATTATTGTCGCTGGTTATATATTATAACATATAAAGAGTCGTTCTACTCATTTATATATTAGAGTGGTTTTACGCAGTTGATTAATCCAAACATGAGTTGACTAAGAGAATACACTAAACATCACGGTAAACAATATAGTGTTTTTATTAGTTGTTCGTTATCATCCATATACTTATCGTACACACACATATGTATATATATGTTGATCTTAATACTTTTAGTAATATGATTCGTTTACAAAATCCATAACAAAATTAAAATGACCCGACCAGGAGTTAACCGAAGTTGAATTGACGTTCAATAGCGAATGGACCTGATGCTTCACAATGATCGAACTAAGGTCATTAGTGATTCAACCTGAGTACACTTGACTCTGCCCAAGCGTACATGCAACCCAAATACGACCTGCGCAAACCCGGTTAAAAAATGTCCACGGGCGATCGTACCCGGGAATGGATCGACTTGTAAATGGAACGCTCAGATCTGTCCGGCACCCGGTAATCCCATGATTCAAATGTGATCGACCCAGATGAACAAAACCTGACCAATCACGACCTGGGGCATGGACTCCGTGGAATCCCGACCGTCCGAGTCGACACTGGTTCGCCATGGGTATACCCAGAACCTGTTTGAGAACCTGTTTTGACACCACTAAATGCCACCCTGTATACCACCTTTTATCAATAATTTTTATTTAATTAATAATAAGATAAGAGTTTTGCTATTCGCCATCCTGAAATTTTTTACTATTGTGTTAAATATGTATTATTATATATAGTTAATTAGTTATATACTTTGCTTTCCATCTAGGGATGGCAACTGGTCGAATCTGGATCGGGTCCAGGTGAATCCAGATCCATTTTCAGATACTGGATTCAGATCCGACCCGGATCCAACGGGTCTGAAAAAGTTGGACCCTGATCCTGATCCGGGTCCAAAACGGGTCCAGTGCATTTTATGCAATTTTAACTACTTTTTGATATAAAATAATTTTTATTATGTAATCTTCCCTCCTACTAAATGTAATTTTTTTTTTGGTATGACCTAGCAGTTGTTCGACGTAAGCCAACATCATAAACAGTGATACATTGATACTCAATATCTTAATCCAGTTATATACTTTTAAAAAAATTAAAAATCAACCATAAACACGTTAGTTGCGCAATGAATGAGGAGGAAATCTAACTTGGGGTGCACGCCTTAATTCCTAAATTTACTAAGGACTGGAGTATGGAGCAGTAATAATTTCGCAGCCGATTAACTAAACGTCAGCAGTCATTCAAGAAATCCATCGAAGCTCAGACGAAACTCGTACGGAACTGGTGCGGATGTGCGGTGGACCTGGTGGCTGGAACTGGTGGCCGAAACTCAACGGTCCGTGAGGTGTGGAGAGAGGGAGAGAATGGGAGTTAGGGTTTAGGGATTGAAAGGGAGGCGTGAGAAGAGAATGAAATGAAGGTTGATTTTTTAAAGTCATAGGCTTAGAACTTTAGAAGTGAAGAAGCCCAGCCCAACATAGTTTTTTAAAAAAGGATATGCGGATCCGAATCCGGGTCCACAAGTCAGATCCAGATCCGTGATCTGGCCAGTGGACCCGGATCCAACGGGTCCAAAATTTTAGGATCCAGACCCGTAAAAACGGATCCGGGCTGGTCCAGGATCCATTGCCATCCCTATAATTCCA
Organism: Beta corolliflora; assembly: GCA_947648045.1. NCBI lineage: Eukaryota > Viridiplantae > Streptophyta > Magnoliopsida > Caryophyllales > Amaranthaceae > Beta > Beta corolliflora. The sequence goes on from CANSZD010004250.1 coordinate 1,307,925, forward strand.
TCCTTTCGTTCTACGTTTCTTTACAACTAATCCATCTAATTTTCATTCCCTTTTCCTTCATCCAACCACCACCATTAGCAGTGCCACCACCACAACCACCACCATTGGCAGCGCCACCACCACAACCACTGAACCACCACCATCAGCAGCACCACCACAACCATTACCACCACCTGCAACCTAGTCTAAAACTAACACATCCACCTATTATGAGGTTTTTGTTTCAAACGCCTCCACCTAGGGTTAGGTGTCTGAAATAGACGCCTAACTACAAATTTAGAAAAAGCATGCCCTTTTGGTCGGAAATTTGGGGAAAGAGGAATTATTAGAGGAAAATTTGGGCGGAAGTGGTGGTGGTGCAAGGAAAGGAAGAAAGAGGGGGTAGAAAGGAATTGAAGGAAAGAGGGGAAAGAGGAATGAGAAAGAGGAGTTGGAGTGGTTTGGTCAGAAATTTTGTGGTAGAGGCAGGGGCGGTTCTTGCCCTATGCAGGGTGATCGACCGCATAGGGCCCCCCCAGATAAAAGGGGCCCCTATATTTTTATTTATTTATTAAATCTCAAGTATAGAAAGAAGAGAAAAATTTACAGTAGTGGTTAAAGCATTGGGTCATATAACTTGTAGTGCAGAGCTCGAATCCTGGTTGCATTATTTTTAGGATGCACTTCTTTTTTTCATCAATTGACAATTTACGAGACAAAACCCTTCAATTATTTGTCACCTCAAGTCTCCTCATTTACTTCTAACACCTCGTAAATGCCCAATTCAAAACCTCAGTAATATTGGCATTCAACTTCCCACTCTCAAGAATCAAGATAAGTTTGAGAGATGGCTTTCTAACTTTCCACAAACCAAAGTTTTCACTAGCTTTTCATTTTTTCAGAAAAAACTAAACTAAAACTAAAATTTCAACCTTTAGAATTATTAGAATTGCAAATCTTCTACTTTTGGGCTAATTTATAGTCGAAAATTGGAATCTAACGTCTTAGAGAATCAATGCAACAAGAAGGTTGGCAAAAACACCATCAAATATTATATTGTATTGTAATTTGTAATTTTTTTTTCCTGTTTTATTTTGCTTACATAATTTTTGTTGATTAATCTGATTGATGAATGATTGAAATTAAATTGTTTATATATAGTTGTATATATTAGATTCTTGGTGCTATCTTAGCTTTTTCTCCCTTATTAGTACTTATCTATTTTTGCTATTCATTGAAATTTCGTTCTTTTTTATCAACCTTTCTTTTATAATTTTTAAATTTTTTTAAGTTGGTAAATAGTGTTTTTTTTTAAAAATGAATTAAGGGCCCAATTTTGAGAATTTGTATAGGGCCCTCATCACCGTAGCCCCGACCTTGGTAGAGGAGTTGGAGTGGTTCTTGGTCGAAAAATTTGTAATGGTTGTGGTGGTGGCTCTCATGGGGCTGGAGTCGGAGAGTTAGGAGAAGGTGGTGATGGTGGTGGTATGAGAAAAGGGAAAAGAAGCAGAATCTGGGGTGCAATTAAAGGAAAAATGGACATGAATAGTCCCAACTTTCACCTGTGTTCTCAAAATAATCCCAACTTTGGATTATTCCATAATAATCCTAAATTTTGAAGGGACCTTCTCAAAATAAGTCAAACTACATTTTTCATGCATACACTAATCCATTTGAGTCTATAATATATAGAAAATTAATAGTTCTGATTATTGTGAGAAGGTATCCCCTAAAGTTGGGAATATTCTAAAATAATCCAAATTTGGGATTATTTTGAGAAAACCGGTGAAAGTTGACATTGTTTGGAGAAAACCGGTGAAAGTTGGGATTATTCATGTTAATTTTTCCACATTTTTATTGGTATTTAGGGATACTACGAAAATACAAGGCAAATTTTAGTAATTCAGTAAGTTAATCAATCAAATTGTGTGCCTTATTGCCAACTTGAGGAGCATTTTTTTTACAACAAGAGCATACATAAGTATATGAAAAACATTACACAAGATTACCATTCCTGGCGGATACAACTAAATCATGACTAACTTGAACTACTTTCCTAGCTACCTTCCTAACTTCACAAAAACTAAACTTATTACAGACAGCAATTATGTCATACCCTGAGCTATATAAGTGGAACGGAAATCGATTCCTCCTTATCATACAGACTAACAAACTGGAATCAATGAGCACACTAATAGCCGAGATACCACATTCCAAACCTTCCCTCAATCCTCTTACCACTGCTAGTGTTTCACATTGAATTGCTGATGTAGCTTTGACTTGGTCATTCCCCCTAAATTCTTGGCCATCCTCCAACACACCCATCCATCCGATCCCTGCTGACGGACATTCCTTTCTAATATTCCTCTTCCAAGCTCCATCCACTTTAATCCTACACAACCTATCCTACTGCCTTCAAAAAGCAACCACCAGATCTTTTTGAGATCTACGATGCTGATCCATATTTGTATGTCGCCCATCATGGTAATTGAACCTCCCTTCCTCCTCCTTGCAAAACTCTTCTCCATACGCAGAATCTCCAACGGATTTGGGTTACAATTACGGAATACCACATGATTCCGATGCCTCCATATAGCCCACATATATGCACAAAAACTTCGTACTCGAGGACTGTGTAGCCCATCGTCTTTCCAAAACTTCTACATGAAGTTAGTAATCCAGTAATTAATTGAAACATGGTTAGTACTCTGCACCTTGATACCCAACCATGATCCCCACCAAATTCTAGCAGTCACTGGGACTCTGAATAAATGAGCCTCATCCTCTTTTGCATCTTTGCATAGATAGCACCGCTCAGTGACATTCAAATTTCTTTTCCAGAGATTGCTATTTGATGCCAATGCATTCATCATTATGCGCCAAACAAAGACTTTCCACTTTGGCCTCATACTAATTGCCCATAACTTCTTCCAAAATTTCTTGTCCACACTCGACCTACTTTGCAATTCATTTGAAGATTGCAGCATAGCATACGCATCTTTAGTCGTGAGAATTCCAGAATTTGTTCTGCTCCAAATATATGAATCACTAACATCAGTTTCCGGAAGATGAATCGACAGAATCCTGTGGGCAACATCCTTATGGAATATCCTCCAAATTAACGAAGCATGATCCTGGAATTATTAAATCCTTTACTCGCTGAATGCCCATTTGACCTAAATTAAATCCCCGTCTGAGAGCAATTGGCTTATCACTAACCCATTGATCCTGAAGGATGTGAGTCTCGGATCCATTTCCAACTACTCTACTGAACCCCGCTCTACATTGATTAATCGCCCAACACATACCTCTAAAACCCCATGATGCACGTCCAATGTGTTGCCGCTTTGAGCCAATAGAAACTGGAGATCCGTTATATTTGGCTGATAAAACTCTAGAAACGAGCAGATCATCCCTTTTATGCAACCTCATAGCTTGTTTAGCCAGAATCGCCGTATTAAAAGCTCTAACATTCCGAACACCTAGCCCTCCCATTCCTTTAGGTAATTCAATCTTTTTCTTGCTTGCCCAATGAATTGGTGTTGAACCAGATCCATTTCTCCACAAAAATCTTGGAAAAATCGCATTGATACTATCCGAAATTCGTTTTGGGAGCAGAAACACAGAAAGAACATGCTGGCATAAGGATCCTAATATGCATTGATCAGGAGAATTTTCCCCGCGTGTGAAAGAACAATATGCTTCCAGCTACCCACCTTTTTTTGAACTTTTTCCACAATAGATACAAACTTGCTGAAACTACGACCATCTAACTCAATATTATTACTCAAATATCTTCCTAACTCTTCCGACGAAGGAGTTCCAATGATACTCCTCATATTCTCTTTACAACTCTGTGGGGTTTAGGACTAAACATGATTAACGACTTTGAAAAATTAATGACTTCACCTGAAATTTGACTGAATCGGTTAATGATATCCTTAATGACTGTACAAGATTGAGGTGTTGCCTCAAAAAACAGGAGAGAGTCATCTGCAAAGAAGAGATGAGATACTAAAGGATCGTTCCTCGAAATTTTAATGCCTTGAAACAACGCCTCCTTCTCCGCTTTGACCAGCATTTGTGAAAACACTTCCATCACTGGAATAAACAGATATGGCGAAAGTGGATCACCCTGTCTTAGACCACATTGAGGTTTGAACCTTTCTGTAGCTTCCCCATTAATCAAAATGGAATATGAAACAGTAGTGACACATTGCATGATCCAATGTCGCATCCTCTCCGGGAAGTTCATTCGCTGTAGAAGCCACTGCAAAAAATCCCAATTCACCTTATCATACGCTTTAAACATATCAATCTTCAGAGCTGCAAGATATTCACCTCCTCGTTTCCTTCTTTTTAAGAAAGTGACAACTTCGTGTGCAACAGGCAATTATCTGACATCAATCTGCCTGGAATAAACGCATTTTGAAAAGGGGATACTAGAGATTGAATAATTGGCTTTAACCTATTAACCAGCACTTTAGAGATGATTTTGTAGATAACATTACAAAAGGCTTATAGGACCGAATTGCCTCGCTACCTCGGGATCGTTGAACCTTCGGAATGAGACAGATAAGTGTGAAATTCCACTCCTTTAAAAGATATCCATTATCAAAGAAATGAGCAACAGCTGCAACAACATCTTTCCCCACAACATCCCGATTCTTTTGGTAAAAAATTGCTGGCATTCCATCTGATCCTGGCGCTTTTAGTCCTCCCAATTGGAATATCACCTCATTAATTTCCTGTTCACAGATGCTGGTACTCAAACTCTGCCTTTATATTTCCGAAATTAACGGTATAGAATCCTCAATGTCACGCATCCCAGCCATTGCTTCATCATCCCAATTACGGCGAGTTGATCGAAAAACATCAATGTAAAACTTCGAAATGACATCATAAATGTCATCTTTATCTGTTTTCCAAGCACCATTCTCATTCTTAATCATCAATATCTCATTTCTCTTTTTCCTCGATTTTGATTTCCTGAAAAACCACTTGGAGTTTGTATCTTCAAGCGCTATCCACTTACCTTTTGCTCTTTGCTTCCAGAAATCAAGTTGAATCTGAATTCTAGTCAGCACCTCTTCCCGAACTCCTGACTCATGACATCCATTACTACCATCTTGAATAGATACTTGCGCCTCTCTATAATCCTTCGACCAATTTTCCCAATCCATGGCCATCTTCTTTTTATACTCTCTACACCATTTGAAGACATGATATCGAACCATAGTTTAGCTGCTTTGAAAGTTTGAACATTCGCGAACCCTCAACTTGTTGACTCCATCTCTCCTGAATTATCCTCTTGACCTCATCAAACTGTAAGCACCACGACTCTAATTTAATTTGTCTCTTTTTCCTTTGTTCCACTGGATTCGTATACAGAATTATGGGGCTATGATCCGACACCATAATAGGGAGGGTTACCACCGTTGCATCAGGATGAGACTGAATCCACTCCTCTGAACCATAAGCTCTATCAAGCCGTTCATAACTTGAGGAGTGTTGATAAATCACACATGGTGATTGTCAATAGCATGGCAATGATTGTAATTTTTGTGAAAAAGTGTTGTTTAAAAATGATAGCGTCTATGTTTTGAAAGTTTCATCTGTGTTTTTGATCTCCTGTCTATGCATATTTCAAGTTCTTCTTTGTACTTTTTACCATGTGGGGTTTACTACATAGCATAATACCATGTAACGCAAAACCCTTTCACCTCGAGTTCGAGCCCTCTTTTGCCTACACAATGCACCCATCCCCATTTTATTTTAAATTTTTAGGTTTTTTTATTTAATTAACAGGGTATTCAAAATATTCGAAAACTGACAAATAAACTCATGACACAAATGAATCTATAATAAAATTAAATTAAAAAAGTAATTAACTCATGACACAAATGAATCAATTAGGAAAATTAAATCAAAAAAAAATTGATGAGACAAAACTTCCATGGTACAAAATAAAGATATAGTATTCCCTAGTATCAATTATAATACAACAACAATCAATGACAAATCTTGGCCAACTTTTTCAGGGGATTCGAGCAAACAAACTAAAAGTTTAGCTATCAATATATTAGATGATGAACACGGATACTAATAGAATTAAATCAACTTTATCAAAGTTAAGACATACTACCATCAATAGCTACAAAATTGCAAATACTGTTATTATTCCAAATTTCCCCTTTAATTTTGAATTAGTCTTTTACTTATATTTGTTTGACCATTAGTAAATTAACCCTCAAGAAATTAAAAGAGTAGTTCACTAATATATAGGTAGATTTTCAAGAAACTGAAGCAATAGTTCATTTATAATCAAATCAATTACAAAATTGTTTCCTTAACTCACAACAACAACAAAAAAAAACGTAGCATTTGTATTGGTGCACCAATATCTTTTTTCAAAATATTACTACCTCTTTTTCTTTTTAAACTACACAGTTTGACTTTCATGCTTGCTGGCTCAGAACTTCAATTATTAATATTTTTAAATAAGAACAAGTAAAAATTATAAAAAAATGATATTTAAAAAATATATTTTGAGACCAAGCTAACAAGATATTACATGACTATATTATCTTTAAGTATAAATCACAAACGATGGTCAAAATGAAGTATGTGAATAGTACCAATGCACAAATCGTGTGGCTTAGAAAGAAAAAGAGGAAGCATATTTTAGGATTGCTATGAAGGTATATTGAGGAAAAAAACTATAATTGGACATTCCTAAGTTGTCTTTAAGGAATGCTAGCTAGCTTTGCGAGACTTAAGGGTTTAGAGTTTAGACTTCGTCCTATATGGGTCTGGAATTGTATTTGACTAGGACTTACATAGAGATGCAAACTAGACCTAGGATTGGAATTCGGCCTTTATGGACTTAGTCCTATATTGGTTTGAAGTGAGACTTGGAGATGCACATGCGTTTGACATAGGAATTAGACTAGGTTTGGACTTAGATTGAGATGGACATGGATTAGACTTAGACTAGGCTTGACATAGACTAGGGTTCACATAAAGATGCAAATGAGCCTAGATTTTGACATGAACTAGACTTACATGGGTCTAAGATGGACTCTAATGCTAGCGGACCTAATATGAATGCATGGACTCAAATAGATCTAATATGAATGCAAATAGACTAGGATTGAGATGATTGGATTGGATTGGATTGTTTGGTTGATTGGATTGGATTGGGCATAGATATTTTGAAATTCATTTTTAAAGGACCCCTTTTTTGTCTTTTAATGGAAAAGATGATGGATTACTTAAGGGCATATTAATTTTTAAAGGATTTTCTGTAAGTGTGGTAGAATAATGATAAGTAAATATTTCCGAAAATGATAGAATAGAGGAGGGTATATGATTGATTTGAAAAAGATATGTTTTTTGAAAGGGATTGAATATAATAGGATAGATATGATATGGAAAATTTGTTGGATAGAATGGCTAAGATGCGATGAGGTAGATATGACTGACGACTCTAACTCTATCATGATCACATAGACGTACTTTTTGGGATAGACTCAACTTTAGAAGATATGTATGAAAAGATCAATTATTATCTTTGAATTAGGTGACTTTTGTTTGAAAAAGATAGACCTAAAAGTGATCATGACCAATGATGCAAATATGGATCGAAAACCGGCAAATAAACCGATGAAAACGAATCGAGACGAAGCTGCGAAGCTTGCGCCGCATGCATAGAAGTTGCGTCGCCACATAATCAGTGGCGTTAGGCGCAAGTTACTTGCTTGAGACGCAAGCTTCTTGTGCTTGGCGCACTGCTCTGGCGATGCGATCTTTTATTTCGACGATCTATTGGTTTTTTTTCGATGATTTCAAGCCTAATTCGAGGGAAAATTCGAGGGAAAAGCATGTTGAACATAGAAAACAAGCAATCAATAATGTTATATAGGCAAGAATAGTATGCAATTCCAACCAAGAGTCAAGATCTATGTTTAGTACTATGGTCAGGCTTTGGTTTGAGCTTGAAAGGGTCCATGACTAAGAGATTGATCCCATGTTTCGTACCTTTGCTTAAAAAGGTGACCACATGTAAGACGTACTCAACTTCTTAAGTTAGCAATAAGAGAACAATGCCATGGTTGGGTAGGTTTGCTTATGACTAAGATCCAGCACTATCGCTCAGGAAGCTTTTTGGAGGGACAAAGCGCAAACCTGTCGGGGGTGGCCCCATGCATAGAACATGTGCTAGTGAGGCAGGGACAATTGTCCTTATAGTGGCCCAGATAAATAGCCATGCATATGCAAAACTGTAATCTTATTGAAAAGCGTAAAATAAGCAAAAGACTAATATTTTGGTGACATGTTACTAAAGCAATCAAATTATTATGTCCCTAACAAATTGTCCAATTATATTAGTTTAACTCTTTAGGTCTTTGATTATCAACAATAAGCAAGTGCGGTGGTGAAAGCATTAAATCATACAATCATGTATATGAATATATTAGTGTAATGTAATAGATATATAAAAAGAATAGAGATTAGGGAAGATTGTACACTATAGCGTTAATTCTTGAAGATCTACATCATGACAAGCAGATTGTTATTGACCCTCAAGAATTATACCTTTGTCGTCAAGGTCTTATGCAATGATCTTTAGGATGAGCAATCTTCAAGCTTGAAATATGAAATTCGAAGTATGAATGTAATTTGAATATGTTTGAATGTGTTTGATTGTATTTGAATATGTAGTTGTGAGGTATTGAGTCATAGGAAATCTGTATGAATAGAGTATTGAAGTGTATGAAAGCGTAAGAAAATCGTTCAAAGACAAGAAGCTCAATAGATTTATTCATAATCTATTTCACTTTCTTCCCCAATGGAATTGGCCATTTAGGGAGAGACATAAGATCGAACTACGATGGTTTTGATCCATGAGTGGATTCCGATTCCGCAATGATTGGTACATAATGCAACTTCAGTGCTCAAACCTACCATGTACAAATGACATATTGGCCCTCTAAAAACAAAAAATGATTTATGTGTATATGTGCAAATTATATGATTTTTTTCTTTTGAAATAGCCATAATTACTTGAAATGGAAAATAACGCATTTAGTAAGAGCCCGTTCTATAGAACTGAAGAGGAGACGAGTTTCAGATGTTCGCACCTCTTAACCTAAACCCTAAACCCTATCTCATGGTATGAAAGACCAATTTTCAAAAAACCTTATCCATATGAAGTCATCATCGTTTTAAATGATATTTCTTGAAATTGATTTCAAAACGATTTATTAAATAAATCTGCCCCTGTTTAGATATTAATAGGGTGGCGACTTCAAAGTTTTCTAAAAATCATAGTCCAATGAGAGACTTTTGTGGGATTCAAACCATTAATTAAAACAATCAAAATCGGGTACCACGTGGTGTTGGTCCAATTGCAAGCTTCCTTAGCCTCCAAGATAACTCCTTATTCGTTGTGCTTCGTTATCCTACCCAATAAGATGTTGATCCATAATGGGTACTTGCAAGTAGTTGGTTTTCACACTCCTAAAACCTCCTTATGAGGTGCTATAAAACCGACTTATGCATGATGAAGGTAATAAGCGTGTTTAGCTAGTGACTAAGCATGGTTAAGGGTGTTAATCCATGATTAGTACTAATTAAACACTTAAGCATGATAGTGTTAATTAATCACTATTAGCCTAATTAATTAAGATTAATTAACTTAATCAAAATTAGCTCAAAATGGCTCTTATGACTAAAATGATTAAGCAATCTGAAAACATACTTATATTCTGAGTTCGCTTACTTTTGGAGATTTTCTTCCGATTATCACCTAGATTAGAGCTAATTACTCCCTTTGAACTCTTCATAACTCTCAAGATTAGCCAAACTCGAAAATTGAACAAGCTTATGGTTATCTTCAAGTCCTGATGCATATGCATCATATCTATTTAATATAACTTGAATTATTTTTGATAATATGTGTTTTTACTATAGAGTTTTTTATCAAACTTTATTATTTTTTAAAAAGTTCATAAAAAAACATGTGTGACGAGTGATACTAAATTAGTACTACTACATGATTGTTAAAAAACTTCATTTACTATAGGTAACACTCTTATCTTACATATCTAAAACACCCCACCTCTCACTCCTTTCAATTACTACACGTCATAAGAGATTACTCTAAATTGCATATTACATGATTATAAAATTTGAATCATATTACATTAAACTTGGAGCTTAAAAAATACAATTAGTATTGTGTGCACCAGGTATATAATAAATCCATTGTTAGAGCAGCTCACTTTAAACCAAAATGGATTACTTTTTAAGTTAAGATAAATCACTTTAAAACAAAAAGGTAACTTGTAACCTTATATGGATCACTTCTATTTACGTTAAAGAAAAAATACTATTACTCGTCTCATACAAGAATTTATGTGAAATTTTTATACTTTATAAAAGGGTGACAAAATTATAATTGATACAAATTGAAGATGCAACGTCATGGAACAAAAGAAATGAACAATTTTCAGATTCAATTTTCAATTATGAGTATATCGAGCGCGATAAACATAACCAAACTAACCAAATATAAAAATATAATTTTTTAAAGAAATTATTAGTAAACCTATAGAGATCATCTTTTCACATTTCACACAATTTATATGAAAAAGTATATTATTTTTTATATAACTTTTGCAAATTAGGTGTATATTATTTCATAGAATATGAGAGAAGTAGGGCGACAGGTTTTGCGTATGTTCCATAAACGAAATATGATCTTTGGGTTGAAATCATGCCCTAGTACAAGTTTAATTATTGTTTTGTCAAATTAAGGTTATGTTCTTTTGGACTGAATTAATGAAAATTCAGTTAAGATCAGATCAGTTCAGTTCAGGTTTATTAAGTTCAGTTCAGTTCAGGTTTATTCAGTTCAGTTCGGTTCAGTTCAGGTTTATTCAATTCAGTTCAGTTAGTTTCCTCTCACAGTTTTCATTTTATTCAGTTCAGTTTAGGTTTATTCAGTTCAGGTTTATTCAGTTCAGTTCAGTTCAGGTTTATTCAGTTCAATTCAGTTCAGTTCAGGTTTATTCAGTCCAAAAGAATAGAGCCTAAGTGCACTATTATATCAGGAAATATAATTTATCCATAATTTTGATTTGATTTATGAAGGTAAGAAAAGTGGGTATTATTTTTGACAGGTGAAAAGTGAGTATCTTTTTTACGGGTGAAAAATGAGATAAATGTTGTATGTATTCACTTCCTATGGTATGATTATCACCTGGATTAGAGCTAATTACTCCCGTTAAAATCTTCATAATGCTTATCTTCATGTTTAGGCCTGATGCATATGCATCATATCTATTTAATATAACTTGAATTTTTTTTAATATGTGTTTTTACTACAGTTTTTATTTATCAAACTTTATGATTTTAAAAAAGGAAAATTCTCAACGGTAGCCATTTACTTTTGCACATTTCTCAACGATGGCCCCGAATTATTTTAATTATCAAAAATGGCCTCTAACTATTAAACCTTTCTTAAGCGTGACATTAATGAGGTTTTGCTGTTAAGTAGGCGTTAAGTTTGAGTTAATCTGGTTATTTGGTTTTAACTAGGCTTAACTTTTTTATTTTTCCCTCTAATAGCACTACTCACTTTCCCTCCTGATTAGCCCTAAGTTGTATAAAAGCTCACTCCTGCCCCCCCTCCCTTCATTAATGCATTTCGTTTCTTCTTCCTCTCCCATATCTGACATGTCTCACTCATGTTCATCTTCTTCTTCTGTTGGGAGAGTTGACAATGGAATCCAAGGGTGAGTCAAATTGAGGAGATGAAAAAATTTGAAAGAAATTTAACTCACCAAACAATTCCAACCACTGAAAATCCCTAATTCGAGCCCTAGATCTTCAAACCACAAACCATTGAGTCACTCGTTGTACAACACCCAAGTTGATATAACCACCCTAAATAATATTCACTATGCAGCAAGAAAAGTAAAAAAGATAGGGAGGAAGTTGGAGTGAATCCGTTGAGTGTTGATTGTTGGATGAAATGATCGTAGTTGAAGAGAAGAAGAAGCAAAGACTGAGTTAAAATGATCGCATACAATGGACAGGAAGTTAAAGAGTTAAGTTCAGTGGGCATATCCTTAATGACTGAAAGAGCTTCTTGCAACTTGAAAATCAAAGGGAGGGAGGGAGGGGGGAAGGAAAACCAAACAAACAAACATGCCAAACGAGGCTCAAAGTATGGAAATGAGTACATAAAACAAAAAAGACAACTAAAACCAAAGAAAAGCTCTCAAAATAAAGAAAATTATAAGAAAAAAAGATTATAAAAGCAAGAAATATGGGTTACTTCCCGAGAGTGCTCTTTTTAAGGTCAATAGCTCGACCATGTGCTAGGTCAACATGGAGGGCGGAAAGAGTAATCCTCAGAGTTGATGGGGGAAGATCTTTGAAGTATCAATCCATGAGTTTCATTAGTCGATCTTTTGCTATCTTCCATTGCTTGCTTAAACCACACAAAGGGTCATGCCATCCATCATAAACCCAATCATGCTCATCCCAAGTCTTGAGGCTCACCATTTCATGACTAATGCATCTATGTGGTCCACATTCTTCGTGAGCGGAGTCCCATTGGTTTTCTTCGATGCAAACTCCATTTTCTCTTTACAAGTGGAAGGAAGCTTAGTATTCTCCTCCTTCTTCAATGGGGCTTCGAATACCTTAATCTTTGCTTCTTTTGAATGATAGATGGAAACCTTGTTCACGACTTTCTTGAGGTTGCAAACCTCACCTCCTATTTCTTGTTTCTCCCTTGATAGCACATCGTCAAAATGGTCCCTTACTTCATTCAAAGCCTTAAGGCTTGATAGCTCTTTCTCAAGAGTACCATCTGCTTCTCCCTTGATAACACATCGTCAAAAGGGTCCCTTACTTCATTAAAAGCCTTAAGGCTTGATAGCTCTTTCTCAAGAATACCATCTGATGCACTTCTTCCCTGATGGGGGTATTCATGCTTTTGTCGAATGCGAATTCCATTTTTTCATCTCTGACCCTCAAAGTCATGATATCTCTCTTCATATCCACAAGCACCCCGACCGTTTTCAAGAAGGGTCTTCCCAAGATGAGAGGCACTTGAGAGTCTTCTTCCATATCCATCACAACAAAATCACAATGAATGAAGACTCTTGCTACTTGCACCGGCACATCTTTCAATTCTCCCACGGGGACCTTAACCAAATGATCCGCCAATTGTATTACTCTTCTAGTGGGTTTAAGCTCAAAGTTGAGCTTCCTTACAATTGAGAGTGGCATGAGGCTAACACTCGCCCCTACGTCGGCCAATGCTATTTTTTACTCCAAATCTCCAATTCTCACAGGTATAGAGAAAGATCCCGGATCTTCAAGTTTCTCGGGGAGCTTGTTTTGGAGATACGCACTAACTTCGACAGTGAGAGCAGTATTAGTATTATCCTCAAGCTTGGACTTGTTGGAGACAAGTTCTTTTAGAAACTTGGCATAGGTGGGCATTTGGGTCATAGCTTGGACAAATGGAATGTGTAATTGTAGACCTTTTATTTGTTCAAGGAATTTGACAAACTTGTCATTAAGTTGCCTCTTCATTAACCATTGAGGGTATGGAACCAGAGAAGTGTAGTTCAACATGGAGGAGGCTCTTTACTTGATTTCTTAGTTTCAACTACTATTGGAGTCCCATCCTCTTGAATGTCTTCCACAATGACATCTTCAGCCTCTTTACCCACTCCACTATCAACATTCTCACTCTCCTTAGAAGAACTAGCATTATTAAGTTCGGGCATCTTAGGACCCATAGTGGGCCCCGGATCTCAAAGTGATGGCATTAACTTGGTCTCGAATGATTGGTTGGGTAGAAGAATTTGAGAATTTGTTGCTTACTTGTTGAGCCACTTGAGTAAGTTGTGTCTCAATTATCTTGTTGTGAGCATTCGATTGTTGGAGGGAAGTGATTATCTCTCCAAACTTCCTATCATTATCGGTATTGATTTTTATTTGTTGAGACATGAAGAGTTGGAGAGTGGATTCTAAGGAAGATTGTTTGGGTTGGTTTGGCTCAAAGGGGGATCTAGGAGGTGGTTGTGTGAATTCTTATTGTGGGTTATGGAATCTAGGTAGTCTATTTTAGGCTTGGTAAGGTTGAGATGGTTGAGGGTTCTTCCATCCACCACTTGCATTGTTGTTCCACCTTCCTTGATTATTAAAATTCGGATTTCCCTCACCTCTAGAGTTCACCCATGCAACATGGTCCATAGACCCACCATAATAAGAACTAAAATGGTCCGATCCACCACAAATTTCACAAGAAAAGGCTTGAGAAGTGCTTTGGCTAGGAGATGTAAAGCTTACCTTTTCCAACTTCTTTACAAGGGTATCAAGTTTTGCATTATTGTGGTCAATGACATCTAGATCATACTTTCCCTTGTTTTCATTCATCTTGTTTACGGTTCTACTAGAGTTACCCCAAGAGTAGTGTCTTACTACCTCTTCAACTGTACGTTCAATGTTTTCAACCGGAAGCTTTGTTAGTTGGCCTTCCGCACCCGAATCAAGGCTTACACGGGTCATAGGAAGAAGACCATCATAGAAGCTTTGCATAAGCATCCATTGACAATATAACCATGGTGAAGGCAAGATCTTCGAAGGTCCTTGAACCTATCCCAAGCTCCATATAGTGTCTCATCCTCCTCTTGGGTCAAATTAGCTATATTCCTCCTAGCTTCGGAGGTCTTCTCTTGTGAATAGAATTCATCCACAAAAGTCATGGTCACTTGTGCCCAAGTAGTCAAAGAGTCTTCCGGAATGGATTGTGACCATTTCTTAGCCTTGCCCACAAGAGATAAGTGAAAGAGACTGAGCCTCACAAACTCTTGAGTCACATTGTTTTGATTCACCGTGGCACATAACTCCAAGAAATTAGCCAAATGCTCAAGAGGGTACTCATGACTCATACCTCCATAAGGTTCTTGCTTGATCATGCGAATCAAGTGTGGGGAGAACTCAAAGTTAGCGGTTGTGGTAGGACGACGAATTCCACTCTTAAGCTCAAAAGTCTCGGGATGTCCGAAATCCCTCAATGCTCTAGGAGGTTATTCATCACCCATTATGCTAGAAGTAGTAGAAATAAATCAGATGACTATTGTTCAAATGGTGGTTCTTCTACCGGTTGCTCAACAATTAAATGTTATATAGTTGGTTTTCTAAAGATCCTCCTCAATTGCCTCAATGTGTTCTCAAGATTATGATCAATAGGGATAGTAGGATCACCCCTTAACCTTCTTGATATGTAAACAACACAACTAAGGAGAAAATTAGCAAATAGCAAGGCACAAATCCCACAAGTAGTCAACAACCAAAAGGTCAACAAAAAATAAAAGGTGATTTAGTCTCAAAACTAACAACTTAAAACAATGTTAATCGTTACTTCACCGGCAACGATGCCAAAATTTGACGGGCACGTTGTAAACACGCCAAAAATACCTAAAGTACCCAATATAGGGTAAGTATAAGGTCGAATCCACAAGGAAGTAAGGTTAATCAAGGGCTAATTCGCTAATTACAATGAGTTAAATTTATTTTTGGGGTTTTTGAAAGATTAGTAACAATCCTAAAGTCTAAGATAACTAGGACATTGGCAAAACAAATTAACAAGACAAGTAAAGAAGATAAAACAAGGGTAAAGGAACTAGGGGATTCACCAACATTCAACAAGAATCCAATCATAAAACAAAGTCAAGGGGAAACAAATGGGGAATCACAAGGGGAATTCATGCACATAGGAACTCTAATTACTCTCTCGAGCTAATTAGAGGAGCTTAATTGGTCACTCATGACCTATTCTCATGGCATGAGCAACTAATCTAGCCAAATCAAGAACAACATAATCAATCAAGCTTCCCTAAACTAGAAAATACCTATTTTCATGGAGATCTTACTCTAGCAACCAAACTTAGTCTATCCCTAACTTCATCTCTCGATCCTTCACTACGGATTCCAAATATACAAGTCAAGTGGTGATCAATCACCCAACAAACCAAATCAAGCAAGTTTAATCAATAAGTTTTACCCCAAATGTTAACCCCTAACTTAAATTTAGGATTCAAAGAGTAAATGAAGGCTACATCCCTTCCCCTAGTAGGAAACTACTCACAAATCATGGAAATAAAGCAAACCAAAACTTGAAATAACTTCATCAACATAACCATGGAGGAAAGAGAAAAAGGGGAAAATAATCAACTAATAAAAACGAATCTAAGCAAACAAAGCATGAACTAAATAAGGTTCGAGAAAGAGAAAGTGAAATAAACAAGAAATTACCAACTTTTAAGCTTGCATAAATCTGAAAATGGAGTTCAAAAGTTTCAAACCTCAACTTTCTCTCTCCTAGGGTTCTAAAACTTGAATTCTAAACACAGAATAAATCTCTCCAATTAGAATGTAAATTAGCTTAACCTAAAATGAGAGGAGTTTGCCTTATATAGTCCTAAAATAAACTAGGCATAATTACAATAAAACCCCCCTACACAAGAGCATTAAAAGAATTCATTTTCCTGAAAAACCCAGTGACCCGGGCGGGTTGGAGTGACCCGGGCACTTGGGTTGGGGTTGACCCAGGCGGGTCAGATCAGCTGAACTAAAATTTCAGTTTTCCGTAGATCGACCCGGGCGGGTCAGTTGACCCAAGCGCCAAGGTCATTTTTCAGTTTCGTCAGTTTATTTTCACACGGCCATATCTCACTCATTTTTCATCGAAATTAAACTTGTAACCACTCGTTGGAAAGCTATTGAGCCAAGATTTCATATCCAACTTGAATCGCTCAAAAATGTTTTGTGTTCGGAATGTTATGGCCATTTGAAGTTGACCCTTATGCGCAAACCCTTCCAAAACTTCTTATATTTGCCCCCATGAACTCGATTATGCTTCCTTGATGCTTCCTTGACCTTCCTCTTTGATCTTAATATTCGGAGTTGTGCAAGTGTCCTCCAAGCATGCTCCTAAGTCCTGAAACGAAACAAAGCGCCCAATGAAAGTGCATACAAGGAGGAAAATTGCACAAATTAAGGAAATAGCTAACAAACTAGCCTAAACTAACTCAAAAATAACTACAATACCAACTAAAACCTATGAAAAAGTAAAGAAATAAACAAGACATATCTCTCTACCTGTGTTTCTTCGGAGATGAATGATGCACTGACATTGGCGCCATCGGGGGAGGAAGTGCGTGAAGCACTATTTGCTACGCACCCGAATAATGCACCAGGTATTGATGGTTTTCATGCTTTGTTTTTTCAAAAATTTTGTCATGTTGTGGGGAAAGATGTTATTTACTTCATTCAAGTTTGGTGGGGTGATCATGTTGATTTGAGTGTGTTGAACAAGACACGTGTTGTGCTAATCCCTAAATGTGCTAATCCTCAAACAATGAAAGATTTTCGGCCGATTAGTCTCTGCAATGTATTATATAAGATCTTGTCGAAAACCCTTGCAAATAGGCTTAAAGTGATCCTTCTCGACATCATTTCCCCGAACTAAAGTGCCTTTGTCCCCCGGCTGTTGATCACTGATAATGCTTTTGTTGCGTTTGAGATATTCCATGCCATAAAAAGGAAGGATGCAAATAGGGAGGATTTGTGTGTGCTTAAACATGATATGAGTAAGGCTTATGATAGGGTGGAATGGTGTTTTCTAGAGAGGGTGATGCAGAAGATGGGTTTTTGTGAGGCTTGGATTGATAAGATTACGGCTTGTATTTCGAGTGTGTCGTTCACTTTCATGATTAATGGGCCTATGCAGGGTGATCTATCTCCTTCTAGAGGACTCAGACAAGGTGACTCTATATCTCCTTATCTATTCCTTCTGTGTGCTGATGCTTTTTCCACTCTTATCTCTAAAGCTACGCAGGAGAAAAAGATTCATAGTGCTACTAGTTGTAGAGGAGCTCCAATGGTCTCTCATTTTTTTTTTTTGCAGATGACAATATCTTATTCTTTAAAGCTTCCATCCAAGAATGCTCTATGGTGGCTGATATAATCAGTAAATACGAGAGAGCATCCGGTCAGAAAGTTAATCTCAATAAAACGAAAGTTCTGTTTAGCAAGAATGTGGAGAGGAAATGTCGTCGGGATATTACATTTTGGGAGTCTAGGAAGTGGATAAACAGGAGAAATACTTGGGGTTGCCCACTATTATTGGAAGGTCAAAAAAACACCTTTTACGTGCATCAAGGAGAGGATTGGGAAAAAGTTTCAAGTATGGAAGGAGAAGCTTCTAGCTAAGTCGGGGAAAGAAACTCTTATTAAATCTGGGGCACAAGCTATTCCTACATATATGATGAGTGTATTTTGCTTGCCGTGTGGACTCCTTGATGAGGTTCATTCACTTCTTGCGCGATTCTGGTGGGGAGCAAAGGATGAAGAGAGAAAGATGCATTGGCATAGTTGGAGTTCCCTTTGTCTTCCTAAGGTAATGGGGGGCCTAGGTTTTCGTGATTTGAAATGTTTCAACCAAGCTTTACTAGCTAAATAAGCTTGGAGGTTGTGTTAGGAGGATGCTTCTATTCTTGGAAAGTTGTTGCAGGCTAGGTATTATAAGGAGGAGAGTTTCTTGATACGAGAAGCGGTCACAATCCAAACTTCACTTGGCGTAGTGTGTGGGGTTCGAAGTCTTTGCTTCTTGAGGGTTTGAAGTGGTGTGTGGGTTCGGGGGTCAATATTCGAGTGTGGGGGGAAGCTTGGTTGGGAAGGTGATGGTGCACCCTTTGTCCCTACCCCTCGTCGGGATAGTAACATGGAGCTGAGGGTGAGTGATTTAATAGATTATATGGGAGGGGGTGGAATGTTGAGCTTGTGAAACAAACATGCAGCGAGGATGAATGGGAAAATGTGCTAAGCATTCCTTTATCGAGGTATTGGCCCATGGACCATCGGTTTTGGTGGCCATCTCGAGATGGAGTCTTCCCGGTTAAGTCTTGCTATTGGTTGGGTAGACTCGTGCATATTAGAGCTTGGCATCTACTATATGGGGTACAGGAAGCTGAGCTATGGAAGGAGGTGTGGAGAGTGGAAGGCCCTCCAAAGCTGCACCATTTTATATGGAGAGCTTGTAAGGGTAGCCTAGGTGTTAAAGAGCGATTATATGCTCGTCATGTTGGTGACTCCCATGTGCTCGATTTGTAATGCTTCAAATGAAATGATCAACCACGCGTTGTTTGAGTGTACACAAGCCAGAGCAATACGGCAGGTAAGTGACTATGTTTAGTTAATTGATGACGCCCCTACTTCATCTTTTATGGAGAGGTTTATGAATGGTTGGTGAGTAAGTGTTCGAAGGAGGAGATGCGAACTATATGTGCTTTGCTTTGGGTTGCCTGGTTTTGTAGAAACAAGCGCATATTTGAGATGGAAACTCTTGATGCTTCGACAGTGGCGAGTCGATATGTAAAACAGGTCGTGGACTACTGCTTGTATGATGGGGAGGTTTTTAGTCTGAAGCCTACTAGGTGCGTCTCGGCTGCAAGTTGGTCTCCCCCTCCTGTCACGCTGGTCAAAGCGAATTTTGATACTCATATTATCCCTGCTGGGGAGATTGGTTTTGGGGGTGGTCTTCCGGAATCACAATGGATGTATCTTGGCGTTGGGGGTGAAACATATTGCTGCTAGGTGGGATATGTCGCCTGTGGAGGCTACTCGTTGCTCGGTTTCTTTGTGGATATGGCTCTTAGACTTGGCTATGACAAGCTTGTTCTTGAAGGTTATGCACTGATGGTGGTGAATGCGGTGAAGAAAAGGGGTCAAGGCTTGGCACCCCTCTTTCGTGTCGTTCGTGTTATATTTGTAGGATGGTTGGGAATTTTAATTGTTTTCATGTATGTCATGTTAAACGAGCGGGTAACGTTGTTGCCCATCTGTTAGCTCGTTGGGAGTGTGCGTCTAATTCCGAGTGTATTTGGCTTGACTGTTTTCCCCAAATTAAAGCATTCGTACTTTGGTGGATCTTGATTTAATATAACTCCCTTTCCCGATTTTCCTTTTAAAAAAAGAATCTCTAATTTTCATAGGTTTTCAAATAAACATGAATTCCAAAGCCTATCCAAGAAGATGAAGATCAAAGAGCATCATGGTGAAGATCAAGATTGAATACTTGTACACATCATAGAATTTGTACATTTTTATTGTAATAATAGTTTCTTTGTAAATAGTTATTACATCACTCAATTAATGAAAAAATATGGAGAAAGTCATTAATTCTTTTTTAATAAAATGAGCAACCAATGTTGTAAATATTGCATGTTGGGCCCAACACATCATAGTATATGAATTAAATGACCTAATCTCAATTAAGAGGAAAAATTGTGAATCTAGCTAAGTTAAATTGTATGATAATCCATCTTACATTTCAAAATTGTTCTCCATAATCTTCAAATTGATCAATTATATAATTTGGCATAATTATGATCTCCAAATTAATTTCTGGCCATTTCACGTGTCTCATTTTAAATGGTCAAATTCCATTAAACCAAACACAGTCTCCATATTCCATTTTAAATTGATCATGTTTCTCAAAATGACTTAATAATCTTCAATTAAGATTATTTCTCTTCCATCCAAAAGCCTTCAATTAGGAAGAAAATTTCTTTTAAGAACTCTTGAAATATCATAAATGTGATCACTAATTAGGGTGATTATTTTAATCATTGGTTAATCACTAATTATGGTGATTAACTTAACCTTTTCATTTCATCACTAATTAAGGTGATTACTTTTATCCTATTTAATCACTAATTAAGGTGATTTTCTTAACCCTCATTTTTTAATCGCTAATTAGGACGATTATCTTAAACATTGATTATCCACTAATTAGGGTGATTACCTTAACCTCCTATTTAATCACTAATTAGGGTGATTATCTTAATCCTTGGTTACTCACTAATTAGGGTGATTACCATGATTCTAAGTTTAATCAGTAATTAGGATGATTATCTTAACCTTCAGTTTAATTACTAATTAGGGTGATTATCTTAACCTTCATTCTTAATCACTAATTAAGGTGATTATCTTGACCTTCATTTTATTACCACTAATTAGGGTGATTATTTTAACCTCATTTCCATCACTATTTGGAGTGATTATCTCATTTTTAATAGATTTGTCTAATTCTAAGGGTGAGTTATTCATAATCTGGTTTCTTTTCCTTCCTTTCCATCCCCAATGAAATTGGTCATTTAGGGTGAGGCATAAGATCGAACTACGATGGGTTTTGATCCATGAGTGGATTCCAATCTCGCAATGATTGGTATGTAGTGCAACTTCAGTGCTTAAACCTAACATGTACAAATGATATATTGGTCCTCTTAAAAAATATTTGATGTGTATATGCGCAAATTATGTGATTTTCTTTTAATAGCCGTGATTACTTTAAATGGAAAATAACGCATTTAGTAAGAGCCCGTTCAACGGAAGAGAAGACGAGTTCCAGACGTTCGCACCTCTTAACCTAAACTCCAAACCTATCTCATGGTATGAAAGACCAATTTTCAAAAAAATCTTATCAATATGAATTCATCATCGTTTTAAATGATATTTCTTTAAATTGATTTTAAAACGATTTATTAAATAAATATGTCCTTATTCAGAAAATATTATGGTCGCGACTTTAGAATTTTCTAAAAATCATAGTTCAATGAGAGACTTTTGTGGTATTCAGACTGTTAATTAGTACAGTAAAAAAATCAGGTACCACAATAGGTTATATATATTTGGCGATTATGGGGGGAAGGAGGGAAAGGGGTCTAATTAGGAAGAATAGGCAGCACATGAGAACACAGGATTCTGGTTTGCTAACGCCTAAAAGTTAGTCAAGATTGTTCTTTACAAAAAAAAAATGTTTAAGGTCTTAAGTTGCCCCAAAATTGATAAAAGGTTGTCTTTAAAAAAAATTTCAAAAAAAAAATATTTTTGATCATTTATTCCTTGTCATTCATGATTGCTAAATGCAACCTTACTTTACTAAATACAATCCTCATAAATACCCAAAATACCCTTCTTTCATAACTCCCTTGCTCCCTCTTCCCCTCTTCCTCTCTCTTTTCTTCATCTTCATCTTCCATTTTTAGTGAGCTAAACTGCCAAATTCGTCCCAAAAATGACCCGATTTTTTATAATATGCTCTTCAATCTGCAAGAAATTGCTGCATTTCTCGGAATCCAAAAAGTACATCTTATTCTCTTTTCCTCTTGCTCTATCCTTCAATTTTCATCAGATTTCTCAATAGATTAATTACTTGTGCTTGGAAAACATATCCCAATATGTCTCCATGTGTATGGGGTATTTTGAGTTTGTCGATTGCTTGATATGTTGTTTTCTACTAGCTTTGGTGTATTACTGCATTTGTCTATGCAATGGAAGTCATATCCCAATATGTTGTTTTCTTCTAGCTTTGGTGTATTGACCCCCTTTTCGATTCAAAGGTAGGATCAAAGAGGGATTACCTACTACTTCACAATAAACGCACAAATTGGGATTAAGTACTTCGTGCAATTTGTATGAAACGATATATAATGTTTCATACTGATTGCACGAAATAGTTTTTCCCGTTTTGTTTAATTTATACGAAATACTCCCTCCGGTCTTTATTAGTTTACCCGTTTCTTTTGCACAGAGTTTTAGGAGAAACAATGTTGTGGGACATAGAAAGAAAGAGAAACTATTATTGTATATTAAAGTTGAATGTATGTGTGATGGAAAGTTAGTGGTCCCATTCCAAAAATAGAAACAAAAGAAATGGGTAAACTAATAAGGGACATCCCAAAAAGGAATACGGGTAAACTAATAAAGACCGGAGGGAGTAGTATGTATTGTTTCTTATGTATTGCACGGAATAGTGTCGACTATTTCATTAATATTGCACAAATTGATATATTTCCGCAAAAACAAATCGGGTAACTTACAACCGATCAAAGTTCATATGGGTCAAAATTATTGTCCATTGAAGATCAAATTCAAGTTTAGTTAATTAATTTCTTGTAATGAATGTTTCTCTAAGTATGGGAGGAGGAGGAGAGAAGATTTTTTTGGAGAGAAGTTCTTTTAGAGAGAATGTGAAAATAAAGATTTGAATGGCTACATTTAGTAAAGTGGGGATGCGTTTAGTAACCCCATTAAATTAACCAAAAAGTTAATTGATACTATGCTTTAAACCCTTAATGAAACATAGAAAAGGTATAGGTTCTTAAGGACACAACAAAAGTAGTGTAGGTTTTTGCAAGTTACATAACTCAATACTATTAATTAATGACATGCTTAGAACAACAAATGAAGCAATTTTTTTTTTGACAACGAGGAAAACGTACATAAGAAGAACCAAAAAAACAAATAACAGAAACCAATACTAATGATACACAAAAGGAAAGCTGATGTTACGATATGCTTTAGCAAGGTCATGAGCCGGAGCAACCTCCTTACGATCAACCTTCATAATCTTACACCACTGGAATTTGTAGGCAATACGTTGAATATCCATAATGGTATGTCGCACCTTAATATCTGAAATTGTTGGAGAACGCAATAAACGCACAAGAAGCTCAGAATCCGTATACACCAAAACACGAGAAATCGTAAACAAGCGTGAGCTTCAACTTGAATAACCGAGCCCGCTCTCAACATATAACCATTGCTCGTGGAGGTATTAGTAGAGGAGATGACTGCCACCCAGGCCGCTGTAGCCATATGAGTCTGCTTCGCCCAGGCACCATCAATTACAAATGAAGCATTGTTACAAAACAAAAGCCTACTTTCTCTCTCTTTTCCCTTCAATTTTCTTTACCTTTTTTACCAAACACGCGCGGGGCGCGTTATATTGGTAAGGAGTTGACAATGGACACGATGTCCTGTTTGGCAATTAGTGGACAGATGATAGTTGTTAAGGATTATATTAGCTGATAGCTGATTGTATTAGCTAGTTTGACTAGATAATTGTATTAAGTGTTTGAATAAAGGTATTTTGATAAGTAGCTTATAGTTGATCGCTAATTAATTGTGTATAATGACCAATAAGGACATGGACATAATTCATTATTGTACTTTTTATTATTTGTAAATGTAATTTTCAAGAACTTTAGGTTATAAATATAATTTACCCTACTCATTCTCAAACCTCTAATGTCAAAAAGCTTCTCCCAACGTTTTTTAAAAGAGCTTTTGGCCTCAATCAGTTATTTCAGACCCTCTTTACCAAAACTTTAATTAGATGATTAACTAATCAGATCCTCTTATATGAGCAAACCTGTAATTTTTTCCCAAAGCTTTCTTTTCCAAATAGGATGATGTGTCTCACAAAATTGTCACCAATTTGTTAAAAAGTAGCCATAATATGAGTCCGCTTCGCCCAGGCACCATCAATTCGAAGGAGCACCTCGACCGAAGCCTGATTTAGAGAACCAAAAGTGACAAATATAAAGCCCGGGGGGGCCATGACTTAAGTCCTAAGTACGAGATGATTGAATATCTTGTGCGAACAACATATGTTGTTGGCAACCCTCCTCAATTTTAAATTGAAGAGCCTCTGTCTTCACACGAACGTGATTGAAAATTTGATTATTACGAGTGCACCAGATAGCCCACTTGGTTCCCACAAATTTTGGTAAGAAATTGCCATTGAACCCTTTCCTCTTCTGACCCTCGAAAATATTGTGAACGAGTCAATCTTTAAACTGAGGGAGTGGTTGTAAGGAAGATATATCTTCTAAATCTACTAATTTCCAAGCTTCCAAAGCAAGGGGACACTTCCTGAAGAGACGTTGACAATCTTCTAACTCCTCTAAGCATATGGGGCAGTCTTCTGAACTTCCAATACCACGTTTGCACAGATTAGCAGAAGTGGCAAGACTATTATGCCATAATTTCCATAAGAACAATTTCCATTTGGGCATGATGTTCAACTTCCAGAGGATGCGAAAGAATTTTTCCACCCTTGGGGTTGTCATGCTACAAGTTTCTTGTTGTTGATGTTGTAAACTAAGAAAATAACCTGTTTTTGTAGAATATTCTCCTGATGATGTGAAAGGCCAGTAGTGAACATCTTCGGAGTCGGAAAGCATCGGCAACTCCATCTCAGTGATCATGCGCGCACTAGAGGGCACAAAAAGACGGTGGATTTTCCTAACATCCCAATCTCGATGATTTGTTAAAAAGTAAATAAACATAGAACACCGAGAATGACCGACTGCTGATGATATGCCATTTTTGAAGCCAAAAGTGATTTGTTAATGCCTAATACACGGGTAATTAGGAAGTCATAGGCTAACTGTAGATACTTAAAAAAGAACATTTACTAGGAGATCAAGCCGTTTAAACAAGGGCTTCAAGAGAAGTTGATTACAATTTACAACAGGACTACTGGTGGCGGACAAGGAGTTGCAATGTACAGTTAAATTACTTTAAAAAGGAGAATTCGTCTTGATATCCACCTTAAAAAGTTTATACACGGCACATGATTAACTGCTGTATGAAAGTAGTAAACCCAGAGAGCAGACACGACATGAGAACTTAAGTTACTGATCTTTTTTTTGGGGGGAGGGGGGCGGAGTTTGTTAATTCATTCTTGCACCTTTGCTTTTTTCCTCGCCAGGAACCGTTCTTTGGCAGCTGCGAGAGCATCCTCACTTTTCTTATGATGGTCCTGCTTGGCCTGATTACTAGGCGGGGGGTTCGTTTCAGTAGACGTATGAGGTGCTGGATTTGCAACTAGCTCTCGACTTATCTTAGAAAGAACAGACGGTTCTTGACCTCTATCTTCTAATCTCGAAGATGAGGCCACAGCTGAGCTGGTTAACGGATGCTCCCCGAGACTCGGGTTGGAGTCTGGATCCTTTTCTGGTTTCTCTTGATTCTTCAACTCTTCTTTGACAGATGTTGGTTCCTTTTCATCTCTCCCTGGCTTCTTAGATTTCTCACTAGCTCCAAATGCAACATTTTTTGCAAGGTTGAAGTAAAAATCTGTGAGGTCACTCTTCTTCGTCACCTGAAAGAATTCAGAAGCAACCAATATTGTCAGCTTCACAAAAATATTTAAGTTTTCAGTCTCTCTTTGGTTTAGCAGAAGCCATTTGGAATGGAAATTGATTCTCCATCAAAAGTGGCAAGATATGTTAAGAGGGCATGAAAGAAATGGAATAGAGGGGGGAGAGGATAGATGGGAGAAGAAAAAGAAGAGAGCAAAAAATAGGTAGAAAATGAGGCATACTATCCTAAACTAATTTTACGAGAATTATTAAATACTTTTCCGAAAAAGATGTATTATGGCACATAACCGTTGTGTGGAGAAGTATTATTTTAATATAAAGGTAAAATAAAAATGGCTGGCCTCAGCAAAAAACTAGAAGTGACGAACGAAATTAGGACGGAGAGAAAAAAGTGTGCAAACTATTTAAAGGACAACAAGACTACAAAACAATAGAAAGTACAGTATGCTAAAGTAAGTCTGTAAGTAAAAGTGAAAAACAAAAGACCAGTAAGACTTATGGCAATGATGATAAATGTATATAATTATAGCGAAAGTAGTTGTGAATGAAGGAAAACAAAAAACTTACAAAAGGTCTTGAAAAGCATTATAATTGAGGAATCAAGGTAACCACATTAATAGTCACCATGAACTCAAACTATTAACAAATCAAGCGTAATCATAAATTTTACCCATGTAAAAAAAATTAATCTTAACCACTTTTCTTATTAGGATGTATTTATTTATTTTACCCACTTTGAATCTTTCCTTTTCAGATACATTTATATCCTCTTTTACCCTCGATTTCCTTTTGTTGGCCCATTTTCATATTAAAAAGTTCATCCCACTAATACCTTTTAATTTTAAACATTCATCCCACTACTTAAATATTCATCGCACTATTTTGGATCCCATTTTCTCTCCCAAAACAATTCCATGTGATGGAATCTCATTTTTCTCTCTCCTCTTAATTCTTGTGCAAGATTTCAAGTGGGTAAAATAAAAAAATATGGAGTAACTAACAGGTAAGTGAGTTCATTAGAAAGTAGGTATAACTGTGCAAGGTTTTACAAACTTGGAGTCGACAAAATTTTCAGATAGAAAAAAATAGTTGACATATTAATCATTAGTATTTAAGGATTGCTTTGAATGCATTAGAAACTAATGAAGGACCAAACAAAAAGGAAACATGGACAAAATGTAACCAACAATTAGCCTTCAAGACCTGCGTTCCCACCTATATTAAGAGATTCAGGCACCTGGACAAAGGCATTGATGACCATGTGCTAGCATGAGAAAAAGCCATTCGCACTCTCCAGCAAGCATCACAGACTAACAGTGGGGGGTACAATGCTGTGGGAGTATGACAAGTATTCCGAACCAAGCATACAACATGGCAATGAGGGACGGAGGGAGTACATATCGAAATTTGTTTCATATAGTAGTCAAAGTTTCACGGTCGAAGTGAGTATATAAATTGTGCAAAAGTCAAAGCATGGCAACTAATCATTAAAATGAGTGAATTTATATATTTCCTCCGTTTCTTAATACTTGCAACAGTTGTAAGTAGCACATAACCAAGGAGGAGAAGAGAATGAAATATGACCCATGTGCTTAAATAACAAAATAAGGCTTTCTTTGCATAAAATTTTACCAAAAAGAGAAATGTTGCAAGTAAAACATCTCAAAAAGCATTATATTGCAAGTATTAAGAAATGAAATAAGTATATATTATAAGTTTTTCATTTAATTTTCAAAATAGAAATAGACGAATTGGCAATGGAAATAATTATATGCATTACCTAGTGCACACACATCCAAAAAAAGATAAGATAAAATGAATAAGAAAATAAGAAAGGAAAAGGATAGATTCTTTTCTACTTTACCATTTTGAAGCAAGAAAAAAAATAAACTGCCAAATACAGAGAGAATAGGCAAACTCCAGTGCCCAACGAATAGTTTGGTCAACTCGCATTACTTTGGCGACCAAAAGTCCTAATTTTTCTTTCTCCCTTCTCATTTGATGCCTCAATAATTAGATCTAGGGTTTTCAGACTCCAAATAGTAACTCTTCTTCCTTCCTCTTCAGGTGCCTACTATTTACATACTTCCAAATGGCTTCACCTTCTCTCTTAAATTCATTCCTTGAAGGGAGGCAAGGTTGTTTTGGCGAGGTAGTTGTGGTCACGTACACACTCCAACAAGGTTGTCACTGGCGGCTAGGCAAGCTACGACACTTGGAGTTACTCTAATGAAGTCCAGTAAATTACTGAAAACAGAACAATGAATTTGAGAAAATATGTTTTACATATCAACCATATGCGTATTATTAAACCAAGCGATGATATTCTTCTTCGAAGTTCAACAGTAACTAATAATAAGCTATTAGGCTTGTTGTTCCATATTCCATGAGACACGTAACCTATTCTCGTATTCAATATGAATATGGCAAAGTACTAGGTTAAGTTGCATCACAATTACAAGAAGCACGCACAAATACCACAACATCTAAAAGCAAAGACAAAAACTTACATCATCCCTCTCTTCACGTAGTTCACGCAAGCGTTCCTCTTCTATCCATCTTGCCTGCTCGGCAAGCTTCCTTTTGTAAGCACCAGTGACAAACTTGTCTTTATCTGCAAAAAGGTGGTCATCTTTGGTTCTTTCTTTTGCAAGCTTCCTCTCATAAACAACCTCATGTTCTCTTTCTCGTCGTTGGGCCTTTTCCTTCAGAATTTGAATGTATTTTGGCTGAAATAATTATAGAAAATGCATCAAAAGTCATGTCAGAGGTGAAATTTCTATTACCAAATACTGAAAAGTAAAAGTCCATAAAAGAAGTTACTAGAAGAGGACAAAACACTGATTAGATGGGAAAGATAGACAAATACACAGAGAGGCAAAGCAATAAAGAGAGGAGAAATTTTCTAAAATGAAATATTTGTAGATCTTGATAAAACGAACATCGAGGTTACATGTTTATTATGAGTGCAGCCACATCCAAATGAACTGCACAGCTGCAACTTTCTTTATAAATGCACAGACATAAGAAAATTGCAGTGGCATGCCTCCCCAGTCCTCAAACTCTCCAGTGAGCATCACCAAGTGAAGCTAGGAAACCATATCATCAGACTATCAGGAAAATTAGATGTATGAACAATGAATGAATCCGACACCAGAATTCTAGGGTAGGTGTAGAAGACAACTACAAGAAACTGTAGGCAAAACCCCTTCGAGAGGTCTCAAAGATCTCAATTTCAACTCAAATACTGCAATGTTGTAACACTTATGGGACAATTTGACGAAAAACTAATTTCTGTGTATTCTCCTCAACTTTTAAGTATTTTATGGTAGAGCTTAATAGCTCCCAAGTTTGTTTGTAGCTTTTTCATTGGCAACTTATGTAATCTGTATTTTCATCACATTTCTATAAGACAGCTTGAAGCTAGCAATTTATTGCTAATAGGCACCACTGAATAACATTAGTAATTAACTTTTAGTGTATATTTTTAACTAATGAGTAATACTTGGTGTGACTATCAGATCATCTCATAAAAGAATTTGCCATACACATCTAAAATAGTTATGATGACAACATTAGGTGACGGAAATTTTAAGAAAGACAACTTCAAGCTTGAAAAAGTTAGGTGGTTAGGTGAAACCCCAACATGTTGAGCTTCTCTCTCTAGGTTCCCTCTCCGTGTGCATTTTGAGCTGGTAGCCATGGCAAGGAAATCTAAGGCTCAAATAAAGGCAACATCGACAAATTTTTCACCCGCGAAAATGAAAGGTCCAATTTCAGATTCTCAGGCGAAATCAATAAAGTCTATGGATTGAAGTATTGGGGGTCTCGGCCCTGGATGTTGATGCTATTATTCCTACGATCCAAGAGGAGATTCTATCGCCTCGAACATCCCTGGAGTCTTTGCAACAGCAATCTGAGCAATACATATTGTTCCTGTCCCTATGAGCTTGGTAATAACAATGCCTCTGATATTGAGGATGTGCAACCTGTAATAGACTTTTGGAACTCTTCTCTATTTTGTTATGTTGTTGATGTCAACCCTCCCTCTCATGTAATGGAAGGTTTTATTAGTTATGGAGGAACCAAGCTGTTGACAAAGTAGCTATGGAGTGTTTATTGTGCGTTTTAGATCAATGGAGAAACGAGACCATGTCTTGGTTAATAATCACCCCTTCTTTGATAACAAACCTGTTATCTTAAAAGCATGGAGTCCCAACATGGACATCATAAAGGAGGATATTAAGACTCCTAACATGGGTGCATCTGTTAGTTGATTTTAAGTGTTGGGGTGAGAGGTGTCTTTACAAGATAGCTGGTCAATTAGGGAAACCTTTGAAATTTGATCAAGCTACTAATGAGAGGGAGAAGCTCCAGTATGCTAGAGTCTTGATTGAGGTGCAGATGGACTAACACTTCCCTGATGAGATTGCTTTTATCAATGAGAATGATCAGCACATTACAGTGAAGTTGAATATGAGTGGAAACCCATCTGTTGCACATCTTGCAAGGGGATGGGGCACTCAGCACAGGAGTGTAGGAAGCCTATCAAAAGACAGTAATGGAGACCTAAAGAAGCTCAGCAGGCCTTAGCCAATCAACAGATCCACAAGAGACTGAATTTCATAGTGTGAGGAACCCTGCTAGGACACTTGTGACAAGTCCAAGACTCCCTATGTTGCAGAATGGGTTTGAGGCTCTTGAAGGACAAGAACAAGAGGTTGTTATGGGTCAGACTCAGTGTGTAAGTGAAGCGAGGGTGAACACATGGGGCCAACCTCCTGAAGAGCATGGATAAGATAGTATGCTGGAATGTCACAGGGATCAACAGCCATGAAAAACAGCTAGATGTTAAGAAATTCCTAAATATGAAATCGGTTGGCCTTGTTAGTCTCCTTGAGACAAAAGGAAAAGGCTGCCAAAATGGAGTCCTTTACCAGAAACTGTTTGCGCTTTACATCTAACTGTGCTGCTCACAAGGGTGGTCATCAGGGAAAAGAAACACGGTCGCGGTCGTGGGAACGGTCGCGTTGTCGTGGAAACGGCTTGTAACGGGGAAATAGAACGTTTCGCGGCCGACGCGGCGTGAATTTTTTTAAAAAATTCACATTAAAATGCTTTAACCTCATTTGCATTATTTTAGTTTATGAAGCATTATTACAACATAATATAATCAAATCTATTAGAATATCATGTTTCAACAACTATATAATTAAATCATAAAAAAAATTTGGCCAATGTTTGAAAAGAACGAATGTAACGGGATAAAAGCGTTCTAACGCGACGATTTCGCGTTACGGAACGGACAACGCGGCGAGAAGTATGTGAATTTTATTATGGCGTTCCGTAAAGGGATTTAGCGGAACGGCAAATCCAAAATCCGTTACAGAACGGCCGTTCTGTAACGGAACGGGAGAGTTTTAATTCCCTGGTGGTCATATTATGATTGCTTGGAATCCTAATAGCTTCCAGGTTAACATTGTTACCACTACTAGCCAGCTTATGCATTGTGTGGTGTCTGCTGGTAACTTTTCTTTTTGTTGTACTTTCTTATATGATTTTCATTGTGCTGAAGAAAGGAAGATGGTGTGGCATGATCTGGAGATGATAAACCACAAAGTGCAGTTGGACTCTAATGGGAGATTTAATTGTGAAATGAAGCCTGATGAAAAATTG
This sequence comes from Beta corolliflora, assembly GCA_947648045.1. Taxonomy (NCBI): domain Eukaryota; kingdom Viridiplantae; phylum Streptophyta; class Magnoliopsida; order Caryophyllales; family Amaranthaceae; genus Beta; species Beta corolliflora. The sequence goes on from CANSZD010004250.1 coordinate 1,339,628, forward strand.
GCTCTTTGGTGAGACCTTAAGGAACAGAAGATATTCAGATGTGTATGAGTGTGGGATGAGTGATTTGAATACTAGTGGTTGTTTGTTCACATGGAACACAAAGCAACAAGGTGATAGTAGGGTTTTTTGCAAGGTCAACGATGAATGGTGAGTGGAGTTTCATGCCAGAAGCTAGTTTTGACCACAATCCAATCGTAGTGGATGTGTGTCCCCAAATAAATCCTGGAAAGCAGCCTTTCAAATATTATGCAATGTAGATCTCAAGCTCCTAACTTTCAGTCCATCATTAACTCCTCCCCACTAAGTAATGTCACTAGTGCTTAGGTGTAAACTGAAGCTGATTAAGGAGGCTCTTAAAAGGTTAAATGCTGAAGGCTCTTCAGATATGCATGCTGCTGATATTGAGGCACGTCAGAAGTTCACTAAGTACCAAGCTAAGTTTCAGAGTAACCCAATGAAAGGCAGAAGATGATGCAAATAGGGAGTATAGAAGAGTGCATAAACTTTATCTTTCTTTTCTCGGGCTGAAAGCTAAGTTGAGCTGGTGTAAGGATGGTGATAAAAACTCCCATTTGTTCCACCACACCAGTCAATCAAAGCCAGGAGAATTCAAAACACAGCGTATGTAATTAATAATAGTGAAGGTTGTTGGAAAGACAACCCTGAAGATGTTAATGACGCCTTTTTGAGCTACTACAAGGCCCTATTAGGTACTCCCATACCTAATAGAGTTCCAGTAAAAGGTGCTATTATTGACAAGGGTCCCGTGCTGCTGGAAGAACAAAGTGCTTTGCTCAATAGGCAGTTCACTGCTCATGAAGTGAAGACATCATTACTATCTATCCCTGCTTGGATTTGGTGACTACTTTTTCACGGATACCTGGTCTATCATTAAAAGTGAGGTAACCTCTGCAATCCTAGATTTTCTGCAGTCACGTAAATTGTTGAAAGAAGTGATGCTACAATTTTTAATATGGTGCCTAAGGTGGCTTGCCCCAATAGTGTTATGGAGTATAGACCTCTTGCTTGTTGCAATGTAATTTACAAGGGTACTACCAAAGTTCTGTGCATTAGGTTAAAAGAGATTTTACCTGATTTGATAGCTGAGAGGGGGCTTTTGTAAAAGAAAGATTTGTTGTCCATAAACATCATGGTTTGTCAAGACCTATGATACTCGGACACGGCAAAATCGCCGGCATACCGGTGTGAAGAAGTATTCGGGTACGAAATACGTGTCAGATCCGAGATTTGCACTAGGATACGCTAAAGTAGAAGAGGGAGAAAGGGAAACCCTAGATCTAGTAATTGACGACAAGCTATGTTACCGGCTAGGAGTGTCAGGCCATGTTACCTGGACTTTGCAAGGAGTGTCGGGTATGGGTACGGATCCGAGTGTCTGGTACGGCAATTCCAAAAAATCAGGACACCGGGACTCTGTCCAGATTTTCGACACGGGTACGGGTATGGCGAAATTAATATTTTATAATATAAAATTTAATAATTAATCCGGTAATTTAGATTTTATAATTGTCTATTTTTAAATACTAATAAAATTAAGGTATTTGTTTAAAAAGAATAACAACCTGCCATAGGCTAAGAAGAACAAAAATGATTTTTTTTTTTAACAGAGCACAAGAAGGAAAAGAGAGAAGGAAAAAAGAAAAGAAAAAAGAAAAGAAAAAGAAAAAGAGTCACGTGAAAACAGAACAGAAGGAGAGAAGGAAAAAGAAAGAGAGTCACGTGGACTCATAAAGGAAAAAAAAAAAAAAAAAGATAAGGAGGTGAGGCTAAGGCGACAGAAGATCGAAGAGAGAGAAGTGAAGAAAGATGAAACATACCGGCGAGTTCGAAGCTCCGGAGGCGAGTTCGAAACTCCGGTCGGCGAGTCGAGGTAAGTTATCCTCTTCTCCTCTTCTTCTCCTCTTCACATTCAAGTTCTAGGGTTTGAATATCTAGGGTTTTGCGCCGCCGTGTCACAGTGAAAGTTGCCGGATCTGACACGTATTTCGTTCCCGTGCCGGTGTCGTGTCGTACCACACTGGTATATGACAAATTTTGCGGAGTTAGAGGTGTCAGGTATGGGTACAAGTCCAAGTGGGTGGTTGTCTGAACTTTGGACACGGGTACGGGTATGCGAAATTAATATTTTTCTGATATAAAATTTAATAATTAACCCGCTAATTTAGATTTTATGATTGTCTATTTATAATATACTAATAAAATTAAGGTATTTGTTTAAAAAGAACAACGGCCTAGCCATAGGCTAAGAAGAACAAAAATGATCTAAAAAAAGAGAGCAAAAGAAAGAAAGGAGAGAAGGAAAAAGAAAAAGAAAAAAAAAGTCACGTGGACTCCTTAAGGACAAAAAAGAATAAAAAAAGATGAGAAGGTGAAAAGACTGCGAAAAGAAAAGGAAGAGAAGTGAAGAATGATTGAGATGAACCTTACCAGCGAGCTCGAAGCTCGGGTAGGCGAGTCAAGGTGAGTTATCCTCTTCTCCTCTTCTTCTCTTCCTCTCCGCATTCGAACTCTAGGGTTTGAGCATCTAGGGTTTAGCGCCACCGTGTCCGACGGGTTTGACACTGATTTCATACTCATGTCGGTGTCGTATCGTACCCATGTCGATGTCGAGATATCGACACCATGCCAAACACTTAATTAGTGTTTTGACTCGATCAAAACATTAAAAGCTAGTTCAAAAGTTGTTGGCGAACAGTCCCTCAGTATGAGCATTTGATAGACCAAATGGGGATATCGGCTAGAATCAAGGTTTGGAGTGCCAAAAACCTTTTAATTATGTGCTCCTAAGTATACAAGTCTGATGGGCATAATGGGCATAATGGTCATATCAATGCGTTTTTACGTTGTTGGCCACAAAATTAACAAACCATGTGGTCGTGCGTGCATGAAAGACAAACTAACTCTATTAAGATATAAGTAACCCCTTCCGTTCATATAAGTACCCCTAATAATTTCTAAGACAGGTAATCCCAATAATTATAAAGTAATCTCTACTGTATTAGTAAGTAACCCCAATAATTATAAGTAACCCCTAGTATACTAATAAGTAACCTCTGGTAACATCTAAGACAAGTACTCCCAATAAAAAACATAAATAACCCCAACAATTATAAGTTACCCCTAGTATATTAATAAGTAGGAAATATTGTTAACAATAAGCCAACCTTTGGGCCATCTTATGAAAATAAGTCAATATTTTGATTATTTTATAACAAGTCTAACTTTTATACACATCTATTTAAAACAAGTTATTACCTTAATTTTAAAAGGCGCTAGGCGCACCGAGGCGCACCGAGGCGCAAGGCGCACCGAGGCGCAAGGCGCAAGGCGAAGGCGCACGTATCTCGTATGTGAGGTGCACTTTTAATTATTATTATTTTGGTTTTTACTATTTTTATATTTTTCTGTTTTTCTATTTTATTTTTATTTTTTTCTGGATATTATTTTTATTTAAAAGAAACTAAAACTGACATGACATAAAAAAGAGTAAACATATCACAAAAACTGCAGCCTTCCAAAAAGAAAAAGGGAAATAGAAGAAGTTGGCAGTTTTTTAAAAAAATATAGTGATAAAAGAAAGAGGAAAGTAATAGAGATAAAGAATAAAGTATCAGAGAGACGTTTCAAAAAAAAAATCAGAGAGAAAGAAATACATGAAGAAGATCGAAGAGAGAGAAAAGGAAAGAAGAGTAGATCGAAGAAGCAGATCGAAGAGAGAAAAACGAAAGAGAAGATCGAAGAGAGGAAAACGAAAGAGAAGATCGAAGAGAGAGAGAGAAAGAAGAGCAGATCGAAGAGAGAGAAAACCAAACTAACCTCTGCCGCCGGCCACCATCCACCCATAAAGCGTCGTCAGCCACCGGAGATGGCTCGCCGGCAACTTCTGTCGAATCTACAACCACCAATTTGGGTATTGGTTCACAGTTCGCGAATTAGGGTTTTCACAATTAGGGATTTCAATTTGTGGGTTGAAATGAAGTAAATTCGTGTAATCAAATGAGGGCTTTTGCTCGATTTTGTAGAATTAAGGCTGGGTAGGTTTTAGTTTTAAGAAATTTTGCTTTTTTAAAGGTTTTTAGCAAGATCTTCCCTTTTCACGCATCTAGCCTGAAAGTGACTTAGGAGCGCCTTGCGCCTCTCAAAAAGCGGCCTAAGGCGCGCGCCTAGCTGCGCCAACCGTAGATCGCCTCGCCTAGGTCTTCCAAGGCGATTTTCCTTGCGCCTAAGGTCGCCTAGCGCCTGGGCGCGCCTTGGGCGCGCTTTTTAAAACTAAGGTTATTACATGTTAACCTCTTAAACAAGTTACGTATGAAACATGTTGCTTTTTAATTGGTCTGATTTTTTTGTACTTTTTAATTTCAATGTTGGTGTTAATTTTAAAATTTATTTTTTTAATTTCAATATTTCTTTTTTTATTCCCTCAAAAAATAAAATATTTCTTTTTTAAAAAAAAGAAAACCTCTCTTCTCCCTCCTCCACCCCCTCTCCTCTCCTCTCTCTCTCCTTCTTTCCCCAAAACCCCAACCCCAACCCCAACCCTTCGCCTACTACACTCCACCAACAATGACTTGCTCCACCATATCAAACCCTCTCTATGTCTCTCCTCGCCGCCGCCACGTGCTTTTCTTCCTCTCTCCGCCTTGGTCTTAAAAGGCGCACGAAGGCGCACGCATCCCGTAGGCGAGGCGCACCTTTGGTGCCAAAAAACTTATAAATCAAATAAAGAAGCAATGTAATACTCAAAACAACATAGATATTATATTAATGACCCATAATAGTATATATAAGAAAGCATAGTTCATTGCTACAATACCGAAACAAGTCAAAGTACCAAGTAAAAAGAAAAACAAATAAAGGTTTCAAGATTAGCCTAATTGCAAATAAAGTTTTCAAGAAAAGCAAACAAAGTCTCAAAAACTAATTAACTTAGGTACAAGAGATAATATAATATGATGGAACATAAAAGCCTAATTGCTCCTATACTAACTCTCTGCGTCATAAAAAAATGTTTTACATTAAAAATAACTTACTGCCTTATAAATAAAGTAAGAGAAAACAGACTAGAAGAGGAAGAAATGAAGTGAGAGAGTAAGAGAACGAAAAAACAAATCATGGGAGAGTAAAAATAAAGAAGATGAAGACAGAAAGAAAGAAGACGAAGAGAAGACAAAGAGGAGAAGAAGAATAGAAGACGAAGAGAAGAAGAGAACGTACCGGCAAGAGAAGCAAAGGCGTCGGCGAGGAGTCTGCGACCACAAGCAACAAGCGACACCACAGGAGACACAGCTGGCCACCACGAGGAGCAGAGGATGTCGAGCAAAAGGCAACGGTTAGGTAAGTTCTACTATTCTAGGGTTTTGTTTCCACATAGCAGAGGATGTCGAGAAAAAACGTGAAAAAATTTTAAAAACAGAGGGGGTGGCACGCACGCGTCCTCCCTAAAAGCGAGCGCCTCTTGCGCTTCACGCCTCCTGAAAAGGCGCACAAAGCACGCGCCTCCGGTTGGTCGCCTCGCCTTAGTAGTTGAAGGCATTTTCCTCGTCGCCTGAACTCGCCTTGCGCCTAGGCGAGCCCAATGCACGCTTTTTAAAACTAAGCTCTATGTAATGTCGCCATCACCTTCACTTCACCACAACAACAACATCAACAATGGCCACCACTTTCAGTGGTGTATTCCTTTCTTCACTGCCATTATCGGATTTTTCTTGATGTGCCTTTTCCTTCTCTCTTCTCGCTCGGCGTCTTTCTCGCCTCCTTCACAATATCGAGTCGCGACGCCACCACTGCCTTTTCGTCTTCTGTAATTTCTCTCTCGTGTCCTGCAAATGCAATTTCCTTCTTCCTTCTGACGTGTAGTGTCTCCTCTCTCATTTTCACTCTCCTCCACTTTCTTCTCCCTTATAACCCTCCACACACACCCCCTTTTCTCATTACCATTCAATTTTTCAAACTCCAATTAACGTCTAACAACTCTTAAAATTAAAACCCAATACTTTTTCTCCAACATAAATGGGCATTTCTACATCTTGCCAATCAACCTTAGTAGCAACATCTAAATTAATTCCACAAGATGGAAAACTTGAAGAATTCTCATACCCTGTTAAAGCTTCTTATGTTTTATATGTAATTCCGATGAGATGGATCTTGACGGCGTCGTATTAGTCGTTCGCGCCAAGGAAGAGCTTCATCTCCGCCAGCTTTATTTCCTTGTGTCGCTCAACAAACTTAGTCGACCTCTTCATGCTGAGGAAATGGCGCGCGCTCGCTGTTAACGAGAAGGGTGGAGGTGGTGGTCTGCTAGTGGTGGAGTGAGAGAGGGGTGGAGGAGGGAGAAAAAGAAAATAAAAAAATTGTAAAAAAGCAAAATACAAACAAATACAAAAATCTACTTAAAACAATGCAAAAATTCAAAAAAAAATTATAAAAATACAAGGAAATACAAAAAATCTATTTAAAACAATGCAAAAATACAAAAAAATATATAAATATGAACATAAATACAAAAAAATAACAGGCTCTTACTTGTAGAATCGATCATAAGTTATTCGACTTGTTTAAAATTGAGGGGTATGAAAGTTAGACTTATTATAAAATAATCAAAAGAATGAGTTATTTTAAGAAGATTGCCCAAAGGTTGGCTTATTTTTCACAATTTTTCCTAATAAGTAACCCCAACAATTATAAGTAACCCCTAGTATATTAATTAATAACCTCAAAATATATTAGCTAACCTTATTTGTGGACTGGCTGCATCATCCAACTAATGGTGTGGCTTGCCCCATATAAGAATTTGCATGGTCATATTGCCCATAGCTTTCCTGAAATATATGTTGGGCATAGCTTATCTTGCACGATAAGTGGTAACTTATTGCATTAAGAAATGTGGCCAGGAATAAGGTCTGCGAAGAGGAAGTTGGGAGGCTTGGGAATTAGAAATGTAGAAATTTGGAAGAAACATGCTATGGGAAAGCATTTCTAGGACATTGCATGTAATAAAGAAAACTTGTGGGTCAATAGATTCACAGTGTGCGTAGTGAGTCTCAAAGAGGGAGCTGGTGGGAGTACACCCCTGATTCTAATTGCAGCTGCACTGGTACCAAATTTGCAATACAAAAGAATACCTGAAAAGGGTTTATACAGCAGAACAGTTGGGAGCAGGAAGCAAATATTCAATTAAAAAAACTAAGATGATCTTTGTGTGCCCTCGCAGCATTGTTTCTGGGACAAGGCACAGATTCATAGCCTGGTTAGCTATCCTCCGAAGACTTACAACAAGAGATAAACTACAGATATATGGTGTCATTAACAATGACCCTTCCCTAATTTGTAATAATGCAGTTAAAAGTCATAGGCATTTATTTTTTAAATGTTCATATGGTTGCAAAATTTGGACTGAAATCAGGTAATGACTGGGATTAGAAGGACTGCAAACACATTCTATGGTCTGATCAGATTGATCAGAAATAATAAACAGGAGTCCAAATTTAGAAACAGGTTTTTGCTGCAACTATCCTGGCTGTGATATGTAGTATATGGGGGGTCTAGAAATGAAATCCCATGGAACTCCAAATTCATACTCTGTAGTTTAGTGTAAAGGAAATTCAAATTTTTTTGTTGTGAAGTATACTTAATACATTAACTAGGCAAATTAATAGTTCTCATGAATTGTGGACTAATACCTTAAAAGGAATAGGTTGGAATGTTTAGATTTAGATTGAATCACGCCTGTTTCAGCCTTGTTGTTTGTTGATGATTCTTTGAGGTTGAGGGGTCCTTCCTAGAAATTTGCTCTCCCCCTAGAATGTTACTCCCTCCGTCCCAATTTAGTTGCTACATTTTGCCATTTAGGTGTGTCCCAATTTAGTTGCTACATTTGCAAAATATACTATAAATGGCAAAAAGGACCCACTCCTAAACCATCTACCCATTAAATTAAGCCAACAATCCACCAACTAACCTCATTTAATACCCACCGTCCCCCTTTAACCCTACCCAACCGCTCTTTTAATGACTCCCTCCAAAACCCTAATGCCCCTTTCACCTCATTTCTCTCTCTCTCTTTCTGACGCTCAATTTCCTCTGACTCTCACTTTCCTCTCTCTTCTCCTTCTTCAAACCTTCAGATCTAGGGCTTGTGAGTTCAAATTTCACAAAAAAAAACGTAGATTAATAATCTACGCCTTCCTGCGATTATTCTGAAACCAATTTTATTGTGTTTTGAGTGAGTCCAAATTTTGAGTCCCCTGTATTTTGAGGGTTTCCATGGACGATTTAACTCCAAACTCGAAGAAACGTCTCTTTTCTTTGCTTGATGAGTTTGATGCTGAGGAAAAAACGGCTAGGGTTTCAAAAAAGGAGGTTGAAATTAAAAAAATTTGTTGGTCTTGCAGTGCTCCTTCAAAGAAACCACCAGATCTTGACTTTGGTGGTCTAAAAACGCAAAAAAAAAGTGCACAAAATTCAAGATCCCCCACCAGAAGGCTTCGATTCATGGCGATCTTACCTAGTGTGGTATAAAAACCATCAAGAAATGGTTTTTGAACGTCCCCTTAATTATTTCGCGGAAGATCGGTCCACTCCTTAACTTTATTCTCTGTTTTATTTGAATTTTTTTTTTTTTAATGAACTACTTGTGGGATTGCGTTTGGAAGCATGATTTTGTTTGCGTTTTAGGTTGCATGTTTAGGGTTATGATTTCAGTTAATTATTTTTGGTTCATTGAAGTTGATTTGAGGAGATTTCGCTTGATTTAAGTTGTATATGGATGAATGAAGTTGCTTATACTAGATTTATGCATATTTCACATGATTTTCGTTGATTTTAGTTGCCTTTGACTGATTTTAGTTGATTTAACGTATATTTTGGTTTATTTCATTTGATTTATGGTGATTTTGTTGATTTAAGTTGGCTGATGGTTCAAAATTGGTGGATCTGAGTATATTTTTTTGCTTTTATGTTATTTCAGTGATTTGGGTTGATGTTGGTTCAACTGAGGTTACTTTAAGGGTTCAGATTTTGGTTCAAGTTAACTGATTTTGTTGATTTAAGTGCACTGAGGGTTCAATATTGCTATTGCATGAAAATTCATTGATTTCAATTGATTTCAGTTGGTTTAAGTTTATTTAGGGTTGATTTAAGTTTATTTAGTTCCATTGTGGTCACTTATAGGGTTTGGATGTTTGTTCAATTGAGATTTGCATTTACTTGTTCTATTTCAGTGAAGAAGTCATCTTGTTCTTGTGGAGATGCATCCGTTGGTGGTCTGTTGAGATCAAAGACCTCTCGTTGTGGATCTGGTTCTTGTTCTGCTTCTGGCAGTGGATAATTAAGGTCATTTGTTGGCTTATTTTGGGGTATGGGTTGAGCTGATGTGGATGGTGTTGAGGTTTTATCGGTAGAACCGTTCAGGGGGCCATAGCTAAGCTATGGATGCCGGACATGTTCAAGCCGAGAATGCTTCAACACTTTCCTCAAGTGAAGCAAAAAAAATATAAAGTTGGCACTACAAATCACTCAATGATGATTATTTCGAGAGTGAATCTACCCCAAACCCCCCCCAATTCTTGCTGCTTGGTTGATTTGTTTGATGATCTTGGTGCTGATATGAAGAAAGATGAAGATACACTCCTCTCAAAGATGAAGATACACTCCTTGGAATTTTTTTGGGGGCAATTGACTATACCCCTCTATATATAGTCCCCTTTCAGTTTATATTTTTTTTAGATTTTTAGGGGGAAATTTGAATTCCCCTTTGAATTTCAAGTTTTGGTGTTTCAATTTTATTTGGGTGAAATGTTAACCCATGTTCATTATAAACTGCTCTGAAATTTTGGAGGGAAAAATTTCGTCCCTTGCTTCTGTATTTAGACCCTGTTGTAACTGCTGTTTGAATAAAAGATGTTCTGATTTTTTTGGAGGGAAATTAGTCTGCCAACTTCCCTCTACAATTTCCGCCAACTTGACTTGTGTGGGCCAGCTCACTTTTAAATGCCTTTTAATCCAACTTTTCCCCAAGTAATTACCCCCTTAATATTGCCTCTGCACAGTGGACCACCACCATTTCCTTGGTCTTTGTGATAAAGCAAATGTAGCAACTAAATTGGGACGGAGGGAGTAGCTTGTAGTGGGTTGTGACAAGCAACAATTTATTCGTCGTTGCTTACCCAAAAAAAAATTACATAAAAAAACTCAAGCAAAAGTATCCAGCAAAGCTACATGCCCAAATGATAAGCACATCCACTTTCTGGCTAAAATAATTATGTTCATGGTCTTCAGAGTGAGCAGTGGCAACCATCAACATGGATACTAAGAAACTAAAGTTCATGCAGAACAGCACTTACACCACCAAACATTCTAGACTTCTAATCCAAATACATTGTAAGTAAACCCAACACTACAATTCCCATATAATTTCATCATCATTTTGCTACATCAATCCTATTCGATAAATTGGTCCAGCAAAACCCAAATATTGTTGTATACATCTCTCAAGAAACTTAAACAAAGTATTAACAAAAACAATGATGAATAAGATAATTACCTGGCGCTGCTGTCTATCCTGCGCTTTCGGCTCAACAACCTTTGATTTCATTTCATCATAAACTCCATCATAATCAAATACTGACGGGTCCTCTTCCAAGGCTTTCTTGTACTGCTCCTCAACCTAAAGAACAAAACAAAAGCATACAAAGTTCACCTTCATTTTCTCCCAAAGTACAAAAACTAGCAACCCATAAAGAGAGAAGGAGAGCTAACATCTTTGAGGGACTTATTCTTAGTAGCCTGCCGAGAAATTTCTCCCTCCACATCATCACCATCGTCGTCATTGAAGCAAAAGGGTTTTGGGACCGAAGGTCTTGTCTGCTGATTCTTTTGCTTAGATTTTGGAGCCCTAATTTGCAATCCGTACTTCTTCTCTTGCATCGTCAATTACCTAAATTAATTTTTCTGAGAAGCTCTAGAATTAGCTGTTTCTATAGCTTTCCCTATTTATGCAATGCAACATAATAATCAATTGAAAACTAATAAAATGAAAATCAATCACCAATCTAATAATTCGATGAATAACATAATAATTATACAATTAAACTGAACCCTAGTTTCATCAGTTTCAATATTCAATAATTCACATAAATATAAATCAGTCGAACAAAGGCATAATTGAAACCAAAACAAAATCGACAAAGCTATAAATAAAACAATAAAAGCAGTATTTACAATATGTCAATACGCAAAGCAAGAATACATAAATAAATAAAAATTAGATAACCTGAATTCAAACTTTCCAGTTGGTTGTGGTCACTTGTGGAGAGGGGTGGACTACGGCCTCCGGTGGTCGGCGGACAGAGGCGAATTTGATGGTGCGTGGACACGTGGTGGCTTGTGCGAGACTCTCAAGCCCCTTCACTTGTTGATGGTGCCCCACAAACAGAGAAACACTTAAAGAGGGAGGAGTGCGCGGCAGCATAAGAGACTTATTTTTAATTCTTATTCCTCGCTCTTTTAAATTTAATACAGTCTAGACCAAAACCGGTCCGGGTAAGGCAAATTTTTATTTATTAATATTACTAAATGTTATTTGGTCTAGTGGTAAAGACTTTAGTACTTCCTCCGTTCCAATTTAAACGCAATACTTTCCTATTTTAGTATGAATTTTGAATGTGATATTACAAAAATACCCTTACTTAAAAATTAAAACACATATTATACAACCCAAATAATTTAATTACTAACCTAACCAACATTAATCTACCAAAACTTCACCCCCCTCTCTCTCTCCAACACCCACCTTGACCACCATCATCATCAGTTCATCACCTTCAGTCCTTCATCCACTACCAACTTCCATCTTCATCACCCAACACCTATATCCACCATCATCCACCACCACCAACTTCCATCATCATACCGTCACCATCACCCACCACCACCACCACCATCTTCATACCGCCACCATCCTCCTATCTCCGGCCTCCGCGATTTCGGACACCATCACCGCCATCACAACCATCTTCTCTCTCCTCACCACTCCCAGAAATCAACCCACCACTCCACAAATTCAACCCACCAGGCACGATTTCCACCAACACCCACAACAATCAGTCGCGATTTCCGCCTTCGATGTCCTCCCCCCACCAACCCAAGACCACCGACATCCTCCATCCTCCGTCACCTTCGCTCTCCTCTACCGGCGCCGACAACAGTCTCTCACCTCCATCTTCTTTCGTTCTCTCTCCGCGATTCTCTCTCTTCTCAATTGGTTTATGGAAGTTGTTTAAGGAAGCGGCGAGAGGATTGATGGTAGTTTGGGGACACTCTTTAACTCTCTTCACCATCACATCTTCATCTCCCTCTCTTCTCTTCTTTTTTTGGTTGATTTGGGGTTTGGAATTTCGGTGGTTAAGGTTGTAGTTTGCGCCTTGTGGTGGTGTTTTTAGGGTTTTTTTGATAGATTTCGGTGGTGTTAGTGGTGAAATTGGGGTTTGGTGGAGGATTTCGGTGGTGTTAGTGGTGAAATTGGTGGTGGATTTCGGTGGTGTTGGTAGTGTTTTGATTGTGGTGGCGTTTTGGTGGTGTTGCGGAGTGCCTTGGTGGTGGTGGTGGTGGCAGTGTCTTGGTGGTGGTGGTGGTGGCGGTGCCTCGGTGGTGGTGGTGGTGGCGGTGCCTCGATGGTGGTGGTGGTGGTGGTGGCGGTGCCTCGATGGTGGTGGTGGTGGTGGTGGCGGTGCCTCGATGGTGGTGGTGGTGGTGGCAAGTGCCTTGGTGGTGACAAGTGCCTCGGTGGTGGTGGCGAGTGCCTCGATGGTGGTGGTGGTGGTGGCAGTGCCTTGGTGGTGGCAGTGCCTCGGTGGTGGTGGTGCCTTGGTGGAGTAGGTGGTGGATGTATTAGGTGGTGGTGGTAGTTGGTGGTGCTTAATTAAACTAAACACTTACCCTCCCTTTTTCTAATCACCCCTTAAGAAATTTCAACTAGGAGTCCGTGCCATGAGAATTGTTGCGTTTAATTTGGAACGGAGGAAGTATATATTTTCGAGGTCCTGGGATCTAACCATATACTATGCAATTTCTATTTTTTTTTATTGTTGTGGATTACAGGGAGTAAAACTCCCATTAGAGAGAGTGTCAATGACACCATTTCTTGTTTAGGCACGCCGTTTAATATACTATATTTTCTAATTCTAGTGGCGTTTGGTTTATCTTGTTTCTATAAGCTATTAGTGTTCTGATATCTAATTAAATAATTTTTTTCCCATAAAGACTAATATATTAGTGTAGATTTTTGTAAGGAATATCTGCTAGTATACATTAGTTGGTTAGTGCATTTTTTTTAAAAATGAGAGGTTGTGTATTCAATTTTTAGCTCATATAATTTTATCGGTTTTTTCACTAGGTACCCCTGTGGCTTTTCAAAATTCATGGGGTACCCCTATTTTTAAAAAAATGCACCAGGTACCCTTACTGTTTCAAACAAATGTACGAAATGCCCTTAATGACTAACGGTGTTAAGTTTCCGTTAGTCATTAACCCTAATTCACCCCTATAACCCTAATTAACCCTAATTAACTAACTAAACCGTAACTTATAACCCTACCCTAACCCCCTAACTTGAAACCCTAACCCCACCCTCCCACCACCCCTCCCCCACCCTACCCCACCCACCCACCAACCCACCCCCCACAATACCCCTCCCCTCCCCTACCCCACCCTCGCAGCCAGTCGCCCATCCCTCCACCCCACCCCCACGGCACCCTCCCCTCCCCCCCCCCGCAGCCGCCACCCTCCCCCCACCCCGCAGCCCTCCCTCCCTCCCCACCCCCGTCGATTTTCGACGATTTCCCCCCCAGTCGATTTCCCCCACCCCGATCGATTTCAGTCAATTTCCCCCACCCCCATCGATTTCCTTCGAATTCCCCCTCCCCCATCGATTTCCTTCGAATTTCCCAACCCCATCGATTTTCGTGTGTTGTATGCGGTTGCTTGTGCGAATTTCCCACCACCCCGGTGGTTGCTTGTGCGAAGGGGAGAGAAGGGAAAAGCGTGTGCGGTTGAGGATGGGTCATGGTTGGTGGTTGAGGAGGAGAGAGAAGCTAGAGGGGGGGGGTGAGGGAGGAAATCGACGAGGGGTGGGGGAGGGGGTTATGTTGTGTCTTGCGGGGAGGGGGTTCTGCTATGTACTGCTTGCGGGGTGTGGGGGGTGGGGAGGGGGGCTTGCAAGGGGGGGGGGGAGGAGGTTTGTTGTAGGGCTACGGGGGGTGGGGGGGGGGAAGGGAGGGGGGGGCTGGGGTGGTGAGGTGGTGGGGGGGTTAGGGTTAGGTTAGGATTATAGTTTAGGGTTTAGGGTTTAGGGTTTAGGGTTTAGGGGGTTTAGGATTTAGGGTTAGGGGTTAACAATGGCAAAATGGTAAATAAAGCTAACGGAAACTTGACACCGTTAGTAATTAAGGGCATTTCATACATTTGTTTGAAACAGTAAGGGTACCTGGTGCATTTTTTTAAAAATAGGGGTACCCCATGAATTTTGAAAAACCACAGGGGTACCTGGTGAAAAAACCGTAATTTTATTGTTTAATTTGTGTCATTTGGTTAGGGGGAGTACATGTGGGAACATGGCAATTTTTTGCCAGTTTAAAATATATGTAGATTTTTGTTGGAAACCACCTTTTGAAAAGCAACAAGTTGTTCGACATGACCGATGTCTCGAGTTATTTGATAAGAAAAAGTGATGTAATTGTTGGGTTGACAATTAGCATTTTGTCACATGTACAACCTCTAGTGTGGTGGTTGGATATTGAGGAGTCAAGGGTTTGAGAGCTCTTACTAACATTTTCCTTAGTTTTTCCAAAAGTAGAATAATTTCAAAGTAATGTCATGTCATAGGGTCACCGGTCACATGGCACTATATAAGCAATTAAGAGGAAAGAGGACAACACGTGGTGATGCCCCAAGTTTTTTTTATTCTTGTAAATGTGTTAGCAAAAAGAAAATAAGTCATTACATATGTACTCTATTATATATGCATACAAAAATTTTATAGCTTAACTCTTGATTACTTTCTTCTATTTTGTAATTAAAAGCTTGTGATAAATTCATTTATAAGTTTACTTAATACTAAATGAGCATCACTAATATGTTAGCTCATTGGTAGGAGTTTGATATTTTTGACATAAGGATGTGAGTTCAAATCATATCATAATGTATTTTGTTTCTAAATGAAGGTAAGAGCTTTTGCATGAGAGATGAGTGTCATGTCATCGTTTGAGAGAGGGTTGACACGTGGCGGGCTACATGTCAGCCCACACATTTTAATAGAATACTACTATTTTGGCCCGAACAATGCCTCGGGTCAATTACAACAAACAAATATATTATTATTCATAAATTTCATAGTTCATTTTGTTACTTTTCATATTTTTTGCCCAATGAGAAATTGAAAAATTGATGTCATAACGTGATAAGTAAAAAAAACCTTAAAGGTTTGAGTTTGAAAATAATAGCTTAAAAGAAATTCGGATAACAGAATATGCTATCAATAGTCTCTTGTTGATACCGTAATAAGAGTCTTAGGGATGTAAATACTTGTTTAATTCTTTTTAGTTAAGTATAATTATTATAAGACTTTATCATATTTTATTTGGAATATTAGACGATAAAGTGATAGTGTATTAATGGCTAAACTCTTACTTTTCATTTCAAAAGTCACGTGTTCAATACCTTGTAGTGACACAATATCTATATTTTTTTAATTGAGGAGCTCAGATGGACATAAATTACTTGAATTAGAAACTCGAGGAGAGTGCCATGTGGCATATAGGCTTCCTTAGGAACGCTTGAAAATAATAGCTTAAAAGGTATTGGGATAAGAGAATGTGTCATAAATAGTCTCTTGTTGATACCGTAAAAAGAGTTAGGGATGTAAATACTTGCTTAAATCTTTTTAGTTAAGTATAATTATTATAAGACTTATCATATTTTATTTGGAATATTAGATGATAAAGTGATAGTGTATTAATGGCTAAACTCACTTTTCATTTCAAAGGTCACGTGTTCAATACCTTGCAGTGACACAATATTTTTTTTTTAATTGAGGAGCTCACATGGACATAATTCACTTGCATTAGAAGCTCGAGTAGAGTGCCACATGGCATATAAGCTTACTTAGTAACGTCTTTTAATATATTTGTATAGATATAGATATAGATATAGATAGATTGACACTAAACCACCTTTTATCAACTATTTTCTTTTTAAAGCCACCCTTTACCGGATTCTTCCCATTAATAAAGAATCTTCGACATTGACCTTAGCGTGCAAGGCGCATGACCTTATTCCCCGTTTCTTACTTGTTACTCCTATTTCGTCCTATTTAACCCCATTTTCACTCTATATGTTCCCCTTCTTCATCACTTGAGAAATCTGAGAGCTTTCTTCTTTATCAAAAACTTTCTAAAAACCTTCAAATTGGTACCATTAGCCTCACAATAGAAATTCGATATGGGGGTAAAAGGGAAGAAAATGGGTTTTTAATTAGGTCACATGCCTTACATAACGGGAGGACTTCGGCAAGGGATGGCTTTAGACAATAAAAGGTTGATAAAATGTGGTTTTGTGCCAAATTTTTTAAAAGGTGGTTTCTCATAAAAAGTTTCATATAAAAGGTAGTTTCTGACAAATTTTCTTATTATTAATCTACTATACGAGGCACTTGGCATGAGGGATAGGAATTATGAGAATAAGAGAGTGGGATGAGGATAGGAAATATAGTGGGTGGGACAGAGAGAATATAAAGTTTTTTTCCTTGTTTGGTTTAAGGGTGCATTCTCTTCACTTTAAAAAAAGCTCCATGTTTAATGAGTTCTAGATAAGTTCATTTAAGTTTAGATAAGTTCAAATAAGTTTAGTCAAGTTATGATAAGTTTAATAAGCTTTAACACCTTATAAAATGAACTTAAGTATGTTTCAATAAGTTCAGATAAGTTCAGGAGGATTCAAATGAAGTGGGAACTCCCTTAATTGAAAATAAGATTAAGATAAGTTACAAAGTAACCAAAATAGTACTCTTGCTAACTCTCACCTTCTCTCAGTTAGGATTGCCTTTTTTTTTTCTTTAAACCCCATCCGTCTTCTCTCCTCCTCCTCTCATCTTCCTCCTCCAGATTTCTCATCTTCTTAGGATAAAATTAACTATTTGTGGTCATTCCTAGCCTGCCTCCTCCAGTTTTCTATTATTATTTTTTCCTTTCTGCCTCCTCCTCTCTCATGCATGTTGTCTTCTCCTCATTTGTGGGAGTTGTCTTCTCCTCATTTGTGGGAGTTGTGAGGAAACTTAGTTGTTTTTTAGCATTTCAAGTGAGGGAAAAGTGTGATTGGAAGATTTGTGATCTCATTTACTCCAATGATTCTTGCATACGAAGAATTACAGCTTGTACAATGAAGGTATTATTGTCAAAGATGCAAAGTTATCAAATTATATTCATGGGAGATGTGAAGCCACGATTAGGGAGTTGCGCTCGAGAATGATTTCATCTAATTTCTTTAGATGTAGTATTTGTGGTTGTATTTTAGATCTGATTATTAGTAAGAATTGTTGTCGACCAGATGTCGGATGGCCTATTATGGATGATATATGTTAATCTTCTCGTCAAAGAAACTCTCACCTTCTCTTCTCCTTTCCTAGATATTGTTTTTTTTGTCAGAAACTACCTTATAAATGTCCACTTTTGTAAACAACTACCTTATATAATATTTTGGAAAAATTGATAGGAACAGTCCCAATTATGGGCGTTCCGCGATTTTCAGTCCCAACTAAGGATTATTTCTGAGCGGTCCCAACTATGCATCATTTTTACCAAAATTGGTCCCAGCAGGTCATTGACCTGCTACAGTAGGTAAAATGCGTTTTTTTTTTTAAAAAAAAATTATTTTATTCACAACACAACAATCACACCCCTTATTCATCCCCCCCTCCTCTAAAAAAATGTCGGACACCGACAATTCTCCGGCAAAAACCCGTCCAATCTCCGGCACATAAAACAGCTGGTGCAAAGCAGCTTCAGGCGGAACAAGCATAACAATATTACCTCTCCTCTTAATCAAACAACCCAATTTCACCCTTCTCCATAACTCCCTCCATACACTACTAATACAAATTGACTCAAAACACCAAGGAACGTTACACTAATTTCAAGCTTCCATTTACCATTGGCATCAATTCAATTGACAATCAGCATAGAACAAAAATTGAAAATGACAAAGAATAGGAGAAAGAACCGTGAAACACTTGTCAGGGCTAAACACGCTAGGGAGAATCGAATTTGAAGACTTCGAATCGGCATCTTCAGCTTCCCCAGTGGCGGACTTGGCGAAGGTCTGCCATCAACAACCGAGTTAGAGCCATCCGAGGAAGATGAATCTGAGCAGAAGAAAGCACGACGATAAATACAAGAGTTAAAGTGATTAGAACCTCGAAGGGAGTTGAGCACTCGGAGCAATGGCGTAGTTGTCTCGGTGGAATTCCGAGTTATGGCGGAGGCTGGAGAATGAGAGGCGAGAACATTCGAGAACCTTCAACATTTGAAGATGAGAAATTCAATGGTGAGGAGTGGGAAGGGGAGGGGGGGAGGGTGGCAGGGGAGGGGGGTGGGGTGGGATTCGGGGGGGGGGGAGGGGATTTAGGGGGTGACCGGGGGAGAGGGGTGGCAGGGGGGGGGGTTGGGATTCAACGGTGGCGGGGGTATGGGGGTGGCAGGGGATAAACCGACTTAATAAATAATAAAAAAAAATTAACCTGTTAAACAGGTAATCAGTCACCTGGGACCAAATTTGGCAAAAATGATGCATAGTTGGGACCGCTCAGAAATAATCTTTAGTTGGGACTGAAAATGGTGGAACGTCCATAGTTGGGACTGTTCCTATCAATTTTTCCTAATATTTTTTGAAAACAACTACCTTATAAATTCTAAAAGTTTGAGTAGCACTACCAACTAACGGAAAACGTTAGTCAGTTCCGTCAACTTTTTAAATTCCCTCCAAAACGCATAGTAAAATGTCTCTTATACCCCCATTTAATCTGAATTACCCACCTCTCCACCTTCCTCTGTCATCTTCCATTACTTCTCTCTCTCTCCTCAAAAAACCACATTCCAGTTAGTCGTCTTCTTCTTCAAATGGATTTGCAAGCCACAAAGTATTGCAACCACAAAGTCCTCTCTCTCCTAAATGGATTGCATCCATGCCAACCAGTTGTAGGGTTGTAGAATTTGCAAGCCACAAAACGTCTCCCAAGGTTAGCAGTTGTCCAAGACACTCCAATATGAGGTTTGATGCCATAATCACATTTGGTTGGAACCTCACAAGCTGATTGGTAACTTGAATCTGACATGACCTCAACAAACCCAAAATCAAACCAAAGTTAGTAACTTTGAACAGTCACAAAACCTAGATTTGGCGTAATTGAAACAAACCCTAGCAGAAAACCCTAAAATTCATGAGTAATTGAAGAATATGAAGAAAACCCTAAAAGTGATTGACTAATTGCGAGAAAAAACCCTAAAATTGAGTAATTGAAGCTTTAATCCCATAATACATACCTTCAATAGCAAGAGGGGGTCGAATTTTGCCTGATAAATACACGTTGACCTTCAATTGGGTGAGATTTAGGTGAGAATTGGGTGAGATTTCCAGAGGAAGAGGGTCCTCTGCTCCAAGTATGTAAGCTGAGAGAGGCACGACAAATTGGTATAGAAAAGGGAGGGAAATAATCATTTAACGGAAACAGACTAACGTTTTCCGTTAGTTGGTAGTGCTACTCAAACTTTTAGAATTTATAAGGTAGTTATTTTCAAAAAAAATTATATAAGGTAGTTGTTTCCAAAAGTGGACATTTATAAGGTAGTTTCTGACAAAAAAAGCTCCTTTTTATTCAGCGTAAAATTGTCTTTTCTTCACTTTTTTTATTTCTCCTACTTATACCACCCCCATCCTAGGTATTACTCCCTTTTATCCCTATCCCCTTAAACAAACACTACCTTTCTTCGGAGAAATTAACACTATCAGTGCCAGTCATAGCTGATTTACTTTAAAAAAGGTCCCAACTTTTATTTATCTCATAGCGACCCCAACTTTAGAGGGTCTATATCCCAAGACGGACTATCAACTCAATAAATCTGCTAAATTTGTTAATTATGACACATTATATTCTTCCATTGACTACAATTAATTTAAAAAAGGATATTGGATGATTGTCATGAGTCTCAATCAACTTATCTAGTAGTTTAATTAAAATAAAGGACTGTTTTGGGAAGATACCCCAATGAGTTAGGAGCATTACTCTAACATGATCAAAAGTTGGGACCATTTAAAGTGAACTTGCCATAATTGGACTGACATTGTCTTCTTTTCACTTTTCTTCTATCCCTCCCTTCCTATCCCTATCCCTATAATGACCTTATCCCTCTAAATAAAAAAAACCCTTAAAGTATACTCTGTAGCACCCTAATAATTCTCTTAATTTAAAATACATTAATTTTTTTACAAAACAACGAAAAATAATTAAAGTATTACCGCCAGATGTGAAAAAGTTTAGGCTTATTTAGAAAAATATTACCGCCATATTAAAGTAATTAATGGGAATATAAATAAAGTCAATACTACTTTATTACAAATTAGAACCATTAAAGGCCTAAAAACCAAATCCAGAAATAAATCCAAATCTTAGAAAATAAACCATAAATTCTAAAATCTTCCAAACAATTCGAATAACCGAAACAAATTATAGAAGATAACAAAAGCATGTACACTCATCACTTTCCATATGCATCATGATCTCCGACCTCAAATAATTGTATGACCAATTGATACAGTGACATTGAGTGACTTTCGCCAAACAATACCAAAGTATTAAAGATGGGTCGTCACAAGATCAATGACGCATAAGCCATGATCAAAACTCAAAGCACGTAATCAACAAAAAGTCGAGTACACACAAGCTAAGAACTTAATTAAAAACCCTAATACGATACTTATGAACAATAACCATAAACAAACAAAACATATATGCAATAACAGTATGATAACTCTTGACTCTAAACTCATAACTTGACTCATTCAATTTATTAGTTTAGTTTAAGCAATGAACGAGTTGATCCAAATTAAACATCTCAAAAGACATGACATTATCTGCGACATTAAGCCACAAAACCAAGTAAGAGCTCTCGAATAAAAAAAATGACACCTTAATCATTCGGCCCATAGAAAAACTCACAGAATACTACCATAAGCTCTGATGAACCCACCTTTTCTAATAATGTAAATGTGCACTGACCTATTAGAGTTTTATTGTTAAACCTCTTTCCACTTTAAGTAATTAATGCTGGTCCATCGACGCTTCTGGCGGCAGCTTCCGTCCTCTTAAATCCAGTATGGTGGCAGTAAAATATTGTTCTGGTGCCAGTGATGGTGGTGCAGGAGCTGGTGGTGGAACTAACAGAACGAGTAAGGTAAATTGCCGAAATAAGACCAAAACCTGAACTAAATCGAACCGACATGAAATTAACCAGATCAAAAAATGACGCATACCGGAAGATAACTGGAACCTACCCAACCCAAAATTGACCCAAACAATAATGACACGAACCTGGCCCAAAATCAGCCAGACTTGACCATGACTGGTACCGGAAGATACCACGAACCAAATCTACCTAATTCTAACCCGAAAGTAGCCCAATAAAAAAAAACCTTTTACTCGCGAATAAGACCAGACCCGAATTTACTTAATTCGAGACATACAAAAAAATAATGATCTGAACTTGTCCACAAAAAACTTTCTCGAACTTGTAGGAACATTATCTCAAACTTAAAAATATGATGAAATGCAATATTTTTCACTAAAAATTTAAAAAATTAAACTTAAAATTTTTTGGCAATTAAAAATCAAAGAGAAATAAATAATTGGTGAACTTTGATTCACATAATGAAAATGGAGCAAATTATATAATTTCGAATGGATGGAGTATCAAGTATGTACTATGTACATGTTCATCTTCCTTTTAGTTTTGTTCTAAAAAAGTTATTGATATGTCTAAACTCATAACTTGACTCATTCAATTTATCAGACTATGAAATCAAATTGTTTGCTTGACGATGAGATTGTGACATATGTTTATTTTTTATTTTGGTAAATTTTAAATAATATATTATATAAATTTTTCTCATTGGATTACACTTGAAAATTTCGTATCTTATTCATACCATGTTCTCCTTTTTTTATTCCCTTTATCCCATATTAAGTGCAACACTTTTCATATCTAGTCGTCCCATATTAATTTGAACAATTAATTGAAAAATAATGAAACATCAATAAAATGAGAGTCACCCACTAACCAAGCCCTATACCAATAAGGTCTTGGTCTAGCTAGTGGTGGTTACTGATGTCCTACCACTAGTGGAAAAAACGTGAAATGACACTAAATAACCGATCTGATTGGTACCTAACCTAGATAAGTTAAGTCTATTTTTTGAGCGGAAAGGAGAGGATTAATTAACTGATCCGGTCGGATTTTGAACCATATTAATTAACAAAAACTAATCATGATCTGGTTCAAGTGGATTGGACCATATCAGTTACACGTTAGCCTAAGAAACACAAAGCTCGATTCTAATGCCACTAGAGCTTTCCACTCTCATTTCCTCACTCCTCTTTTTCTCTTTCCTCTTTCTTCGCTCCTCTTTGCCTGTCTCATTTTGCTCAAACCCTAAATCAACCACCACCAGAGATAGAGATATTCATAAAGGGAGGAAGAGAGATACGAAGGCCGATTTTCTGTTGTACTTGAATTCTGTGCATTGCAATTAATATAAGAACAAGAGAGTTTTTACTTGTATCTATCTGTTTAAAAAAATTTTGCCCCCCGAAATAAAAGTATACAAAATCCGCCACTAGATTTGTTGACCCGGTTTCTTCATCCACACTCCAAAACATTTTCTCAATGAAATGGTAAAAACTTTGCATGTAATAACATATCTCTTATGCTAAAACTTTGACTGTGTCTTCCTCAAACAATTCGGTAACATTTACCATCTTCAATGCCACAACATCTCCCAAACTTTGGTCCGCTTCATAAAGAACCCAAATAATCATTGCATCAAAGACGGCCCCAGCATGAATCTCCGGGTTTGGTTGTTTGATACTTAGGGTTCTGGGTTGACCCAAATGGATAGTATCATGGATCTTGAATGACATCAATCATTTAGTTTCATCTTCAATCCTTTTATTAATTTTAGGGCATTCGAATATTCCAGGGCCTTTCCTGACACTATATGGGCCATGGGCGAAACAAGAGACAAAGGCCCCATCTATTAAGCTTAATTTTAAAATCTAATATAAATTGTAATATAAAGTAAATAAGCGCGTACAAAGGGGATATATGTAGCAAGTTAAAAATTAGGTGAAGGAAGTATTGAATTACATATTGTCATCCATCACATATACCTTTTATCTCTCGCTTCGCAATAAAAAAGTTATCCACTAGTTTCTATCATAGATACATCTTTACTTTCCTCAATATATCTTTGATCTGACTAATCATATACTACTTAATAGCCTGTTTCAATATTGGAATTTCATTTAGATTTTTGGATTTGAGCAAAATCCTTTGTTTAGCTAGCCAAGAATTTACAATTCTGGATTTGGCCCAATTTCTAAGGTAATAAAAAAAAGCCTTTAACTGAAAATTTAGAATTGACACCTATGAAGCTGTCATTTACAATTCCCAAATTATAGCACATCCCTTCATTCTCTCTCATCGTCCAAACACCATTACCCATTCTCTTTCCTCTCCTGACCACCATCCACCATGACTGCTAGTGAGTTCAATGGAGAATTGTTGAATTTGTCGTTTAAATTTCTAAAATCGGGGAATTTAATGGCAAAAACAATAATTTACTGTTCACGAGAATTAAATATTATGGTATCAAGTTCACCTCTTAATTTCTTTTTCCCTTTGTCCGTTTATGGTGGTGGTGTTGAAAGGCAGAGGGTGGCGATGGTAGAAGTGAAGGCGACACCAGAGGATAGAGAAAGTGGCAGCGTCATCGGCGGTGGTGGTGGAGAAAGAAGGGAGTTCTTGAATTATGCATTTCAAATTCCTAAGTTTTACCAAACAAAAGGATTGAATTCAAATGCTGAGACTTGAAATTCCAGAATTGAAATCCATGAATCCAAACACTACTTTAAAGAACATTAGTAAATTTGAGACACAGGAAATAATAATTTACCGTTTCAAAGTCATTTAGTTGATAACATCACCAAATACAAGCATGACCCATGCATCTCATCGATTTTCCCTACTAGATCTACTCCACTATTACAATCTACCATATCTACCATTAATATATATTATTTATTAGTGTTAATCAAAAGAGATAAGTGAACAAGAACAAAAGGAATACAAATCGAACATACGACCTCCGCTATTTTTGGATTTGAAACACCAATACTTACTACTGAGCCACAAGATAATTACATGAATAGTATGCGCTAATTGTTTTAAGTATTGTAAACAAAAGACTCTATGCTTTTGGGCCCATTCCAGCCCTGGGCCGTCGTACTTCCCGCCTATGCCCAGGATCGGGCCTTGAATATTCTTAGAGATTTAACACAATCTTTCTCTTCCATAATCCTCTCACCTACCATTTAAAAAATAGGAAACTTCTAATTCAAACCAAAATTCTAAATATCACATGCATGACACAATTAATTTAAAATAGTAATTTAGCTAATAAGAACAAATGTTATTCCAAACGTTTGTAAATAACTCTCTACGACATTCAAAGAACGATTAAACTAATACAAGCACTAGAAATGCAAGGGGAAAACAAAAGTAAAACACTATAATGGCATGGATAATATGACATTTCATTTTTAGAGAAGTGTAGAAAGTATTTATAAATAGAGGAAGTATTTAATACGGTATACCAGAACCCTTAAATGCCAATTCCCTAAACCCCATACCCTATACCCTATACTACGTATTAAATAATTTAGGGAGAAATAACATTAACTATAACAACCATAGTTTCCTAAGAATTATTGCAGTAGTTTGACTTGTATGCTTGTTCTTTTAAAAATTACAACAATTTGACTTGTATGCTTACCAAGGTAAAACTTTGGTCATGATTATCTTTAATTATATATTAGTAAAAATCATTAAAACGCTAATATTTTCAAAATATAGCTTGAGATAAATCCAATAATACCTTCCACAATGACATGCTTATTGGATATTTTATTAAGTAATATAGACAAAACACAATCAATTGTTTAATTTAAGGAAGCGGAAGATGTGTAATTCGTACCCGAATTTTCGATATTCAAGTTTAAAAAAAGCACGTAAAATAGAATAGACCTTAAATTCAAATGTGACTGTGAATAAATTGACCCAAAGATGATTCGTACACGAAGTAATGCGATACCCTCAAGGTCAACCCTACCCTGTACTATCCCAAATATAGATATGTTTTTATTAATTATTAAATTATGTTTAGTAGTTTAATTGCGTCCTAAATCTTTGATCATGGTTCAGATTATTTTCTAATATATATATTTACTTTAATTATATTATTATGGCAATGGTTTACTTACAGACTTTACAGTCTAGTTTATAGTTTAAATATTTTCCTAAATTTGGATAATCACCATCCACACACTTCATCTTCTTTTTGAAGCCTATTCTCCTTGCTCCTCAAGGCTTCTAGAACACCGTACTCCCCAAGTATACTTCAACACTAAGCCTCCATTAATTTAATTATTAAAACTAATATGAACCCGGTGCACACTAACTTAGTGTGCACCTTATCCATCTCACGTGAGTTTTAATGATTACAACTTTTCGTTTTTGCCGTGTTTAGTCTTCCGCTCTTTTCTCTCTCCTGATAACTTCTCTCTCCTCTGATAACTTCACTCTCCTGATAGTGTATTTTTGAAATAATATAGTGTATTTTAAAATGATATAGTGTATTTTAAAATAATAGTGTTTTGCTGAGTTTTTTGGCATGATAGTGTTGCATGTTATAGTGTATATTGACATGATATAGTGTATTTTGAAATGATATAGTGTATTTTGACATGATAGTGTTTTGCTGTGTTTTTTGACATGATAGTGTTGCATGATATAGTGTGTTTTGACATGATATAGTGTATTTTGAAATATTATAGTGTAGTTTATTTGTATATTACACAAAATTATCATAATCGATCGTTATAATGTTTGACATGATAGTGTATTTTAACATGATATAGTGTATTTTAAAATGATATAGTGTATGTTTGTTCTGAACAACTGTTTTTGTTAAAATTTTAGGGCGAGAGAATCTTATTGAAGAGAGAGAAAATCGCGTGGAATTTGGAAAGCGGGAGTGACTAGTTTGTAGTGGGGCACGTGTCTAGGCCTGGTCCACATTATTTTTAATGTGAACTGGGTCCACACAAGACGGATTGTAATTTAATAGAGTTTTTCCTTCTCAAAACCACTATAAATGGTGTATTAATTTCACCATTTCTCACCCACTTTAAAATTACAAACTATAACCACAACCTCCACGAACACCGCCAAATTAAAATATGAATTTCCATAGATGTGCCTTCTTCGTGTTGAGTATCCATGAATGACCCGATATACCCACTTCCTTTTTCCTTTGATTTTATGTTGCAGCACTGGTTTTTGCCCAAAATCTTGTTCTTATAGTCAGAACTTTCCCATGCTTCCTTCATAAAAGTTGTAGCTCTCGAAAATTTATTGAATTCAGACTCAAAAATCACTCATTTCGGAGTTGGGAGCTAGGAGTTAGACCCTCTGGAAGTTTTCACTTATTGCTGCTAATTGTTATACGTTCCTCCTGCTTCTTTGTTCAAATCATGATTCATGAAACCCAATGTCTATTTTCTTGGTTATGAAAGCTATGAATTAATGAAGGTTATGAATGATGATTCTTTGAGGTTAAGGAACGACGATACTTAAGGAGTAAATGAAAAGAATTAGCGTATGAGGTAACCTTTTATTTCCATCAAATATATGTGTGCTCGTATGTATGTGTATGTATGATCGACTATGTGATACTAATCATGTGATTTTATGTTAAAAGGTGCGACGTATGTGATTGCATGAATGTTTATATGTAAATTATGGAAGTGTTACAAATATAATGGTTATATTTTATAGGGATATTATCTCATATAACCCTGATATATAACCCTTTTTCCCAAATAACCCCTACATTGTCACCCCTATAGCGGATAACCCTAAATTTGTAATTTGTCATTAAACATGACGAAATTACACTTGGTTTGACTTTAGATGAGGTTGGCGCCATTTAAGAAGGTCGTTGATGGCTATTCAAAAGGATATTCATTAGTTTTGATGCACAATTCAAGGGTTTTATTTCTGGCAGCAGACCACTAATACGGCGTCAAACCACCTTCTTCAAATTTAATGCCATCAACCAACTTCTTAACTAGGGCCAAACCAATCCAAAGTTAAACCAAGTTAACGCCGTTTGTAATTCCGTCATGTTTAATGACAAATTACAAATTTAAGGTTATCTGCAATAGGGGTGACAATGTGGGGGTTATTTGGGAAAAAGGGTCATATGTCAGGGTTATTTGAGATAATATTCCTATTTTATATGATGTTATTCAAGATTAATGATTTATGATTATATGATTTATGGGTGTTGTTTGGAGATATGAATTATATGCAAGTTTTAAAAACTAAATGGTTCCGCTAGCTTAGAGTAATGAAGCGAGCGGTAAATGGGTAGTTACGGGTGGGGGGAATTATGTTTACAATGTACGAAAAGGACCAAAGTGGCCGAACGTTAATGATGAAATTATGCCATGTCCAAAACCTGTACTTGCCCAATAAACCAAGCTCATGTAAATAGTCCTTGTTAGCAGACTATTCAATGTTAACAATAACGTTTTCCGATTGTATTTCAGAACAATTACCAATATAATGTAACATATACATGTGTGTGAAAATGTTTACGAACTAAAACCGTTTTTATGGGCTGGAGTAAAGTTACCGAATTTTCCACTCCTTTTAGGTTATTTTCCAGTGTTTTTCGTTTTCGCTATTTTTCTGTAATTATTCAAGTATTATGAAGATGACTCAAGTTCAATTATGACAAGGTTGCTCCGTAAGGATTATGTTGAAATGACTCTGTATAATTTGGGATGTTTAGGATATTTTGTATTAAGGATAATCATTATTATATGAGAAGCATTTGTATATTAATAGATCATTTTAGGCTATTGCTTTATTCAAGGTCCATAACCCACAAACTTAAGTTTCGTTTCTGCTGCCAATTATAAGTAATTAAGACTATGGATTTTCGGGGCGTTACATACCCAACCCGACTCGGATTAACACGACCCGATACAACCCGACCTGAATTAACATAACTTGATATTGACATGAGACATCAAACCAACACGACCCGAAAGTTCATGGGCCCGAGACACATCCAAATGGACCCCACCAGACTCAGACCTAATATGAAAATAAAGTGACCCAAATATGACATGACCTGAAATGACCCGACATATACCCAAACGTTAGACCCGTTTGCCACTTTTTACGTAAAAACTTAAAAGGGGATGTCTTTTTAAAAAGGAACTATTTTAGTACCCATGCAATTCACAACTTATACAATTCAAATATTAAGTTAATGCTACTCTAAATATTTTAATCGAGTGATGATATTAAATCCTTTATCTAAAGTTGAACAACTTATATATCATGAAAAATTTAGTTACAATAGAGTTTATGATTAAAATTTTATGATTCAATACTGATCAATTCGTCGCAATACATTTTACATCATTTACTTACTAATTACAATAAAAAGTAATCATTAAAACGTTTTTATTACCTTATTATGTTTTAGAATCTTAAAATATTTTTATATATGAATATCAATCTTTTTTAAATTTAATATTTAGTATATTATACTCCCAATCTGTTTCTTAATTTATCATAAATGTTTGATATTTGTATACTTGAAGAATAGATGATAGTGAGAAAATGATAAATTTAATACTATCTATGCTCATTTAGTTCCTCTCACTTGAGTCAAATAACAATGATTCGAAGCACTTCTTTTTACACTATTTCGGAAACCCAAGTGTTTAGTATGCTTGTCCAACAAGTAAGCTACAGGCTGAGCCTTCTTGTCTAGCAAGTAAACTAGTATCCCTTAGATGTTCTTCACTTGGAGACTTGTGCAACAATGTCTGAATCTACTTGGTCCAAGCCTGAGCTTCGTTCCCGAACCTGCATAAAGGGACCCACCCTCGAGGTTTGGGTTGTGGTTCCCCCTCCGAAGCTTAAGTCAGATATCATGAGTTGTAAGGAGAAAAGTAGAGATAGAGAGAGAAAGTGAGAGAGTATTTCTTCAGAGTAAGTTTACCCTGTTTGCCTTGAATGACCTTTCACCTGATTTCAGGGGTATTTATAGTGATTGTAGTATGACAACTATCCTTAAAAATTGCCCTAGCATAGTGGCATCTGATTGGCTAAGCAATCAGATCATGATACTTGGCAGGCCAGGATTTGTGAGAGTTTATCAACCAATAATCACTTGCAGCCACCTTCAAGGAGCTGGGCTCTGACTAACTTTTGGGCCAGAAAGGTAAGTCTTTTCTCCCAACTGGATACAACCCAACCCAAGGGTTTAAATCTTTTTTCCTTTATTTATTATAAGAGGACAGGTGTACGACCCTGATGGACCCAAGTATCTCTAAAGGAGCCGTAGATCTTTTAGGCTACAACATTTGCCCCTAAAAGGGTTTTTACTATTGGCCTATCTGACGGTTAAGATCCTTTTACCAGAGGTTGTTTATTCAAATTCAAAATAGAGGCAATGACACGCCCTTTTTCCGGATTTTACCGGTCATAATCGACCGTTTTAGGCTCTTTCGGTCATCCTTAACCGGCTCAACGGGTTTCTTACCCTCCTATATATATATCCTTGGTGTACCTCATTAAATCATTTCACACCTTGAGAGAATTTTTCTAGAGAGAGGCTCTGCACATTTTTTCTAGAGAGAGAGAGAGATTGTCCAATCTCAGTCTTCTTCACCGAATCGTCCAAGCGTTTCGTCACGTATCTTTTCTTTGTTCTTTTTCACTTTCCTTTATTCTTTATTTTTTTCTTAGAAAATCAATAAAATGGAATCTTCTTCTTCGTCAAATAATCCTAGTCAACCAAGAGCTTGTCTTGACCCTAGAACCGAGAGTATTTCTTCTTCGGCGCTAACTAGAGTTGGGCCTCTTCTGGCCGAGTACATATTTTTTTATAGTTTTGGCCGAGAAAGTCAGACGACCCAGTCTTTACCTGTGCAGGGTAATCTGGCGCGCGTCAAGCAAACGGCCCGTCTAAGACGAAGGGTATTACTCCCAACAAATAGTTCCGACATGGAGGAATCTACTAGACGAGTTCCAGATGAGACGAGGGAGGCCCAAAGTGCTCAACCTTTGGACGGGCCCCCTTCCCTTGACCGCAGTTTTGAAGATCCTCAAATAAACCCTGAGGCCAGTCCTTCTGGCAGGGACGTCAATATGGAGGAAGCCGGCGAGGATAATAATGGGAGTGAATCCGGTACTGCCGAGGAGTCAGACGAACCCTCTACTACCTTGTCTGAGATTAGGAGACACTTAGGTCCCCTTTCCGACCCCGCTTTTATTTTAGTAAATCGTAAATGGCTAGAGAAGATAGGACCTGACCCTAGCTATTTATCCACTTACATGCCCATGCCGGGCTTCTCTTTCGTCATCCCAAATAAGGAGGCCACTCTTTTGAGTGCCCCCAAAAATCATTTCGCCGTCTACAAGCTAGCTTTGGACGCTGGATTAAGGTTCCCCCTCCACGATTTTATAGAACAAGTGCTAAGGTATTACAACATCGGCCATAACCAGCTGGCGCCTAATGCCTGGCACAACATTCTTACTTTCATAGCCGTCTGCGAGCTGCACGGCCTGGCTCTTTCTCTCCAAGCCTTCACCCACATTCACTATGCGGCCAAGGTTCCCGGGGCCGTGGACGGGATGTGGGTCAGCATCTGCAACCGCCCCGGCTTTCTCACCGCTTGGGGCAAGCCGTCGAAGATGCACGAATGGAAACCAGACTTCATCTTCCTACAAGCGGCCAACGACTACGCCACTGAGGGCTATCGATTTTATTATCGAGCCGTCACAAATACTGGACGGAAGCAGTCCTGGCTGGAGTTGGAGGACCAATACGACGAAGAGGTGGTGGAGTACTTTCGAATGAAAGAGTATTACAGGCCGGGTCAGTCATCCTTTAATTTAAAGGGCTAGCAAACTGGATACCCTTTAAAGAAATGTTTTATAATGATGACTTCTTGGTCGCCGCCGGCTTACGGTTGGCCGAAGATAAAGGTATACACTTAAAATCCCCAAGTAAAATGTCTCGTCCATAAACCATATCAGACTAACTCTTTTACTTCCTGTTGCAGATCCAGCCAGAGCTCGTCTCAAACATTCTTGGACGGGAGATATCAGTATGTCCAAGTTTACTGATAATTTGTGGAAGGAGTTCGCCAAGAGCGATGACGGAGAAGAGGGTCAAAGCTCTTGGTAAAAATTCTTTTTTTTTTTTTTTTGACGAGGATCATTCTGACTCGTCAAGGATTGATTTCCAATCCTTGGACGAGAATCACCCAAAGAAGGAAGGCGTCCAGGCTTGGACGGTCACCTTCTTTGGGCCATTCTCGTCTGAGCTACTTAACAGATTTGGACGAGGACCTTTTGGGTTCGTCCAAGTCGGTTTCTATTCTTTGGACGAGAATCACCCGAAGAAGGAAAGCGTCCATGCTTGGACGGCCACCATCTTTGGGCCCTTCTCGTCTGAGATGCTGAACGACCTTCTGGTTCGTCCAAATTGAATCCCAATCCTTGGACGAGTATCACCCGAAGAAGGAGGGCGTCCATGCTTGGACGGCCACCTTCTTTGGGCCCTTCTCGTCTGAGAGACTTTGAGTCTTTAGACGAAAATCATTCTAGTCCGTCCAATCTTGGACGGTTTCCTTCTTTGCATCACTTTCGTCTGCATATGGAAACTACTTTGGACGAGGTTCCCCTAGGAATGGGGTTGTCCAAGCATGGACGCCTTCCTTCTTTGGGTGATTCTCGTCCGGAGCCTTATAATTATTTTATAGACTTTGTTCTTTGGACGACCCGGATAATAACTTGTTCATTTTTGTAGAAAAATTCCCCTACCAACAAACTTCCGCCTGGGAAATCCTCCTCGTCCAAGAAGAGGCCTACATCGGCCGTGGACCAGCCTCCAGCCAAAAAAACAAAGGGCTTTACTCGGATGAAGACGGAGAAGAGTACTCCGTCTAGCAAGGAGGTTGGGGAGAAGACCATGCCTCCTCCAAAGGACAAGGTCCTAAAGGAGGAGCCGTCTGGTGCTTCTCCGACCTTGGAGGAGAAAAGCGACGCGCCCGGTGGTCAGTTGGATATTTTTCCTGCTGATCCAACTGAAACCAAATCAGAGTTGGCTTTGGCACTGGTAATTCCGGAGTCGGAGATGGCTACTGACAACTTCCTGGGCTTCAGCGGCTCGGTGGCGAAGCTGGTCTCGCAGATGCCGCTATCCGTCAGGACGGCCTCCTTATCGTCGGGTGAGTCATATTACCCAAATAGAGTTTAGACGGTGTGGGTCGGCGGACGGTCCATGAGTCCGTCTAACAGACAAGCCATAGTCTTTCCCATCAAGAGAACTGACTCCCCCCCTCTTTCAGATTAGGGCAAAGGACCAGCTTCTCCCACAACTGCTCCCCTTATAGACTCGGACGAGGAGTCTTCTGCTGCTTTTGCCAAGATGTCAAAAGTTGAACGAGATCGACTGAAGCATGAGCTGTTCAAATGTTACCCTGAATCCTATATCAAAGGGTTGAGGGGAGCATCAGCCGGGCATGTGGGCTACATGTCACAACTTGCTGCTGAGGTATAATTTGTTGCCGCTGTTATTTTATACTTGAAAAAATTTCTTTTATAACTCGTCTAATGACGTGCTTTGTTTTCACTGTTCCAGCTTCTGGCTCACAGAATATTGACAGAGGAGTGGGCGAGGGGGCTTAGGAAAGAAAATAAGGAACTCGTCCATCTGGCTACGACGGCTGGCGACAAGGTCATCCACGACATTGAGATGGCTAATACTCTCCACCGTCAATCACTGGAGGCCTTGGAGAAGAGATCAGTACTCCTGGAGTCCGAAAACAAGAACTATCTTGTTACTATCAACCAGCTGTACAAGGAACAAGACCGACTGCAATTGGTCTTAGACACCATCTCGGGCGAGTTGAAGGGCGAAAGGGATACTGCTCTTCTGACCGCGGCCCAACTGAGGAGGGAGAATATAATCCTAAGGGGTAAGAATGCCCGTCTGCAAAAGGAAGCGGCCCAGGCCTTTAATGACGCCAAAGAAGGCTTGAATCAAGTCATTGAGACGTCCAAAGACTGGGCTGTCAAAGCTTTTGAGATGCTGGCCGAGCCTAGTGAGGTCCCCAGCTTTGTCCGGCATCTGGAATTTCAAGAGAGCGTTCACCTTGCACCGGTGTCTGCTGAAGAACCTCCTGAATTCTCTGAGTCGGACGAAGAGGGTGCGGACGAGGAAGAAGCCCTTGAAGACGACCAAGAAACTCCCAAAGAAGGAGATGCCTAGCTTTAGGTTTATTTTTCTAAGTTTCTTGGCTTGTTTGCCATTGTAGCTTTGTCTCCTCTTGCTTTATACTTAAGCTGTAAGTTTTTGACAAGTATATACTGAAATGCCTTTTGCCAATTGCTTGTTCTTTTATTGCACTTAAATTTTCATCAAGTATAACTGAGACTCGTCCATCACTTCTTGGACTCCTTCCCAACTTAGACAGCAAGTACAGTTGAGACTCGTCCTGACTTTTGGACGATCTGCAAGCTTATAAATAGTATCATCCTTGTCTCTGGACGATCGCAAAACATTCCAAAATGTAGCCAAGTATAAGATGAGACTCGTCCTGACTTTTGGACGGTCTGCAAACTTGGACGAGTCTTGGCCCAAGAAGGAAAGCGGCCAATATTTTGCGGTTTATGGACGAGCCACGCTTTAGCCGGCTTTCTTGAGGGAGCAACACTCGTCTTGAAGTAACGAACTCTTATTAGGGCTTTTATTGCTTAGGTCGTCCTGGCCTTTGGACGACTTTGACTTCCCTGAAAAGAGGCCAAGGATAACTGTGGTTCGTCCTATAGACTTGACTCGTCCTAATAAATTTCATGGTGTATAGCGTTATCCCCCCCTTCTTGGGCTTAGCTCATCCTTGTATTATGGACAAGCCATGCTCCAAGAAGGAGAACGGCCAACATTGACCAAGCCTACTGAAATTGTTTTGGACGAGCCTTAGATTTTTTGGACGAACCATGCTTTGGCCGACTTCCTTGAGGGAGCAACACTCGTCATGAAGTAGTGATCCCTTACTCGGGTCTTTACTACTTAGCTGACCGTGTATTTGAAAGTAAGTATCCTTTACTAAGGGCTTATTTCAGGTCAGCTTTCTCTTAGAGACTTTGACGTTTCTCTTACTAGAGATTTTTGTCAATTTGTTGCCAATTATGTGTTTTGACCTTTAGGTTGTTACACTTTGGCCGGTCTCTTCGAGGGAGTGATGTTCGGCAGAGAAGTGAGCATTTTTGACGCTCTATTTGTCTTTGTATTTTTGTCCAAGTTACTGTCACTTTTAGACTAATAACAGATTTAATGCCCCAAAGTGAACCAACTTGGTAAACAATAAACAAAGGCGAGAAGAAAGTAGGAATTGTATTATATGAATTTTGCTTGACTAAAGGCCAAGATACATGTATATAATTCTTTTTCTCTTGCTTGTGCCGTGGCACTTTGGAGTGATTACAAACTACTGGCTAGTTTCTTGGCGATTAACTGAGTCAGACGTGGTACTTCTTCAAAATATCGGAGTTCTAAGTGCGTTGTATTGGTCGTCCATCCAGATCTTGGAGACGAAAAGTTCCGCTTCGCACCTCTTGGACAATCAGATAGGGTCCTTTCCAATTTGGTGTTAGTTTCCCCAGCTCCTTAGCTCGTCCAACTGCCTCTATCTTCCTTAGAACCAGGTCCCCCACCTTGAGTGGTCGTATAGCGACTCTCTTGTTAAAGTCCTGAGCCATTCGCAGCTTGTACAATTGCATTCTTAGCAAGGCATTGCCCCTGACTTCTAGTACTTGATCCAAAGCCGTGCGCAATGCAGCCCAGTTGGCATCATCCGTGTACAGCATGACTCGCAGGGTGGGTTCTTCAATCTCAATGGGCAAGACGGCCTCAGTGCCATAAACTAACATAAAGGGTGTCTCCCCTGTAGAATTTTTGACGGTGGTTCTGATGGACCATAATACCAGCTGTAGTTCTTCAACCCACCGTCCCTTAGCATTATCCAACTTCCTTTTGATTCCATTGGATAGAATCTTATTGAAGGACTCTACTTGCCCATTGGCTTGTGGGTGGGCGACTGCAGTGAAGTGGGCTTTGATTTCCCTTTCTGCCAACCAATCTTTCAGCTTAGGCATTTTAAACTGTGGATCATTATCGAAGACGATGGACTGTGGCATGCCAAAACGAGTTATAATGCTCTTCCAAATAAAGCCTTTGACGTCATTCGCTGTTATACCCCGCATGGCTTCAGCCTCTATCCATTTAGTAAAGTAGTCCACAACTACGATTATAAACTTCTTTTGCCCAGCGGCCACAGGGAAAGGTCCTAGGATATCCATGCCCCATTTGGCAAAAGGCAGAGAGAACAAGATAGGAGTTAAGTAGTTGGACGGCTTCTGATGCAGATTTCCGTGCTTCTAACAACTGTCGCACTTCTTTGCATAGACGAGAGCATCTTCCTTTAGGGTAGGCCAGTAGTACCCCGTTCTTAAAGCCTTTTCTCCCAAAGCTCTTCCCCCAATGTGAGATGCACAAGTTCCTTCATGGAGTTCCTTCAGAACCTCTAGACCATCTTCCCTGGTGATGCACTTGAGAAGAGGACGATTGAAGGACTTCTTGTAAAGGGTCTCATCCCACAGCTCAAACCATTTGTCTCGAGCTTTCACATACTTAGCCTCAACAGGGTCTGAAGGCAGCCGTCCTGTCTTCTTGTATTCATCCAAACTGCCCCTCGGCTAAGAAACATGATTTGTTCTTGGTCAATGTTCTTTTTTGGTTTAACTTCCCAAAACACTGTTCTTGGCGCATCACCTTCAGCCGAGCTGGCCAATTTTGAGAGAGCGTCTGCTTGATGATTTTCTGACCTTGGTATTTGGTCGAGAACAAATCGTTTCAATGGCTCAATCTCATCCTTGATCAGACGCATATATTTGCTCATTGATGCTTCTTTACATTCAAAGTCTCCATTGACTTGACTGACGACTAAGAGAGAGTCCGATTTGGCCTCAATCTCTAGAGCCCCAGCCGTCTTACACATCTTGATCCCAGCCAGAAGTGCTTCATATTCAGCTTCGTTATTGGACGCTTGGAATTGGAATCTTAGCGCATATTCAAACTTGTCTCCTTCTGGAGATTGACAGATAATTCCTGCCCCACATCCATTAACAGTGGACGATCCATCAACCATGAGCGTCCAATGCTTCCTCCCTTCAACTGGATCAAGTATTGGCTCTATAGTTGGCCGAGTAAGCTCAACTATAAAATCTGCCAAAGCTTGCCCCTTAATGGCTTTCCTTGGTTCAAATGATATATCGAACATGTTAAGCTCAACAACCCATTTTAACATCCGTCCGGCGGCTCCCATATTTTGCAAAACTTGCTTCAAGGGTTGGTCAGCGTAGACGAGTATACTGTGAGCCAAGAAATAGGGCCTTAGCTTTCTGCTGGACATGACGAGGGCCAATCCAAACTTCTCGACTGGAGTGTACCTATTTTCCGCATCCTTGAGCACATGGCTCACAAAGTATATTGGAACTTGCACGGACTCTCTTTCAGCCAGCAGAACAGCACTCACAGTCTGAGTGAACACAACCAAGTATACAAACAGTTTCTTCCCCTCGGCTGGACTGACCAACCTAGGCAGCTGACGAAGGTGATCTTTGACTTGCTAAAGCGCTTGCTCAGCTTCTGCTGTCCACTCAAACTTGGCCTTCTTCTTGATAGTAGCGAAAAAGTGATGGCACTTGTCGCCCGACTTAGACAAAAAGCGTCCAAGGGCAGCCAAGCAACCCGTCAATCGCTGAACTTCCTTTATCTTAGACGGGGATTTCATGTCTAGAATAGCTTGGATCTTTTCGGGGTTGGCTTCTATTCCCTTTGATCTACTAAGAAGCCTAGGAACTTCCCCGACAAGACTCCAAAGACACATTTCTTTGGGGTTCAATCTTAGCTTGTATTTTCTGAGAGTTTCAAAAGTTTCTCTCAAATCACCAACATGATCTTCCTCTTGCCGACTCTTGACTATCATATCATCAATATATGCTTCCATGTTTCTTCCCAACTGTGGCTGAAAAACAGTATTGATCAATCTTTGAAAGGTGGCCGGCGCATTACGGAGGCCAAAAGGCATCCTCAGCCAGCCATACAACCCTTTCTCAGTAATGAAGGACGTTTTGTACTGATCCTCTGACCACATGGGGATTTGATGAAAGCCTGAATATGCGTCCATGAAGCTTAACAAAGCATGGCCATTTGTGGAGTCCACCGGTCGATCTAACTTAGGCAAGGGGAAAGCGTCCTTGGGACAAGCCTTGTTGAGATCGGTGTAGTCCACACACATCCTCCAAGTGCCATTAGGCTTTGGCACCATGACTACATTCGCTATCCATTCGGGATAATAAGTCTCTCGATGAATTTTGATTCCAACAACTTACGAACTTCCGGTCGACCGCCCGGTTCTGGCCGGTCCTAAATGCCTTTTCTTCGACGAACGGGTTTTAAATTTGGATCAATATTCAGCCGGTGGACGGCTATCTCTGGATCAATTCCAGGCATTTCTTCAACACAATAAGCAAACACGTCTTGAAATTCTTTCAGCAAGCTGATTAAAAGGCCCCTCAAATCAGGAGAGAGTGAAGACCCAATCTTCAGGGTTCATTCTGGACGAGCTTCATCCAAACAGACATCTTCTGGGACTTCCACCGGCTCTGGACGCTCTAGTGCCAGTCCCATAATGGCCATCACCTCTTCAGACGAGGGTGGCTCCTCCTTGACGAGCTCATACTTCCTTTTTTTGCTGGGGAGATGTTCAGACGTTTTCCTTGAGGGAGCGACTGGCGTCAGGGGACTCTCAATCGCCATTCTCAGCGAGGTCACTTGGTCCTTCACAATCTCAGACGTTCTCCTTTCGCCAGCAACCCTCGTCTTATCTTTCCCAAATCCAGACGGGCTCCTTCCACCAGCGATCTTCGTCTGGTCTTCATTATCTGCTTTCCATGACGCCAGCTTGAGGGTTGTTAGGTAAAATTCCCTAGCCGCCTGCTGATATGATCTCCATACAAGGAGCCAATTTTGCCACCATCACATTCAAATTTCATCAGCATCAAGTGGGTTACTATTACAGCTTTAACATGATTCAGAGTTGGCCGTCCAAGTATGACATTATAGGCTGTCAAATCTCGGACAACCAAGAACTTGATAAACAAAGTCCGCGAAGCATCCTTCTCTCCAACTCGGACGGGCAACGTGACTGTTCCCATGGGATGGATGACTCCTCCCCCAAACCCTATGATGGGATGATGGACGGGGACCAAGTTCTTCTCATCAAACTTCAATCTAGACAAGCAATCTGCACTAATGATGTCTGTCGAGCTTCCGGTGTCAATCAGAATTCTTCTTACTCTTAAGTTTGCTATCTTCATTTCTACAACCAAAGGGTCATCATGGGGAGTCCTCAACTTCCCCCGATCTTGCTCACTAACCACCACCTTTGGGAAGGGCTCGGCCTTTGTTTGATCAGTTAGCAAGACTTGGCCGAGCTCCTTGAGATAGTTTTTGTGCCCTCTATTGGTTGGTCCTCCTGCCGCAAATCACTAGTGGAAAAAAACGAAAGGGCTGCGGTCTGTTGCGTTTTTGAAAAACGCAACCCTTAATAGTGAAGGCTGCGGTTAGCCCAAAAACCGCACCCTTTTAGTGAAGGGTGCGGTTAGCCCAAAACCGCGACCACTATAAGTAATAAAGGGCTGCGGTATTTGGGCTAACCTGACCCTTTAGCGACCTCAACAATATAATGAAATAAACCCCTCGCTTCAATTCCCATT
This sequence comes from Beta corolliflora, assembly GCA_947648045.1. NCBI lineage: Eukaryota > Viridiplantae > Streptophyta > Magnoliopsida > Caryophyllales > Amaranthaceae > Beta > Beta corolliflora. Next base: position 1,378,960 of record CANSZD010004250.1, read on the forward strand.
TTAACGCGAGCAGTCCTAATTATTCAACCCCATTTATCTCTCCTCCCTCCCTTCAATTGCAAACCATCAGCGCATCTCTCTCCTTTCATCCTTCTTCGCCGGCGAGGGTTCGCAACGAGGCCTTCTTCTTCGCGATGAATATCTTCGCGACGGATTATCATTCGACGTTGCTCTCTCTTTGTGACAGACGATTTTCTCTCTCCTGCAACAACTCTCAAGTCGCGCTTTTCCGCCCCTAAGGTTGACGAGATCTCGCTCCTCACATCAACACTTCATCCTTTTCGGTACTCTTACTTACGCTAATTTTTTCTTTGAATTTAGATTTTTTATTTTCACTTTTGTTATTAACACTTTCTCTCTCTTCTCGCTTTCAAATGATGTCGAAAATTTTCGCCCGAAAATTAAGCGCAATCGTGTTGTTCAATATGTAACCGTTGTAAAATTTGACCGGATTAGCTTGTTTGGTGAGTTTAAATTTGATTTATTAGGGTTTTGATTTTCAATTATTATGACTTAATGTGAAAAAATGAGTTAGAATTTTGTCATTTGTGTGTGTTTCTTTGGAATTAGTGCCAAATTAGTCCCGGATTCTTGATCTCTTATCCATAATGTGGTTGTTTTGGACTTGTCTGCGTCGCTTGCCATCTATTTAATCGAATTATGATTTAATCGTGTTGTTAAAGTTGCATTATTCGTTAAATTTGACTAGATTAGCTTGATTGGTGACTTTAGGTTCGATTTAGGGTTTTGATTTTTGATTATCATGATTTATTTTGGGAAAATGAGTTTGAATTTTGTCATTTGTGTGTGGTTCTTTGGAATTATTGCCAAATTCATGATCTCTTATCGGTACTATGGTTGCTTTGGACTTGTGCCTTTAATCTGTTTCATTGTACGTTAGTAGTAGGCAATGGACTTGCGATATTACTCGGATTGAATTTATCTTCTTTTTTTTTTAAATTGTGTGCCTTGTTGGAGCTAATATATTTCTCCCATAATTCTTTTGACATGGTTGTTCCATGCTTTCCATATGGAAATATCATTCCCTATCGTGCCTAGCATTCTCATGATATTACCTGGATTGGATTAATCTTTTTTAGAGATGGTTGAAGAGATTGGCATAATCCTTAAGTCCTTATATATGGGACTGGATGGGGGTTCTAGGGGGCTTTACCTTTGTGCTACAAAATAGAGCTTGTGTCACCTGCTCATCAGTTATCTTTCGCAAAGGTGAACCCCCTCCTATTGAAGCATATCCTTCTTTGCTGTTAGGGGCTCTAAGCATAGAGATCAATTGAGCCAGAGGTCTTTGTAGAAAACGGAACAGCATGGGAAGGCGAATGATATCCTATTTTAAGTTGTTAAAACAAACATATCATATAACTCTATAAGCTAATAGCTTGATCTACCTTGAACCGCTAAGAATGTTACAATTTTATGACAAATATAAGTAGAACGATGTATACACATCTAGATGAGAAGTGAGAAGAGACATTTATGAGAAACAGTTAGTCTATCGGTTGAGAAACAGTTAGTCTACCATATCCTTGATGATGAAATTTTGAATTCTATTATGTTGCTAAGGATGGGTTGTTTTTTATGGGTTGATGTATTTTTTTGGAGAATTGGAGTTTTGGATCTGTTTGTATTTTGAATTGTTTGTTTGAAATGATAAGGTTTGCCCTTTTCTTTTCTATTTTGTGGTGATTGATCTTTCATGTGATGGGTTGTTTTTTATGGTTGAATTATGATATTGATAGTTGGTATAGCAATATTGAAATTGGATTAGATTTGAAGCGTGTAAAACCTAAAAATGGTCATCACAATGTAGGACTAATTACGAATTATTAAGCTAGTTCGATTTCCACCCTCTCCCCCAAAGAACATCCACCACATGTACCCCTCCTCTTTGTGATTGAATCCCCCTAACTTCGCGCCGCACTCACCTTGCTGTTGTATAGTCCCCCCCCATATGCTAAATTATTGGATGCATTTTTAAGGGCAACTTAATTGAATATGCTAAATTGATTGCTTTTCGGCATGGCATATCTTTGAAAGTAATTTGTATCTAGGTTCTCATCTTTCTTGATTGCTATTATTGATAAGTGTTGCTTTGAATGTTGCTTGCTGTAATTTTTTCGTTTAATAGCTTTATATATATTTCTAATTTTGCACTTAGGTAACCTAAGAATGTTTAGAGAAAGGAATAGCCGTATGCAAAGATGGTGTCGACTTCAAAAAAATTGGAAATACAATCGGGTATTGGCTTCAAAAAATTTCGGTACTTGGGCACTTCTCGTATGTGAAGATCGTGATTTCTCGGATTATATATGTGAATTCTCGTAATGTCTATATAGTAGACTATGTAGTTCGAGAGTGGTAAAACTAGTACTTGTCGTTTATGAAATATCTTGTTAGCTCACATAGCAGTGTCAAATTGCCAATATTATTCTCTTATTTTTGTAATCTTTACGCAAGCATCTTGGTAAAACAAACCGCTTTGTAGTATTTTTTCAACTACTTATTCTTCGAAAATGTTAAATTAAATCTTGATCCTGGAAGGCTAAATGCTAAAGTGTGCAGTATCTACTTTTTAAAACCTTGGTACCAGATTTACAGGTTGTTTGCATTCTCCCGAGTAGTCTTCTATCTTATATTTCATTTTTTGTTTACTCTTCTCCACAAATTTGCTAATTTAGTTTTCATCTTCAAACTAAGGGCCACTAAAATCGGATGTTTTTGAGTTTTGATTGGTAAAACCTGTGCATTTTTACTACCTTGAGAGAAGAATTTCCCTAAAATTTCCCTTGTACCTTAATGATTAAAAGAAAGCGTGCGATCTTTGTGTTTAAAATTCACTCTTTTATGCCGGATATGTAGCTACAATTTTTGTTTTTTTGTCTAATGTCTTTTTTTCAACCGCACTTTACAGGTGACCATGCTTGCAAAGCATAATTATGGTGTGGTGGATCGATTTGTTGGCCATGGTGTTGGAACCGTATTTCATTCCCGAGCCCGTCATATACCATCATAGTAAGTATTTTGCATGCCTTGCTTTTCATACACTGCAAAAGACATTGGTATGATATTTTTGCTAGCTTTATCTGTACTTATTAACAAGACTACAAGAGTAATCTATGTAGCTATAGCCTTTTAGTTTTATAAAGTCTTGTATTAAGATATGATTATTTAGTGTGAATATATCTCATTGTTACACTGCAACCCCCTTTTTGCGGCGAGAATATATTGCTATAGTGTGTATAGGGCGATTGAAAATGGCTAACTATCGGGTAAATGTGTTCCATAAGGATTAAGGTGATTTGGAAATAGAAACATTGGATAAAACAAGTTATCACTAGTGGAAAAAAAAAACATTGGATAAATCGATAATTATCTTGTGGTTTGTCTTGCTTTGAATCTTTGTTTGCCGGTTGATCAACGAGGAGACGATGCGCCGTGTTGCCTTAGGTTGTTTGAGAATTACGTAAGTAGATTCGGTGAATTGAAGAGTAATCGAGAGAATGTTGAAGTGAAAATGAGCTATATATATTTAGTAGTATATCCATTGATAGAAATTAAGTATGTCCTAAGCGTGACGTGACTTTGCCATGAATTTACGCGAGAATTTCGTGTGCGAGCTTCTTTTGTTGCATGATATAATGTGATGGTATGCCTTTGCAATCTTGATCAATTGAAGTGAAAAGTGAATATCTTTCTAGGTTTAGGAATCATGTCGGGGAAATACCATTGTTTTAGAGTTATGTACCATGAATCTTCATTATAACACATTTCTTTGGATTCAACTATTGATGTGTGAGTGCATATGATTGAGGTAGTCTCTTGAATTGTGCCCTTTTACGCTAAATATTTGCCAAATGTAAGTGGATTCTGTTTCACTAGTACTAAATGTTTTTTACGCCAAATTTGAGGTAGAAGTTCAATTCTTCCTATGGTTAGAAGTTTGTTTGGATCTTGTTGGGAGATGCATAATGATTGAATATTGGGGCTGGATACGGTGCTTGCATTGTTTGGCGTTACATATTAACTTGTAATGTATATATGGAGAATGAGAAAAGGTATGTCTTATTTTCACTCTTTTTTTGTTTTTTCTTGAGTTATATTTTAGAAATTAGAACCATTTTATCCGAAGTTGATTGTTCGAGGATGAACCTTATTTATCCCCTTTTCCCCCTTAGTTGAAGATGATTGTTCGAGGAATTAGTATGGGCATTGTAGCCCCCTTTGGGATCATGGTGTTGGTTTTGTTCAATTGTTTTTGGCCGTTATTGCTTGCTTCATGCTTAAAATTTGGTGAAGTTAGTTAGTTATTGATATTTGTGGGATTTCTTGGCCTAATATGCATCTAAGTGATTGTTTTAGGGCTTTAATTGTTTGATCCATGGTTAAGTGATTGTTTTTTAGACTTTATTTGCTTGATCATCTATCTAAATCATATGAACATGAAGATTATGGCTAAGCGTAAATCAAACAATACCAAGCCATTCTCTAAATAATTTGACTTTTGCACTTGTTAATGCTAATACGGTGCGATTTTCTAAAAATTATTAAACTACGAACAATTGTTTGATTTGATTTTTTTTCGCAAAGCGATCATCCAACTTCATGATGAGGTTTTTATGGCACTCATATATATCAGCATATGCGATATGCATAGAAAAGCGTATGTCACATATATATGGATACCAAAATAAATCATAAGATTTGGCCGAATGATAAATAGTTTTTCGGTACTAATGAGCTAAGTATTTCCCATCCTATTCTCTAACATGTTTTTGGCCAAAACAATCCTTCATATAATGAGAAGGTCAATAGTCAAAATCAAACACCCCCCTGCACACCCCCCCTTCCCCGGCTCCTCCTCCACGACCCCGCACTCACACCCCCACACCCCGCCATGCACACCTCCCGCCATGCACACACCCCCTGCCATGAATAGACCCCTCTGCTCCCAACCCCCCACCTACGATGTAGCCCCGTCTCCTACCACGGCACACCACCCCTATGCGGACCCCCTGCTGCACACCCCTCCCACACACACCCCAGTGACCACCCGCACACCCCCTCCCATGCCTGACCCCCTTGCTCCACGGCCCCCCACCATGCACACACCCCCCGCCATGCACACCCCCTGCCATGAATAGACCCCCTCTGCTCCACCCCCCCACCTACCGTGTAGCCCCTCGTCTCCTACACGGCCACACCACCCCTATGCGAGACCCCCTGCTGCACACCCCCCTGCACACACCCCACCCCGACCCGCACACACACCCTCCCATGCACAATCCCCTTGCTCCACGGCCCCCACCATGCACACACACCCCCGCCATGCACACCCCCCTGTCATGCATAGACCCCTCTCGCTCCAACCCACCCCCCCCTCTCAGCAGCCCCCGTCTCCTACCAAGGCACACCACCCCTATGCACACCCCCTGTGCCGCACACCCCCCGCACACCCCCTCCCCTAACAACCCCCGCACACACCCCTCCCATGCACAACCCCCTTGCTCCACAGCCCCCCACCCCCTACACCGCTCCCGCACACAACCCCCATGCACCGACCGCCCGTGCTTGCACACCCTGCCATGTTACGTGTACCGTTAGAGCCACTTAACCATATCTTTACGGAAGACAAATTTTCCCCTACTTGTGTTTAAAGACCTTATTGCTGTTTCTCATGTCTTAATATTATTGAACGCTTTGCAAATCTATTTATTTCGAGGTTATTTTTGGGAGCCAAGAAGACAATTTGCAGCTTTGGAATGTTGAAGAAAAATCTATAGGATTTTAAGGGATGGAATGCACCCATTTTTTGTTGTATCTCGTCTTCATAATGTAACTCGGTCAAAATTTTCTTTATATTTGTATGAATAACATGAATTGCAATGAAAATTGATACTTGTATATATATGTAACTGTTTTTGGATCATTTAAGACTAAAAAATTCAAAAAAAAAAATTTTTTTTTTTTTTTTGGGTCACAAGGGCTGCGGTCAGGGGAAAAACCGCATCCCTTAGTGGATTAAGGGCTGCGGTTAAGGGCCAAAACCGCAGCCCTTAACTCGCCAAGGGCTGCGGCTTTTCCCCTTAACCGCGACCCTTAATCCCTCAAGGGCTGCGTTTTTCCTTGACCGCAGCCCTTAACGCACTAAGGGCTGCGGTTAAAACCGCAGCCCTTCCTAGATGCCAAGGGCTGCTAGTCTAATGGCTGCGGTCAAAAAACGCAGCCCTTGGGCCCGTTTTGACCGCAGCCCTTGGGCTTTTTTCCTCTAGTGAATCCTCCTGAAATGACGAGGATGACATCCTCGTCTGTGCTTTCACTCTCCTTCTTCTTGGTTTGTCGATCATCCTTCCTTTGAAACTTCCTTCCCCCTTGACGCAAATAGGAGTTCATCTTTCCTTTTCGAGCTAGATCCTCCAAAGCCCTCTTAAGGTGCTTACATTCATTGGTCTCATGACCGCAGTCCTTGTGAAAGTGACAGTATTTGCTCTTGTCTCTGTTTCTGTAAGGAGTCTTCATTTCAGCCGGAGCCTTCAGCTCATATTGGTCCTTTATCTCCATAAGAATGGAGTATTGGTCCTTGCTGAATTCAATATGGTTGGCTGAAGGCTCAGATTCCTTTCTCTTGCTTCTTCTGGACGAAGTAGTGGTTGAGGTAATTGCCCAAGTCTCGGTCTTTTTGGGGTTGCTCTTTTTTGGCTGAGCAACCTCTTCAGGCTTCTTGGACTCGGGGTGCTTTGCCTCAGCACATACTTTAGTGGCGTGTATAAATGCTTCGGCTTCCCTTAAAGCCTCGGCAAGAGTGGTGATTTTCTTCTTAACAAGATCGAACTTAAAACTTCATGGCCTTAGTCCCCTGATAAAGGCGTCAAAGGCCACCCCCGCGTGAGATCTTGAATCGAAGGGCTTAGATTGAATCTCTTAACAAAACTTCTAAGAGCTTCTTTAGGTCCTTGGACGACCTTACCCAAGTGCATGCTTGTTTTTTGCTCTTGCTTATTGGCAACAAAGTGGCTAGTAAATAAGAAACTGAGTTCAGTAAAATTATTGACTGAATTGGGTGGAAGATTGTTAAACCACTTCTGAGCTACTCCCTTCAGAGTTGCTGGGAAGTTCTTACACCAAGTAGCATCATCTACTCCTTGGACGTACATCTGATGTTTGTAAGCGGATAGGTGATCGTCTGGATCTGTTGTTCAATCAAAAGGTTATACAGTAGGGAGTTTAACCTTTGGGAAGGGGGCATGCCTCCATGATCCTGGCCGAGAATGGAGTGGGCCAGCTAATCCAGAGGGCTCCCAATGTCCCTCGATGGGTATGAACTCCTTACGATATTCCTTTAACACAGGATCAGATGAAGTGTTTGCAGGGGCTGGACGTCTATAAACTATGGGCTGAACCACCGTCCTCTCTTGTCTTGGATGGACAAGAGAGAGGCTTAAACTTCGCCCTTCCGTTCTGGTCGGCAACCTCAAAGGAGGGTCCCTCAAGTATGGTGTAGACCTCACGCCTCAGTTGTAATGCAGCAGCTTTCTTTACCTCTAGATATTCCCTGGCATCTGTTTCCATTCGGTGCCCGCTTGGACGAACCTGATCCTGGGTCCTATCCACCAGGTTCCAGTCCATCTTCCTTCGCTGCTCACTGCCTTCTGGCTGCTTTCCTCTGGCCGTCCTCCAAGAGGGTTCCTGACGAACAGGTCGACTAGGACCTGGACGATTTTCTTGGGAGCGTCCCCTTAAAGGAGCTAGATTGTTAGCGGCTGGCTTAGGGTTAAGATGGACAAACAACATGTTGCTCTTGATCTGTTCCTGGACGACTGCTGCCATCTTTATCTGAAAGTCATTCAAGGCGTTCTCTAGATGGGCAGCAGTCACTGGACGTTCAAGGTTCTCTTGAATGACAGGTTGCTGGCTTGGCCCAAGGACATTGATGATGGACGGGGGTCTATCCTTTCCTCGAGGCGGTCTCTCATGATCTACTGTGTCTTCGACATTGATTTGAAAACTTCGATTTCTGGCCACGTTGGACGATTGACAATCAGTCATCGTTGCGTCTCCCCACAGACGGCGCCAAATGTTTAGTATGCTTGTCCAACAAGTAAGCTACAGACTGAGCCTTCTTGTCAAGCAAGTAAACTAGTATCCCTTAAATGTTCTTCACTTGGAGACTTGTGCAACAAAGTCTGAATCTGCTTGGTCCGAGCCTGAGCTTCGTTCCCGAACCTGCAAAAAGGGACCCACCCTGGAGGTTTGGGTGGTGGTTCCCCCTCCGAAGCTTAAGTCAGATATCAGGAGTTGTAAGGAGAAAAGTAGAGATAGAGAGAGAAAGTGAGAGAGTATTTCTTCAAAGTAAGTTTACCCTATTTGCCTTGAATGACCTTTCACCTGATTTCAGGGGTATTTATAGTGATTGTAGTATGACAGCTATCCTTAAAAATTGCCCTAGCATAGTGGCATCTGATTGGCTAAGCAATCAGATCATGACACTTGGCAGGCCAGGATTTGTGAGAGTTTATCAACCAATCACTTGCAGCCACCTTCAAGGAGCTGGGCTCTGACTAACTTTTGGGCGAGAAAGGTAAGCCTTTTCTCCCAATTGGATACAACCCAAACCCAAGGGTTTAAATCTTTTTCCTTTATTTATTATAAGAGGACACGTGTACGCACGATGGACCCAAGTGTCTCTAAAGGAGCCGTAGATCTTTTAGGCTACATTACCAAGGACTGTGGTGGTGCTTCTGGATTCCAATGTACTACGTCCAATATCAGAACGAGCTTGCCGGCGGACCACTGCCGTCCCATTCTTGAGTGAGCTGGAGCGCAACCATCTTATCCACTGAACTAGCTAGAAGCTATCGCTTTGGGTCGAAGCACAAAAAGAAAAGGACTGGGAAACAGGGTGGCATAAGAACCCTTTTTTAGTGTAATTTTTTGTTCTTTTCGTTTTACTTTTCGCCTCACAAAAACTATCTAAGTTACCCCAAAAGCAATTGAGATGAATATAAAAATAAGGAGGTAGTATTTTAAGATATACCAAGTCAACAAAAGTTTAAGATTCATTGAGAAGAATTTAGAAAATGAAAATATTGTATAGCTAATAAATAAATATATACTACTTGTATTATGTATATGTTTTTAAAGATACATTTTATGGTTATCTTTTATAAAATAAAAAGCAGTAAAAACAAAAGTACATAAAAATAAGAAAATTTCCAATTCAATAGCTTCATTTGACAACAAATTCACTTTCTTTTTCTCTCTACATCCTGAAACAAATAGCTTCATCATTTAAATTGATTTCTCTCTCCAAGTTAATAGAAACCGAGTAACAATCAAACTTAGTGTTTATTTATTGAGAGTAAAACCAACTAATAATGTATACTTACAAATTTTCTTTGGACAACTTACACTTGACAATGAGCTCGTATCTTTTTATTTTACTTTTCCCACTGGTGTTCCTACGTTCAGTAAGTATCCCTCTTTCTAGTCTATTACATGTGCGATGCATGGTCTAAAACTCGTAATATATATTTTATACATAAATCTGAGGTAAATAGTTGACTCCTTTTCAGTAACAAACTAATCATTACATTGTTATTTACGACCGTCGCACTTCTCCTTATTTATCACTTTTCTCAGATTGCGGGGTTAACTATAGCGACAAAGTCAAGTTTATTACAAACACCTTTATAAAATGTTCTAGTCTAAGAAAATAGGCTTCTATATAGGTTTAAAACAAAATTTCTATGTTTTAGAATACTAAAAACTAATAAATATTTGTAAATTATTTTCTAGAATATTGAGCATGATCTATATAAATTTTGAAATAGGTCCCTATACTGACCTATGGTAAATGTGTCTTTTTACAATTTTTTATAAGAATTTGATATTTTATTAAACTAATTAAAACATCCGAACAAATGGACCAAAAGTTTCGTTACCGAATATGACTCGTATTTCTACGGACGCGTACCCTTAACCGAAAATATATCTTTTTTAAAAATTGGTAAATTGAATTGCCCTACCGAACCGGAACCTCACACAGGTTAACCCGACCCAGTTAGCGGGCTAGACACTTTGAAAGTAGGGGAGAATGGTAGGGGAAATGTCTACCCACAAAGTGCCCCTAGTGGGAATTGAACCCCCAACCTCAATGTTGGAAGACACAATCCCAACCACTAGGCCAAACTTAGAGTTAAGTGCAAAGTGTTGGGTACTAAACTTTGCCCAAAGTTGCGGTTTGGGTGTTCTAGTTGCAAAAGTTGTAATTTGGTTACTTCAAATGTAACTAACGTTACTTTATTTGTTAACCTTACTAAAATAATATTAAAAAAGTAATTGCCTGATTTTTCTTTCTCGAAAAAAGTTTATTATGTTTTTTCTCTCCTCCCTCGAACCAAATCCACCACCCCATAAATTGCAACATAAGGTGGAGTGGTGGATGGGGGTGGTGGATTTGGTTTTGAGGGAGAGGAGAGAGAAAAACATAATAATTATTTTTTGAGAAAGATAAAAAAAAAAACTGTGCAAGAAGTACTTATTATTTTAGTAAGATTAACATCAAAAGTAATAGAAGTTACATTTGAGTACCCAAATTACAACTTTTACAACTGGAGTATCTAAACTGTAACTTTGCCGAAGTTTTAGTACTCAACTTTGCACTTAATTCGCCAAACTTAGCTTGGTTAACTGAAAATATAATTACCTAGAAAACACAATTCTTGTTTTGTAGTATAATATATAGATGAGAGAAAGGTGCTTTTTTTTAAGGTAAGATGAAATCTTTTGCAAGGGGAAAAATTGGGGATTCCTCCTTGCAAGGGGTGAGACTCAATTCCAGGATCTTTGTTATCGGAGGTGATGTCATTACCATTAGGCTATCACCTGCTGCTGAGAGAAAGGGAATGTGAGGAAAATGAGTTGTACAAATGTATAAAAGTACAGAGCGATACTAGGACAATACAGGTAGGAAATAACAATGCCCTATTATTACTGTGCAATGCTCTAGAAGATCTTGGAAGCACCAAAGACAAAAGCATAATTATAGAAGGATATGACCGATAGAACCTTCTAGGCATTGTGGCATGGCATGATTATCCTCTTTTATACTGATCAACCAAGCTCTTACTACAACAAACTCCTCATCAACCAAATATTCTTATTTTCTTCGTAGTCAATTTCTATCCATCAACCATTTCTGTATACTAAGAGAAAAAGAATTTTGTTTATATCAAAAAAAAATTAAAATGGCAAGGAGTTTCTTGGGCGACCCTTTCGATCGTTTTGTGTGGAGTCCCCAAATGTTTCGTGAATGGTCCGGTTCAACTGCTCTTTTGGACTGGTTCGAATTTCCGAATGCTCATTTCTTCAAAATCAATGTACCAGGTTCTTTTATTTTTCTGCTTTAGATTTCAACTTTTAGTGCAAAAATTTGTTTCCAATTGATTACTGTACATTTTTTCAATCTAATTAGCAGGATTAAAGTACACTATAAAATGTTTTTTTTCGCATTTGAGATTTCAGTGGGAGTATATTTATGTTTGATGCATCTCTAATTCCAGAGTTAACTGACGCTTTTTGAAAAAACGAGGAAAAAATTGGTTGCTAGAGGGAGAGGATAGTAATATTATTCAACTTAATTGTGTAATTTTACTCACATAAAATAGCCTCTAATTAATGTGACGTTCTACGGTGCCACATGACTAGGGGTAGCAAAAGCTAATTCAACCCAACAATCCGATCCGAACCTAACCTGAAATAAGTGGGTTAGGGTTGGAATTTCCACGATTAACCCATTTAATTAAACGGGTTAGGTTCTGGTTGACATTTTCGACATGAAAATGATATGCTTTGACCTTATTAAGTTATACATATAGAAAATTCTCGAAAAAAAATACCGATAAATTTAAAATTTGGTTAAAAGGAAAGTAAAATATCGCTAATAGGTCATAATTATTACAAGAAATTCTAAACATGCATATTTTCAATAGTTAACTTGCTCATTTAACCTTTTAAGAGTATAACTAGTAATTTAACTCGGACGATACGCCGAAGTCGGTTTTTATTAAATATATTATTTTTCATAATTGATTTTATTAGCTTTTCGTTATTTTTCGTCTACTCTTGAAATTGAAAAATGGAGCGTTATGGCATGCATGATAAGTTGTTTAACAAAAAACTTCTAAGGAATTGGGGATAAAAAGTGTTAGACATCAAAAAGCTTGTTTATGTTTTTATAGCTACATATAATTATAAGATTTTATTATATTTTACTTTAAAACATCAAACATTAAAATTGTAGTGGATTGGTAGTTAAACTCTCACATTTCATCTCAAAGGTCACGTGTTCGATTCCTAATAGTTACACATTGTTATTATTTTAAAATGAGATCATAAATCGAACACATGACCCTCGAAATGAAATGTGAGATTTTAACCACCAATCTATTACTCCCTCTCGTATTTTTTATCTTTCTCGGCTTGAAATCTTTGTCATTATTCACGATTAGAGAGAATCTTTTAAATTCTTCTCAATATATAAGAAAAAATATAGTCGTGGTGTTTGTTTGATTAAATCTCAATGAGTAGTTTATTAATATTCAATCATTATAATTTTTACTAATATGTAATGAAAGATATTTAAGGTTGAATAAGTGCATTGACAAACGTGCAAAGTCAAAGAAGGAAAGATGAAAAAATACAGAGGGAGTATAATTTAAACATAAGTGAAATATAGGAATTGGGCACAAGATTTAATAAACATCGACTTTGCCAAAAGTCGTAAGAGCATGTATAATGATTACAGTTTTTAGTTGTTACAGCAGCAAATAGTAAAACTAGCTCTCTTTTAGTTTTGTTATTGGGGGCACTTGGCCCAGGGTTGGTTGGTGCGGATACCCGGACCATATTCACCTCGGATGGCGTGCATGACAAGTAAAAGGACACTGTGTGGCAATTAAAGCTGGCGCAACAAATTTCTTTTTCTTTTTTTGTTTAGTTAAACGCTGCATTTTATCGGGGAATGGGAGAAGGAGACCGGCATTTGAAGGCTGAAACGCAAAGCATGGAATACGTCAGTTAACAAAGCATGGCCCAGTGTACCACACGCTGCCAAGTGTCCTAGGGGGCAGAATTTGTGGTTTCTTGCTGAGTTTTGTAACGTTAAAAAATTTGTAATTGCCATAAAAAAATTTCAGCTAATAATTTTGAAAAAAAATTACAGCAATGGTTATAAAATAATTTTATCTATAAATTGAGCCTAAATTTCATATATTTTACCACAGTTCTTCCCAATTTATTTTTGTTCTAACCACTCTCTCCTACATAAAATTACTTATACTAAGCCAATATTATGGATTCAAATAATCCTAATTACTGATATTTCCAAAATAGGTTAATATGTCACTAATTAAAATATGAATCCAAATCATCTATTTCATATAAAAAAATAAAAAACATTGGGTAGGAGAGAGAGTATATGGAAGGGTATAATATAAGTAGGAGAGAGAAATACAAAACCAAGTAAGACTAGCCCACCCATTGTGAGTAGGGCTGAGCAAAATACCGGTCCAGACCGGAATTTGGACCGGTCCGGACCGGAATCTAGACCGGACCGGACCGGAATATCCGGTCCGGTCTTCGGTCCAAAGAAAACGTTGATTCCGGGTTTCCGGTCCGGTCCGGTCCGGGCAAAAACCGGAATCAACCGGTCCGGACCGGAAACCCTGTTTTAATTTAAAAAATTTGACTTTATGGAAAAAGTAAAAAAGAAGCTGCAACCATTTGAAACCCTAATTTTCTAAACACCACAAGTCACAACTCACACGCCTCTCTTTGTCTCTCTCTCTCCTCCTCACTCTTTCTCACTCCTTTTTGCTCGCCACCGACGTCGACGCCACAAACTCAAGCGAAAATTCCGAGAATTAGAGAACGCTGCATAATAATGATTGGTGATGAAGAGATGAAGCGACATCTTCGAATGAAATCTCTAGAGAGATAATGAGAGGAAGAAGAATGGGGAATTTGTCTGAAGGTTCTTGGAGAAGAAGCAAAGTGAAGAGTATGAACTGAAACGACGTCGAAAATAGCTAAGGCTTTGTATATTTGCTTTGCCTACTGTTTGTTTTTTGGATGGTGGGGAATTTGGGTACGTGTGAGTACTCTACCATTTTCATAGTTGTGGTGTTTTCATGATGATTTTCTGCAACAACCAATATTCAACTAGTAAGTACTTACTTCATTCATACGTCGCATAATCTTCTCTTTAAATCCAGTTATTCCTCACAATTATTACCATTTAAGTCACAATTTCCAATTTCTTCGAAAGAACCCTAATTTCTGTCTGACCTTATTGTAATAACCAGATCAGATATGAGCTTCTTAGTTGGCTTTTAATTAATTTATTTTTTGAGGGGAATGTTGGCTTTTAATTTGATTATATTGCTAATGTTGGTAGTATTTCTTTTATTTTAACATTAAATACTACCGAATTCACTTATGGCTATTGGACTATACTAAACGTTTTTTTTATAAAAAAAAAAAAATTAGAAAAAATACAAAACAGGTCCAAAACGGACTAGGACTGACAAAAATCGGGTCCGGTCCTGGCCTGGCTCGGGAATCGAAACAGGTCCGGTCCAGGTCCAAAGATCTGCCTAGTTCCGGTCCACCGGTCCAGCCGGTTCCGGTCCGGTCCGGTCCGGTTCTGGACCGGTGCTCAGCCCTAATTGTGAGAAAAAAAATAATGAGTTGGTGAGAGTTTAGTGGGATGTGAGGTGTAAGAAGGAGGGAAGGAGAGAGAATGACAAAAACTTAAAGACTAACCAAGACCAACCAGCCCATTGGTGATGCTCTAAGTACCCTTTACATTATCAAAATGAGGAGAGAGAAAAGCAAACCACACAAGTTTGTGATGTGTACTCTTGTCATTTTGTCACTTTCTTTTTTCCATTTAAGGTATGTTTCACTTATTTTGAAACGTTCTAAAATAGTAATTGTTTCACTTATTATGGAACGGAGGAAGTATGTAATTATACAAGACATAGACAAGATTTTTGGTCTTTAACACTCTTATTAATGTAATAACTAATAACATTCTCTGATTACCCCAATTTCATTGAAATTGTTATTTTTATCTCAATTTCCTTAGAAGTTTTTTTAAAACAACTTATCATGTTATAACGTCTATTTTCCAATTTCGCACTAGGCAGAAATTTACGAAAAGCTAATACAATGAATTGTGAAATTTATTAATAACAACATATTTGATAATTGTAACTGACCTGGGCATCACTCTGGTGAAAATATTAGTTTTATTATGACATGAAGTCGTGAATTCAGTTGATTTTACATAATTTCATTTGTACAATTTAGAACGTTTTGTTGAGAAATATCCAGAGTTCTCTATGACTATGTGAAGATCAGAGCATATAGAAACTTCAGACTTCAGTCTGTCTTGGCTATCAGCAGGCAACTGATCATATAAAATGAGTATATTTCTTTTATATAACTACTATTTCAGCTTTTTATGATATATGTATAACAATCAGTTAATCATATTAGTTAACTATATGATCTAATAACCAACAAATTTGGTAATAGTTAGATCAACTATGGTACTATATAAATAATGTTACATCATAAAAAATCAAAGATATTGAAGTTGGGATGAATATAAAATTTATTTCATGTAAATGTATAATACGTTTGGTTATGTATAAGTTATATTATTCAAAATATTATACTTTATATGTAAAAGATATAATTCTTCCAAATTTAATTAAAATTTATGGTCGACTTCCAGGTTAATTCGGTTCTAGTCGTTTTGGTTTCAGGTCAAAAGATTTTGTTTAGGTTCAGAAAAACCGGGTCAGGTCATTTTTGGATAGGTCTACGAGATGTGCCCTTTACTTGAAAAAATTACCTAACTATTAATATCTTTAATTGTATATAAATAAATAATTTAAAAAGTAGTATAAATAATATAGGCATTGTGATGAATACAACATGATTTCATATAACAATTCTTTCTTTAGTAAAAAATATGGTGAAAACTGAAGGCCGTTGAACTTTGACTTAAAGAAAAGAAGTAAATGGACAATCAACTGTATATCTTGCCTCTATTTAATAGTGTTGCTTTTTCGTTGTTTAGTAAAATTTAGCGGATATTTGAGTGAATATACTTCTTTCGTTTCTAAATACATATAAAATTTGCTGCATGCAATGCACTATTTTGTTCTTTAATTATGTGTAAATATAAACTATGAAAAGTTGATATTATGAAACTATGCATTTAGAAAAATCAAATAAGACCACTTGGCTACATTTTTTATATATATTTGTGAAAGAATATAGGATAAGACTGGTAGATGAATAGTGGTTAATATACAAATGTTGCATGCATGTATTTAGAAACGGAGAAAGTATAGTTTAGAAATATGTAATTTGACGAGTGAATAAAATCATAACGAGCAGGATACAACAAGGATAGCATAAAATTGGAGGTGGATGAAGACAATGTTCTCCACATAAAAGGGGAAGGAGGAAAAGAGGAAACCCATGCCAAAGACATCATTTGGCACGCAGCCGAGAGAGGCGGAAAGGCAGACTTTCATCGGCAAATAGAGCTTCCGGAAAACGTAAAAGTTGATCAGATTAAAGCTCAGGTAGAAAACGGTGTATTAACCATTGTTGTTCCTAAAGATAATAATCCAAAGCCTTCTAAAGTTCGCATTATTAACATCTCTAGCAAGCTCTGAAGTTGCTCTCAAAGATCTGAAAAAACGAAGTCATGTAGAACATAAGTCATGCTCCTTTCACGTGTTGTAAACTAGTCCTCTACTACTACTTTTTAGGATTTGTTTCATAATTAGTTCATGAGACCATGAGATGTATTATTTTAACTTACTATGTAATATAGAAAAATTACTTGCTTGGTTTAAAAATGTGGACATTGATAGTTATTTACCTATTCAATGACATAATTGTTGGCGTTTGATAAAGGAAAAATTGACAAGAAGAGTAAACTCTGATCCCTCCTGACAAAAAATAATCCTAACTTTCACTTTAATATGAAGTCCCAAGTTTGGAGGGCATTTTACAAAAGCGGTCCAGGTTAACCAGCAATCGATCAAAGAGGTTAAGAAAATGTGTGTTGACTTTTTATTCCAAAATAAAGGAGAAGGGGTGGCAGTGTAGTGGATTTCGATGGGGGGGGGTCGCGAGGGAATGGGAGGGGTTTTCGGGCGAGAGGAAGTGGTGGTAGGGAGAGAGAGACTTTTTGGGGACCGGTTTTAAGGGCGGGGAAAGGGTTTCGGGGGTAGTGGAGGGAAGTGGCGGGCGGGCGATGAGGTTTCGGAGGGGGGAGACATTTTTAAGGGTTGGGGAGAGGGTGGGGTGGGGGAGGGAGTGGCTCGGAAGGGGAGGGGTTTCGAGGGAGGGGAGGTGGTTTCAAGGGTAGGGGGAGGGAGTGGGCGGCAAGGGAGAGGGTAATGGAGGGAGTAGCGGGCGGGGTAGGGGTTTCGAGGAGCGAGGGAGGTGGTTTTGAGGGTGGGGGAAGGAGGGAGTTGCGGGCAGGGAGAGGGTGGTGGAGGGAGTGACAAACGGGGAGGGGGTTTCGGGGCGGAGGAGGTGGTTTCACGGGTGAGGAAGGGGTTTCGGGGCGGGGGAAGGTGGTCGCGAGGCGGGGGAGGGAGTTTCGAGTGTGGAGGAGGTGGTGGAAGGGAAGGGAGGGTGTTTCCGGGGGAGAGGTGAGGTGGGAGGGGGTTTCGGGAGGTAGGTCGGGGGAGGGCCCGAATCTTGGTGGTAGGGTCTTCATTTCGATATCCGTCGGATCGGAAATTTCGGATATTCGAAAATTTCGTATTGAGGAAAAAGCGATCTGAATCCGATCCGAAATATCGGATATTCGAAATTTCAAATCGGATATCTGAAAGCTAAAAAATCAATTTTTCATAGGAAAAGTACATAAAATTAGTTTTGGATCATCGGATATTTCGGATATCCGGTCCTGTATTCGAAAAAATTACCATGTTTCGGATATCCGAAACTTAAAATTTTCGATCCGTATCTGATCTGAAATTTTTCGGATACCCGACCCGAAATATCCGAACTTAAAAAATCGGATCGGATATCCGATTTATCGGATCGACCAGATCAAAGATCGGATATTTATGTACACCCCTAGCTGGTGGCAGGGGGTGGTGGATGTTGTTCATCTGTTATAGTAGGTCATTAACCTGTTGAACCCACTTTTGTAAAACACCCCCGAACAAGAACTGCTCAATATTTAACGAAAGTTAGGGCAGTTTTTGTTAGGAGGACTATTTGGGACCGCTCCTTCAAATTTTGATTTGATAAAATCTATGTTTACGGAAAACATCAAATGATCTTTATGCATATTAATTATGAATCTAGCAACAATATTAATATTAATATGCCTTTATAGTGTGCCCCAAATAGTCGATTCGATCAATTCATGGACATAAAACCATGTAGTTACGTTCCTTTAGTAACGGAAAGCATACCATACGATTGAACCGCGAAGAAAGTGACATCTTAGATCAATGAATAGGAAATTTTCTCCAGTTTCTCTCTTTCTCTGTTTTCATGTTGTAGAGGTGTTTGTGGTGATGAATTGTTGTTTCATACAATTTTCGTGCTTTTCACGTATAATCCTTCTTGTAGCTATTAGGATTTTGTTATTCAAGGATGTAATTGGATTTCCAATTAATTAAGCAGCGAGTGTCCATTCATCTTGGAGATGTACAAATTTTGTACATTAAGTGTTATTTTCGTAATAATATTCAGTCATATCGATTGCATATTAAGTCATTATTTTTTTTTCAAATAAGAAAAAATCACGACATAATATTTGAACCCCATTACTTAATATCAATAGCATTTTATTTACAAAAATGCCATGTGATTTGTACTTTTCGGAGATGAATTAACCTTTTCTCTCTCTTAATGTCTCCAAATTAATCAAAGATGTGATTGGTCACTTGCCAATATTAATGAATCATTCACAATCCCCTTGATCCTCAATTAGTTGGTCGACCATCCATTTAAACGCTTGGTTTTTATGGGCAAGTGATGGTTGGTGCTAAGCCTTGGCTCATTTGTTCAACATCCTCAAATGTTTATCGATTCTACCCATGCTCTTTTTTTAACACAATGCAAGGAATATATATTACTTCCTCTGTTTCTTTTTACTTGCAACGGTTTGACTTTTACACTATTCACAAACTGTACTTAGTTTATCTTTGGTGATTTATTGTTAAGGGAAAATATGTTCATGTGGGATCTTGTTAGATTCGCCTTAATGTATATTTTCCGAAAATCTACTCTGTACAATTTTTAATTATCGGTATTTAAATATATTAATAGTTCAAGTTATGCATTGGCAAGCGTGAAAATAAAACGTTCGCAAGTAAAAGGAAACAAAGGAAGTATATATTAAGCATAAAATTCATAGTAGGTGTTTTAACACACATTTGCATCATACAAAGGCAAATTAGAAACGTTATCCTAAAACAAAACATAACCCAGGACCACAACAACAAAATCGCATCCATTAACCCATGGGATGAACCAACTCCTGCAGATAGTCCTGGAAAACACACGTAGGAGCAGTAAACTGGAGGATTCCTCAGTCATTTCCTTGCCATATTTTGGCCAACTTATGTGCAATAACATTATTAGTATCACGGTTATCATGAAGCATAACGAGGGATGGCAATGGGTCGTGTCATCCCGTTTATTTTTTGCACACTTAGACTCGCTCTACTACCTTGAATCAACTTGACAACATTGCAGATTATGACATTGAGCTCATAGTGAGGGTAATTCTCTACACGTTCCAGCACGATCTTCAAGGCCTGGGCATCAGTTTAATCTCGAGCCTATCAACATTGAAATCCTTTCCAATAGATAGCCTTAATGAATTGTAAGAAGCTCCGCTGCAGCTGGATTTAGTGTCTTGAACTTCATTGGAAATCCAATATAATATACCAGGAGCCATATGATCTTCTTATGACACCACCACCCCAAGCCTTGTCAATGCCCTTCAAGCTCCCATCACTGTTCAGCTTTAAGTAACCATAAACTGGCGGGTTCCATCTCAGCTTGGGAATGTTCCCGTTGGAGGAAAGACTATCCTTCTAGAAAATAGAGTTAGTGAACATATAATCAACAACAAAACGGTTAACGAAGGAACTTGAGTGAGTCATCATTCCTTCGAAGATCGTTTTATTCCTGAAACTCCAGATATGCCATAGAGCCACTACAAATAAGGATAACCAAGTACTACCCTGAGCTATGTTAAAACCGATCCAGGACTCCTAATCAACATTAAAAAAAAATAAAGGAGAGATCAAGGCTGGAAGGAGGAGAGAATTTTTCAAAAAATTATTTTTCATGACACCAGGAAAACATGAAAGCAATCCCTAAACAAGTGAAGAGGGTCTTCATGGTAAAGTCGACAACAACAACAAATGGGATCAAAGTTAGGGATTTTAGAAAGTAACACGGCACCCACAGGGAGAATATTATGAACAATATTCTAGAACAACATCTTGTACTTAAGAGGAGCTTGAATTTTCCAAAAGATGGGCCAGATCCTAGGACTAGGATTAGAAGAGGTGCTTCCAAAAGGTTTAGGGTAACATTTATGGTAAGTGGATTTAATAGTAAACCTCCCATCAACAGAGTGAATTCGACTAATATTATCAGCCACACTAGTGAAACTGGGGAGTTGAATTTCAAGAATGATACGGGAAGGAAGAATGGACATAAGAGGAGCCAGAGGAGATAATATGAGCCACTCTCCAATGCGATATGCACTCAGGAATACGAATACAGATAACTGGTAAATAGGATCGTCACCAACCCAAAAATGAAACGAAAGGAAAATATCATTTCCATTCCCAACTGTTCATTTTAAAACTTTGGTTAAGATCTTCATGCCTTTCAAGATATCCCTCCAAATAGCAGAATTAGAAGGATATGGGATTACATCTAGGAAATTAGAACCCTTGCAATATTTTCAGTAAGTATTCTAACCCACAAATTGTTTTATTGAGTAAACATCTTCCACCTAATTTGGCCATAAAACAAAGATTCCACCTTCGAAGATCACGAATACCTAGACCCCCCATCATTATTGGAAGGCAGATCTTATCCCAAGAAGTACGAGAAAGGTAAAGGGAGTGCCCAACTTGATTCCAGAAAAATTTCATGATATTTCTTTTGAGATCATGAAGAACAACAATAGGCAGGATATTAGTTTGCATGGCGTACACTGGATAAGTATTCAGGACAAACTTAACCATTGTACATCTACCTGCCATGTTTAGGACCTTAGCTTGTCAACCTTTGATATTATGCTTAGTTTTCTCAAGCAACTCAAACTAATCACCTTTCTTAAGTCTATTAGGGCAAATCTACACACCCAGATATTTTCCAAAAGAAGAAGCTAAGAAAGCTTCATATTACAGTGAGGAGCAAGAGAACTTTTAACAGGAAAGGACATTTTTGTAGGAACAATAAAGGCGGATATTTGAACATTTAAGAAGAGGCCATACATTTGAGCAAATTCATTGAGAACCTCCATGATTGTATCCGGAGTACTAGTTTAAGCTTGCCCAATGGGCGGGCGCGGATGTGTCGTTGTGCACCGCACCCGGTCAAAGATAAAATTTCTCCTACTCTCTTTTACACTAAGATAGTATAATGGAAGTAGGGGTCGTATCCACAGGGAAACAGGGACGAGTTTAGTACTTAGCGTGATTCGAAACCTAAATTAAGCTAAGGGCCGAGAAACCTAATAATAATTACAAAGGGGGGTTTCAAGTAGATTTACGAATAAACTAAAACTAACTAGCATATAAACAAAATGAGAAATCAATATGGGAAGATCTTGAATCCGATTAACATACACTTCAATTCATTATCGATCCTTGAACCTCCACTCTAATTATTTCCATAATTATCTATTGCTGAGAATTAATCTCGCATTCTCCTTATTCTTAGTTGAATAGCACGATCAGCGTGACTATAAAACCCTAACTAAAGGATAACCTAGTCCGATCGCGTCTAAGTTCAATCCAATAGCAGCAATAAACACAGAGAACCAACAGACCTGCTAACGTCATACAAGCGATAAACATTCAACAGTTAATTCAATTTCCCCAAGAAATAACCAAGATGATCAGCATCTAAGTTACTCCCTAGTTTGCTACCAATTGATAAAAGAATAAAACAATCCGATTCTATTCTTAAATCTAGCATTAGATTAATTACACAATCAAACTAGTAACGTTCCTAGCATAATCATGCAAAAATCATAGAAAGCAAGCATAGAAATTAAACCATAATCAAGGGAACTAAATAGAGAGGAAAGATCTCACAATAATGCTTGAAGCTCCATATTAATCTCGTTCAAGAACAGTTCAAGCTACAATCGGCATAGCATAAGCCAATCCCATAATTGAAATCTACAAAGACTAAACTAGAAAATAAAAACTAAAAAGAGAAGACAACAAGAGAGGAGTGGAGTTTTGGAGACTCCCTCTCCTTGTGGCTGCTGCCCCCTAGGTCCAAAAATCAAGTTTAGTATTTATACTAAAGCTCAAAAATCAGCCGACAATTAGACCGACCTAGGGGTCGCGAGGTGCGAGTCTGGTCGCACCGTGCGAAGAGTGTTCTGCCTACCGCACATTTGGCTGGGCAAGGCAGGTCGCACCGTGCGAATAAGGTCGCGAGGTGCGAGCAAGCAGGTCGCGAGGTGCGACCTAGCTCGCGAGGTGCGAGCTGCGAGCTGGGCAGGCTTGCTTCGCGCGCTGGGCGAGCATGCTGGGCGAGAGCTGGGCGAGCGCAGGGCTTGCGGTGCTGCTTGGCGCGCGCATGGGCGATGCTTGTGCTGGCTTGGCGATGCTCACGAGAGCTTGGTGCGGCTGTGATGGGCTAGGTGCTATGCTCGGCTACGGCTTGCGGCGATGCTTGATTGGAACATGTGGCGACGCTTGGCAAGCACAACGATGTTGAGTCGTTCCAAACACTAATGCTTCTAGGAGCTCGGAACTTACAACTTTAACTATAATTAAAGTACAAAATTCCGAACTTCCGCTAAGAGCTAAATAAAACGCAAACGTTAACACTTATGATCAAGACTCTTAACAAAAAGCACCCAAAATATAATATAAACATCGTATAACTTGAGCGTATCACCCAATGATGGAAGCATCATCAACATAAAGTAAATGAGAATGACTAGTATCCCTAGTAATCGTCAGGGGTTCCCAGGAACCATTCCTAACATGCTCCTCAATCATTAAAGAATGCCGCTCCATATACAGGACAAAAATGTAAGGGGATAGGGGATCTCCCTGATGAATCCCTCTAGAGGGAAGAAATTCATCAGTAGTCTCACCATTCCAAAGAACTGATCATATGGAAGGAGAGGAGATGACATTCATAATAACATTGCCAATTGGAAAGGGAAGTTGAAACCAAGGAGGGTATCTCTTATAAAGTCCCATTCCACACTATCAAAGGCTTTGACAAGATCAATCTTGAGGGTCATAATATTTTTCTTTCTACTAGGTTTGTTAAAGAGATGATCCACTCCTTTTATTGTAATAATATTCTCATCAATGGTATGATCAAGAACAAAGCTAGATTGAAGATGTAATAGCCTACATTTTAAGCTTGTTTAATTAAAGGTTGATTATTCTATAAAATATAATTATGCTATTAAGTTTCGAAATTAGTATGAATATTATCTTGGGTTTTAATGAACTAAGTTTATTAGAGTTAAGTGTTTCGAGTCAAAAAGAGCAAAGCTTAGATGGTGCACACACTAGTATATAGAGCAGAGTGCGTACGTGTACATGGATAACAAGCTAAATGTACATGGATATCAAGTCAAATGAACACATGTACATGGACAACAAACCAAATGAACATATGTACATCTCTGTTGGTACATATTCATTGGTATTGGTCTTTGTATTCATAATCTAGTCCTTCATGTTCATCATGCATATGGTTCTCATCCTACGAAAATGTGTATGTACTATTTTGGGCAAAAAGAGGAAAAAATAAAAAAAAAACCCAACCAAATGACATTCCCCTCCTTCCTTCGTCTCTGCTAAAAAAAAGCCATCAATGTTAATTCTTTGAGCAGATAAAATTTGGGCATAAATCATTGATCAGCACTCCATGCTAAATCTAGTTAAAATCTCGAGATTAGTTACTTAGAGGTATGAAAATCAATCCCTCAAATTCTCTCTCTTTCACTTGCATCTTCCTCCAACCCTTTATTTATTTGTTCGACCATCAAGGTTGAGCTCGTGCTGGCGGTGCTGCTACCGCCATCGCGTGCTGGCGGTGCTGCTCATGCCCTGTTGCGATTAGGGAAGGCAATTGGGCGGGGCGGGTGCGGAGGATGGTACCTCCACACCCGCACCTGCATAAAATTCACATCCCCATCCCCGCCCACCACCCATTGTGGGGGAAAATTCCAAACCCATCCCCGTCCCACCAGTTACGTATTTAAACCCATCCCCACCCCACCACCCGCATGGGTACCCGCACCCGCGTCGTACCCACTTCATCCCCGCCCACCTCCGCATGGGTACCCGCACCCGCTTTGTACCCGCGTCATACCCACATAATTATTTTTTGCAAAATAAAATTATTAATAATATAAGTATATAAATAGAATTTTAATAATATATATGCGGGGGTGGGGCGGGGCGGGCGGGGATAGGGCGGGGTGGGCGGGGATGGGGGCGGGTATAACATAAAATCCACACCCGCTCCACCACCCATTGCGGGTACAATTTTAATTCCCATCCCCGCCCCATCCCCACCAAACCTAGACCCATCCCCGCCCCACTTGGGTGGGGATGGGGCGGGTCTCCTACTTGACCCGCCCCCCTGCCATCCCTAGTTGCGATCGCTGCTTTGTCTTTCTCTCTCCTCTGCTTGCGGTGCAGTGACTGTTCGTAGGGGTGCAGGTGGCCCTGCTGCGTGACTGCAACCACTGGTGCTACTGGTCACCGCCGGTGGTGCCGTGACATTGTGCAGTTTAATTGGTGCTGCGTCCTTGCTTTGCTTCTTCTTTAGAGTTTTAAGAGAAACCCAAATTGACTTTAGGGGTTTAATTTATCCAAGTATAATGATTTTTTACATCCTCTTGATCTTGCTTTCAAATGATTGAATCAATGAGTCGTGTTTTGGAACAAATTGGGGTTCTCAATTGCGTTTTGCAGAATTGGTACTTGTTAGGATAAATTTAGGAGTATTTCCTATTAATCATTATATATAGTGCTTAAAAAATAATAATCCTAACCATTTTAGGAATCCAAACTATACAGGGATAATACAAATATATCCTAAACCAATGAGAAAATATTATCCTAAATATATTCTCTATCACACTCCTACAGTCGGAGCGGGAGAAAGTCGGACGCTCAAACTGGATCTGAATCATGCATCGAAAGATGGAGGATAATATGATAGCCCAAGATCAAACGGAGAAGCAACAATAACCTAATAATGACAAGGGAAGCAACAACCACAATCTACGCAGAGGAGAGGAGAGCAATGCTGGCCAAAGGAGAAGGGCGCGCGCGAGTTGCGGATTTGGGCTAAGTTGCGGAGCTGAATATATGGCTATCGTCGAGGAGGCATTGCTGCTGTAAAAAAAATAGAAACTACCACTAAATATGTTCCTAATAGGAAACAACAAAAACACTAAATGTCCCAATTGGACAGTAGAACGTAGAAAAAACATGAGATCTGAAATTCTGAGAAAAAAGATCAAACCAACACAACTGGGAGGAGCTGCCTTGCACAAACTTCGAATGACAAGCCTTACGCTGATGGATCTACAAACGGCGTAGAAGATGGAAAAAAGGGCGCTGGAACTAAAACTTGTGTTACTACGGAGGAACAACACGTTCAGAGAACTCCGAATAGTAGAACACATAATTGAAAACCTCGTTGCTGCACCCGCGAGAAATACCTTGCACTGGCTTCAACTGCTATGATGGGTTGAAGGACTATCCAACAGTGGAGGTGGGTGGGGTTTTGCTAGACAACGTTGGTATAAAATAATGGTGTGTTGGTGGAAAAAAAATATGTTTTAAATTTTCTTCTTGAGAAAATAAGCCATTGGCTATGGAGAGAGTACTATAGGAAAGATTCACAAACACCGCACAAGGGGTGGGGTGTATGCTGTTGGTGGAAAAAATCACATAAAAAATCAATATTTTGCGGAAGCGGTTTTTGTGTTTTTATGATTGTGAATCCCGCCGGTGGGTTTGACCGATGAATCCCCGGCAGGGGAAAAATTACTCTAGACTATCTCAAGATCTAACCCGCTCTGATACCATGCTAGAATAGAGTGAAGGGAAAAAGGTTGGAATTATTATTAACCCAAAGGGAATATTTATAGTACATCATATAAAAACCTAACTTAGGTAGAACTAGGAAAACATATCCTAAACTAAATATAATACTAATAAATATTATCTCTAAAAGAACACTTCTAGATAGATAGATTTAGGAAATACTCCTAAATATATCCTAACACCCTCCCGCAATAGCAACGGCAGTAACACGAATGTTTCGATTGGAGAAACAAAAAAAAGTAAGTAAAATCAAATAATGCCATTCTTTTCGAACCCGCCAATTTTTCTTCTTTTTGATGAGAATGCCATTTTTTCGAACTCACAAAATATTTTAACAAAACGGGAACGTTATTTTCATCGCACCCGTAGTGTTATGTTTTTCTTGAGTAGATCAAGCTCACAACAAATATTGCCTTTTCTTGAGCAATGTCGAGCTATCTTCAAATACTGGTTTTTCTGAGCAAAACCACGCTCACATCATATTAAACCCCTGTCTCATGGCACAAGGAGAACCAAACCTTGTCTCACAGTACAAGGAGAACCAATATACCTTGTCTTACGGTACAAGGAGAACCAATATACCTCGTGAGACCCCGCTATCTCATGACATAGGGAGAGCTAAAATTCAAACTTTTTTTAATGTGACTAAACACCAATTTGATCAAATTAATCGTAACTCCTAGATGGAGCCTTGGAAAATAAATAGAAAACACACCATTGAATTAATCTTCAATATGGGTATAACGAGACATGAGCAATAATTCGCAATCATGAAAACAAAAACACCACCAAATTAATCTTCAAATATGGGAGAAAAACGGCGACAAAATTGCAAGAGAATAGAAGGAGTGCAGCAACGGTACCAAGCAATAACCAAGCACTAGATTGGATTTAATTGAATCACTAACAAATCATATGCGTGCAGCGGCAGAATTAAACAAAAGTGAGCATCATCTATTAAAAAGGTTTAATATATAAACCAATCAACCCCATAAGTATGGCAATTAGCAAGCCACAAAAAGGCATCCAAGACATGCAGCAAAAATAGTAGTCAACATCGTGAAATAAAGGCACACATCAACTAGCCATCAAACACGCACAAGATGGCAGCAAATACACCACGATAGTGCCAACAGATAGCAGCGGAAGATCCAAGAACAAAGCAGGCGAAATAAAATCTCAACTTCGAAGGGAAAAATCCGGCCGGTGGGTTTAAAACTCAAACCCACCGTCAAGAGAACAATTGTCAGTTTTGATGTGGTTTTGGTCAATTTTGAAATGAAGTCATCAAATAAGAAAGACTTTTACTAAAAGGATGAGAGGCTATGGAATATTTGTGATGGAAGGATTAAGATTAATTTGTGTTAAAGGGATGGAGAGTAGATTGGAGATAAGTTTGTGTAAGGATAAATTTGAGTAATGGTAGGATAAGTTGTGATGTAGGGATATAGGGTAAGTTTGTGGTGAAAGGAGAGATAAAGGGGAATATTTTTGCGGATATGGGAGGATAATTTTGTGGTGGAGATATGAGATTGATTTTATGGTGGGGATAAGGATTTTTTCTCGTGATAAGGATTAATTTTCGTAGGGATTGATTTTTGTGAAGTTAAGAATTGGGATAGATTTTTATGACGAGATAAGGATTGATTTTGTGGAGGTAAGGTTAGAGATATATTTTTGGTGGAGGTATGGGATAAGAATTTGGCAAAATATGGGGATGCACTTTCACAAATTATGAGGATAGATTTTCGAAAAAGATAAGTGATAAACTTTTTAAAAAGATTGAGATTTTCGACAAAAAATGGTGGGGATTTTGAAGAGCTCAAATGAATGCAGGACACAAAAATGCGTAATTGGCCATCATAACGTCTAAATTAACAATAACGTAGGACATATAGGATGCGCGCCAAACAACAATGTTGCACGTGGTGCGAGATACGTTAGGCGCTCTGCTCCCCGTCATGCAGTTTGTCAATTAAGGCAAAATTTTGGTCAATTTGACAATTTTTTGAGACGCGTATTTAGGTGCAATACACACCAATATTTACGAGTTAGCAATAAGCAAAATATGCACAAGTAGGAAAATTGGCACGTAAGTATTCAAACTTCTCAACCTAAAGTAAAGTTCTACTTTTGAAACTATGGTCAGGTTTAGGTTTAGGATTAAAATGGTCCATGACTAAGAGATTGATCTCACGCTTCGTTTCTTTGCTTAAAAAGATGGCCATGCGTAAGACGCACTCCAATCTCAAGTCAGGAATAAGAAAACAAAGCCATGGTTAGATAGGCTTGCTTATGATTAAGATCCTACGCTATCCTTTTTGGAGGGACAAAGCGCAAATCCCCCATGGGTGACCCCACGCATAGAACATGCTGGTAGGGCAAGGACAATAACCTTATAGTGGCTCAGAAGAATAGTCATTCATATGCAAAATTGTATGTCATTTAAAGGCATAAAAAAAGTATGAACTGTATTGTTCAAGTTTTACCCACTCATCGAAAAAATATTTTGAATCTTCCCCACTGAAGTCACCAAATTGTTGGCATGTTTTAATTGCCTATGCGGTATGAGCTCATATTTGACTACCTCGTCGCAGGGTTTTATTTAAAAACATTTTTGAATTCACCAATAAGTCTTTAAAGGAATCTCAAACCTAACTGGATATTGGTAAATTATAGGGACAAGTTAGGGACTTATTCAATGTAGATTTTCCAGTCATAACTACATGATTGGTCATTCAACCAAAAATTGTGTTCGGGGGGTGGGTACGAACATGATCAGGAATCACGTTCCCCCATTACTGGCCTATACTTAACACGATTCACAGACTAATTTTTTGCAATTAAACAACCAAACAATTGATTTCTAGCACCGACCTTAAAAAGATTAATGTAGGTCGGTTCATTAAACACGCAAAAGACTAATTTTTTAGTGACATGTTATTTAGCAATCATATTATTGGGATCCTAAACCAATTATCCAAGTTATCTGATTTGGCGTTATAACATTTATTTAGGTCTTGTAATTGACAATAATAAGCATGTGAGACGATGAAAGCTATAAAGCATCATGTATGCATGAATAGAATAATAATATACAAAAACATAAGAAACTAAAAAAGAGATTAGAATATATATAAGGAACGAATCTCTTAAAGATCTATATCATGAATAAAAAGTGAGTAATTTCAAAGCACTAAATAGGAATTGAATAAATTTAAGGACCCTCAAGAATATACCTTAATCGCCTTGGTCTTATGAACAGCCTTCAAAGAGCAATTCTTGAAGCTTGAAATAGGAAATCAACGGAGTTTTGGGATGTATCGAAGTGTGTTTATGTATTTAGAGTTGAATATTTGGAGAGAGAATATGATGGAAAATAGTTACGTCAAGTCGTGTGAAAGTCTGTCCCAAAATCTGATAGAACAAGATTTATAGGGAAAACGGAATAATAGGATAAGATATGAGGA
Organism: Beta corolliflora; assembly: GCA_947648045.1. Lineage (NCBI taxonomy): Eukaryota > Viridiplantae > Streptophyta > Magnoliopsida > Caryophyllales > Amaranthaceae > Beta > Beta corolliflora. The sequence continues at coordinate 1,408,865 of CANSZD010004250.1, forward strand.
TTCGCGGCGCGCAAGCGTGATGCACGGCACACATCAGCGATGCACGTCACACATCTGCAATGCGCGACAAGCATCAACAAAACACGACAACAACGTGCTCTGTGAATCTGGCTTTTGATGACTATATCGATGTCGTTCATGTGCACCGTTGGTGAGCTATACGCATTGGGGTGCGTGATTTGCATCTGCAGATCTGGCCGTGTTTTATTTTTTATCCAATCTTAAAAGATCATTTTTATCCTTCATTAAATATTATCATTTAAACTCGAAAATCACTTATCGAAGAAGATAAAAACTTATTTTTATAAATTCATTTAATAAGGAATATTTATTTGAAAATTCAACTAATTATCATGAATAATTAATTTGGCTTTTAAAATTGGGCTTGAATAAAAACACATTTAATTATCAAGATTAATGAATTAGGCTTTTAAAACTATTTCGGGACTTTAAAACGATTTTGAACTTCAGCTCTTTTGATTGCTCTCTTTCGATTAGGACCGATTAGGACGATGGTACACATCATCATTGGGTAACTAAACGGGGAGACAAATTTATGTGTCTACAATAATCTTTTGCACCTTGTAGCTTATGTACAGCCAGAGATGAAAGTCAACCTAAGGTATGAAGGTATAAAGGGTTTTGAATGTCTGTTGAGCTGATCTTTTCCTTAGACATTGAGCTGAATTTTAGGAATTTTTAACTGCAATAAAGGTCAAGTGATAGGCGTGTCGCGCACAGTAAATAACCTAACTAACCTCCTAACTATGTAGTAGGGTAAGTCAGGGTCGATCCCACAGAGAGAAAGTTGTTCTATGATTAGCCCTTAAATAATGGTAAGACTAAAGGAGATTAATATCAAGAATAATGGTGGAATAAACTATACTAATCAATATCAAAATAAAAGACTCTAGCATGAATGAATACAATAATACTTCCTACCCCAAATTAACTAATTAAATGTTCACAAGGAAAAGTACACCCTATAAAATACCATAAACCCCTCCCGAGTATCTATGACTTCCCTAATATGCACTCAAGCCTACTCCCGTGGAATCATGCAAATTAAAGACATTAAACGCGACACTATAACTTCCTAACAATCCATTATACCTACTCCCGTGGAGAACTTCATGTCCTTAATTGACATATTCAAATCCGTCAAAACCCAACTCCCGTTGTGATCAAGACAATGGAATCATAATAATACTAGTTATCCCTAATCTAGTATTGGAATATGCACAATAAATTAAGCAAGAACAATTAAACAATTAATTTGGGAATTTAAAGGTATAATCATGAATTAATTCACTCTAGGGTTCAACTTAACCATATATTATAAAACTATGAAAGCATAATTGAAATAAATAAATATATAAAAGAATAATAAAACATCATAATATAAAACAAGGAGAAGAGAAGAAGAAAAAAGATACTTGAATTAATGGAAGGAAGGTGGAGTCTTGAAGAACAATGGAGATCTACAAGTTTCTCTCTCTAAAAACCTTAAGTATAAACTAATAATGATGATCATAATATCTAAGCTGCTGAAAATAAGGTAAAGTCCTATTTATAAGTTAAGAATAATATAAACCGACATAAGTTAGGTCACGCGGAAAATTCGACATTACAACAGGTTGCACGAGCAAGCAACTCCTTGCATGGTCGTGCAGGGTCGTGCACGGTCGAGCGAAATCTCGCTCAGTCGTGCGAGCAAGGCAGAAGCTTTAGTGGCTTTTGATTGCAGGTTGCACGGCCGAGCACATATCCGCACGGGCGTGCAGGCGAGGCAGATGTTTCAGCTCAACTTTGAACAGCTATAACTTTTGATCTAGAGCTCTGTTTAACATATGTAATATATCGTTGGAAAGCTCTTGAAGTCTAGTTTCCAACCCAGTTATAATTACCTCATTATAATTTTTGTGTCAAAAGTTATCGGCCAAATGGTGCAGAGGTGTCATATTTCACACAAGTACACAAAGTCGTGCGTATCTTCTTCTCTTCCAATCCGTTTTGGGCACATGATATATCGTTTTGAAGGTCATCCAAGTGCCTTAATCATCATATCCTCAAATAGGAGTCTAAAGTACCTGAGATTATATCAAAAGCCCAAATAACCCGTGAAAGCATCGTAGCTTATAAAAAGGGACCTAAATATGCATAAATGCAATGTAAATGCTCTAATACTACATAAAAATGCACCGAATATGCAACTAAATGATGTTAGAATATGCACTTATCAAACTCCCCCAAGCTAAACATTTGCTTGTCCTCAAGCAAACCATTCCAACACTAGTAGAATAATTGCTTATTGCTGCGGTCATTAAGTGGCCTATTGCGGCTGTTTTGGCCGCGCAGCAATTAAGGGCGCAGCAATAGGTAATTAACATATTGCTGCGGTTTTTGACCGCAGCAATAGGCCAAGCTATTTCTGCGGTTCCTAGCCAAAACCACAGCAATAGGTTTTTTTTTATTAAAAAAATTAAAGCCTATTGCTGCGGTTATGGGTAAAAACCGCAGCAATAGGTACTACAACTCAAAAAAAAAAAAAAATTTCGATATTCATATACAATGAGAGAGAGAGCGCCAAAAAAAACAAAAAAACACTTAACAAAAACACAAACTTACAGAATTACATTCTTACAGAACCTATAACTAAATTTTACAATTAACATTTACTGTTGAAATCATAGATACAAAAAATCAGATCTTAAATAAAACAAATAACCATAACACTAACCTAAAAAAACAGATGAGAATTGAATTATAAATTAATAGAAACTTCCTAAAAAAAATAGTTCACATGAATTAAATAAAAAAGATCTACCTTAACCCAAAAAAACGAAGAAAAAAAACACATCTACAAATTTACTAGATGAATTTTCTTGTGGGACGACAATGTGGACCACGCTGAATCATGAGTGATGGGACCAAAATACAATACATAACATTTCAAATAGGAGTATTATTCACCAAAAAAAAAATAGAAGTATTTCTTTAGATATGTAAACTTACACTTCACTGGCTCACTGCTACTCGAGCCATCTCCGCTAGTCGCACAAAGAGGACCACCGCCAAACTCGTCGGAGGCGGCGAACAAAGGCCGAATTGACAGCGGCGAGCAACGACGACGACAAACAATGAGAGATGAGATCGACGGAGCGCGTTTCTCGACGGAGATGGAGCGCGTTTCTCGCTTCTCGTGGTGGTGGTGAGGACGAAAGAGGCGGTGGTGGTAGGACGAAAGAGATCGAGCGTTGAAGTTTTTTTTATTTTACTCTTAGATTGCTCATAATTTTTCTGGCTTTTTGAAAGTTGGTGTCTTTTTTTACTTTAATATGATGAATGTTAGTTGAATAGAGTTTGTGGGTGATTTTGGTGTTTGATTAATGACAGATCGAGAGATGAGAGGTTGTGAGGATGAGATATGAGAGGTTGTGAGGATGAGAGATGAGAGATGAGAGGCGTGAAGATGAAAGAGGAGAGAGGCGTGAGATTGTATGAGGATGAGTGCGACAAACCCTAAGGTTTCTTGTAATGAACTAGCACGGGATATTGCTACAGTTTCTTCAAGGAACCGCAACAATATATTAAAATATTATTTAAAAAATAATATTTTAATATATTGCAGCGGTTTCGGCTGGAAACTGCAGCAATACAGCTGGTCAAACAATCAACGAAGTTTGAAATTTTTTTCCATTGACATCTATTGCTGCGGTTTTTGGTGGAAACCGCAGCAATAGGTGTATTTTTTATTTTACCTTTTCTTTTGACGTAGTTTATTGCTGCGTATAGGTAAAACCGCAGCAATTCTACCGCAGCAATAAGCAATTATTCTACTAGTGCAATTCACAAGGGAAGAGTAAAATTTACTTTTGTACATGACTTATACGTTCAACCATTCAATCTCCAAAACATGAAAATTGAGCATATGAAAGATATTATAATTATAAGGTTAGACTAAGATAGACCACAAATCACACCTCATATAAATTCATGTAATCACAACTTGACTCACCAGTGCAAACCACAAACCTTCCCCTAAGCTAAACTCAATTAAACTCGGTAAACCTCACTTTAGTCGAGCACACATTCTCTCATGTGTTTATGGGTAATGAAATTCCACTCAAACATCTACCAAGTCGACTTGAATGAAGTATCTTTTCTTTAAACTTGACTATCATCTCATTCTCCACTTAAAAATGGCAAAAAGATGCATATAGATCATGAGGACTTACCAAGGGTTGTAGCGTGGCTAAGGTAAGGATAGGAAAATATTTGGAAATGTGGTGCTACAAGCAAACTAGTGGAGGAAACAACACTTCAACATCTATGACCATTAGATGCAAATACCGCAAAAACTTCTACTAGAAGTTCAACAACACATTGCCAATAAATCAAGATAATACCCATTCTTATCAACTCCAAAAATTTCATTCACCTTTTAGTCAATCTTTCTTTCACTTTCACCTTTTTTCTTTATTCAATTTTTTTCATAATATTTTTCACAACTTCATCATTCATTTCATTTTGCACTTTCACACTATAATTACAGCAAAACCACAACACAAGCTAAAAACATGAACTTTAATGTTACTCCACTTAGCAAGGCTTGGGTAGAGAAATCACAAAAGGCTAGAGGCTTGTAATGTAGGTTGATCAAGAGAATGGAATATCAAAAGCTCAACATGGGCTAATTAAAGGGAATAGTATATATGAAAAGAAAAATGTCTGAAGGCTCAAAACAATGAAAAGAATGCCTCAATTATATCAACACATGTATATGCCACATAAGTCTTAAAGAGTACCAAGGTAATTTCAAGAGTCATACTTCATGAGGAACTATCACGCAAGAAAAATAGAAGACTGATGTAGATGTGTCAGTCTATAAGGCTTGAAATTACTCACTAGGCTTATGCTTATCAAGTAAAATCAAGTCTTTCTTGGGGAATGTCAACCAATCTTACCACAAATCCATTCAAGTTGCAAAACAATCATACCACGAGGCGGTCAATGAAAACTAACTAATCTTATAAAATTTAATTACAATATCCAAGATATGCCCAAATCTCATGAGTTATCAATGTCATGAATTAAAACATATATTTCCTGTATGAATGCAACAAAAATGCAAAACTAAACTAAAATGTTCCTAATACTAAGAAAGCAATAAATCCTAACTCACTTTCGTAGGAATCACGATTGCACTTAGCATGTGCAATAAGCCCTTTAAACCCCTGGGCTGCCCTAGTGGACGAGTAAGGTCTCGTGAAGGTTTTCATAAGGCATACCCACAAAGCCAAAATATGCAAATATGCAAAAGAACTAAAAAAATATACCTAAAAGAAAATATGTGCAAAGTTATGACCCAAAAAGTAAATCCTCCCCCAAGCTAAATAACACATTGTCCTCAATGCGACAAAGAAATATTGGGAGGAGAAGGGAATAAAGGGAAACATCCACAATCACATAACTGCATAAACTTTCTCAATCACACAATCAAGTTAAACCAAAATAAATGGCAAAAAGAGATATGACTCTAAAAAACTTGAATAGGAAGAAAGGAAAGATTATACCAAAGGTGTAGTGGATGGAAACCCAAAGTTGAACCTCCTCACGCATCATAAGATCAAATACCTAGATGTTAATCTCAATGAATGATAGGAACTCAACCCCTGGATCACAATTTGCACAAATTCTTTAAGTTAGTAATCAAATAAAAAAACTAAAATTAAAAAGAAAAAAAAGGAAGGTTAGAAAACTTGGGTTGCCCCCCAGGAATAGCTCAGCAATGTCCTTAGTAGTTTGTCAAATGCATCTGCATGCATCTCACAAAAAAGCAAATAATATACAAAAGAAAATGTAAAATAAATTATATCTAAAACTCTACAAGATCTACAAAAAGGAAAATCAAAGAAAAAGTTATATCCACAAGAGAAGGAAAAAGGAAAATTATTAGTCTTTTTACATGACCCAACAGGTTGGGAAGAAACCGAATGAGCATCAATTACATTATCACATAATTAATTCAAAAAGGGAGAAATAAGGAATGATGGAGGATATAATATAGGGGAAGAAGGAATGGGATCAAGCTTTTGAGAGAAAGGAACATGAGACTCAAAAACAGTAGGTGGAACTGACAAAGACTCATGAATCACATCACTCTCATCTATAGACTTCTCCAAGAAAGGTTTTTCAACCAAGGGTTCTTCCTCCGTCAAAATATCCATCACATTGATCTCCCCTATAATATGATCATCATCCTCATAACTCTCATTCTCTATACAACCCGCATCATCATCATCATCCTAAATATACGGTTGTGGATGAAAATTTTGAGTATAATAATCAAATTCAAAGTGGGATGAGGGGGTGAAATCAATCACTAAAATCACATCACAAGACAAAATATCATGAGAAGTAGAGTGACAATTAGAACAATAAGGAGGTGGTGTAATGTAAGTTTGGGGGTGAAGGAACTACTCTAGCAGATAAAGACATCTCCCACTCATAAGTATCCCTAGCCAACCACTCAATTGAATCCCAACAGTAATCAGGAGATTCGAATAGAAATCCTCTATTAGACATAGATTCTACCACCATCCTAGTTTCTTCATTTAACCCCTCATAAATCACTAGGCACATATCCCATAGTTCAATTCCTTAATTAGGACCAATAAAATCACCAAGTCTATGATAGTATTTCCACAACACTTCATTCTCATATTGAGGAAAAGAAAAAATTGCTCTAGAATTACTAGCATGAATTTGGGGTTCACGAAACATATATGGTAATTCATAAGAACTCATGTAAAAATTGGGAGAATTTTGATATGATGCATCAAAGCTATAAACATGAGAACCACAAGAATTATAACTATGTTGCCTATAAGAATTATCCCCATCAAAATAATAATATGACTCCATGATACGAAAAAAAGAAATTCACAAAAGAAAAGAAATAAAATATATACAGTCTAGTCTCACCAAAAATAAAAACTAAATAAAACAAACTATCTCCCCGGCAACGGCGCCAAAATTTGATAGGCGTGTCGCGCACCTAACAAAAGTAAATAACCTAACTAACCTCCTAACTATGTAGTAGGGTAAGTCAGGGTCGATCCCACAGAGAGAAAGTTGTTCTATGATTAGCCCTTAAATAATGGTAAGACTAAAGGAGATTAATATCAAGAATAATGGCGGAATAAACTATACTAATCAATATCAAAATAAAAGACTCTAGAGTTAAGTATCCCCACTAGCATGAATGAATACAATAATACTTCCTACCCCAAATTAACTAATTAAATGTTCACAAGGAAAAGTACACCCTATAAAATACCATAAACCCCTCCCGAGTATCTATGGCTTCCCTAATATGCACTCAAGCCTACTCCCGTGGAATCATGCAAATTAAAGGCATTAAACGCGACACTCTAACTTGGTAACAATCCATTATACCTACTCCCGTGGAGAACTTCATGTCCTTAATTGAAATATTCAAATCCGTCAAAACCCAACTCCCGTTGTGATCAAGACAATGGAATCATAACAATACTAGTTATCCCTAATCTAGTATTGGAATATGCACAATCAATTAAGCAAGAACAATTAAGTAATTAATTTGGGAATTTAAAGGTATAATCATGAATTAATTCACTCTAGGGTTCAACTTAACCATATATTATAAAACTATGAAAGCATAATTGAAATAAATAAATATATAGAAGAATAATAAAACATAATATAAAACAAGGAGAAGAAAAGAAGAAAAAAGATACTTGAATTTATGCAAGAAAGGTGGAGTCTTGAAGAACAATGGAGATCTACAAGTTTCTCGCTCTAACTTCTCTCTCTGAAAATCTTAAGTATAAACTAATAATAATGACCATAATATCTAAGCTGCTGAAAATAAGGTTTAAATTCCTATTTATAAGTTAAGAATAATATAAACCGACATAAGTTATGTCACGCGGAAAATTCGACATTACAGCAGGTTGCACGGGCAAGCAACTCCTTGCACGATCGTGCAGGGTCGTGCACGGTTGAGCGAAATCTCGCTCGGTCGTGCTAGCAAGGCAGAAGCTTTAGTGGCTTTTGATTGCAGATTGCACGGCCGGGCACATATCCACACGGGCGTGCGAGCGAGGCAGATGTTTCAACTCAACTTTGAACAGCTATAACTTTTGATCTTGAGCTCTGTTTCACACATGTAATATATCGTTGGAAAGCCCTTGAAGTCTAATTTCCAACAATTAGAATTACCTCATTATCATTTTTGTGTCAAAAGTTATGGGCAAAATGGCGCAGAGGTATCATATTTCGCACAAGTACACAAAGTCGTGCGTATCTTCTTCACTTCCAATCCGTTTTAGGAACATGATATATCGTTTTGATGGTCATCCAAGTGCCTTAATCATCATATCCTCAAATAGGAGTCTAAAGTACCTGAGATTACATCAAAAGACCAAACAACCCGTGAAAGCATCGTAGCTTATAAAAAGGGACCTAAATATGCATAAATGCAATGTAAATGCTCTAATACTACATAAAACTGCACCGAATATGCAACTAAATGATGTTAGAATATGCACTTATCATCAAGACTTTGGACATGATTTTGCTGATTTCACTTAAATTCTCGATGTTATTTGCTTCAACTTAACTCAGCTCTGATACCATGACGAGTGAATTAATTTCACATTGTTTTAATGAGGAAAGGTATGAAATCAAATATCGAACAAGAAAGGTAGGAAATCAGAATGTTGTATTCCCAATGCTCATATGACGGCTGCACCTTACATTCTTAATACATATAGTGGAAAATCCTTAGGTGCCTTAGCTAACAGACAAACTAAGCTACAAGACAAAAATATAACATATGTAAAAGGAGATTACAACCATCTCTCTTCATTACGGCAAGACAACAGTAAGCTAAGGACCTCCTATTGGGCCAAGATACAACATACGAGGATATAATGGGTTCACTTAAACAATATAAATAAAAGGTGTCTAACCTCATTCAAGGGTTAGAAAGCTGATTGTAAAAAATTAATCTTTTGAATTATTCAAGTGTTAAGAATGAAATTCAACCTTTAGTATTAATTTAAGAGTAAATTCAAATTTATTACTTGATTACTTAAATTAGGAGTAATATTAAATAATCAGGAGTTATATTTTGATTAGTTTACCATTTAGTTAAATATCACATATTATGTAAACAAACCACTAAAAATCAATATCATCAGTTTAAGTTTTAGGGAATGAGGGATATGATCTATTATTTAGGACAGTGCTACCTAATATACGTAATAGGTATGGAAATGTGATTCACTAGTCGGGAGAATTTGGAGGGCCGGGAGGGAGGGTTGTTTGGTACGAATATTGAAAATAATTTGAGATAATTTATATAACTTGGATTTGTAATCAACAATTTATAATCTGTTTATAAATCATACATTTTTTTCAGGAGCTTTAACTTTTCTAATGTTTCATAAAGATGAAAACTTAAAGGAGAAAAATTAAATTAAAATAAAAAATATTAACACAAAGTCTCAGGTGTAATCGTTACACAATAATTTATTGTGTAACAATATATTCACATGTGTGAATTTCATAATGAATTCACCAGTAATGGCACATTCATCGGCCCTCTCTCACTCCTCCCTTATACTTCAAAACCTTTCGACACTCTCTCTTTCATCAAATCTATCCCTCTCCAGTCTCCACAAGTCTTCGTCGGCGGCGAAAGTGGCGACGAAGGAATCGTCGCTAGAGATTTCTGAAACGGCATCCAATCGACGATTCAGCGAAGGAAATTCGCTCCAATCGCCTCTTGAAATTGAATTTTAAAACAAATCAAACTCATTCCTAGAAATGGAAGAGAGAGAGAGAGAAAAATTGAGAAACTCACCGGAGAAGTAATCATATATATTGAAAATTTCGCTCAAAATAGAAGCCAGAAAATCGAGTGAAATAACATGTCATGAAAAAAAAAACCAGAAAATTGTGGTACTCGTGAAATCAGGGATTTTGATGAAGAAACCACAAACATCAATCTGTAAAATTTTTAGCGATTTAGTTTTGCAATCGACGTTCAAGGCTGAAAACTGTTGGTTGTTGTGGTGGTGGTTGTTTTTGTTGCGACGCAACAAATGTGGTGGTTGTTGCGAGTGGAGAAGAGAGAATTTTTTGCGTTCGTCATTCAATCGAGAGATATGGTGGTTTTTGTCTCTTTCAATCTGTGAGGCGTCGGCAGTGGAGGAGAAAGAGTTTTTCGATGGTGGGGGTGGATGCAACGCCGCTGAGAGGAGGTGGATGGGTGGAGGTGGTGGGTGATGAAGGCAGTATTTAAAGGGGATAAAAGAGAAAGATAATTTATAAATAATTACTTCTCCCTTTTTTTTTACTTGCAGCGTATTCCTTTTAGGAAAACACCACAATACTTGCAACGAAGCTCAAAATGGCAAATCTTAAATAATCACATAAATTATTTACAGATAGTTAACTAAATAATCAAGAACTTAAATCATTCATAACCCCCACCCAATTCTGATTTACCCCTCTATCTCTCCTCACCCCTCCAACCTTCTGAGTCCTGACCCCAAACTGACCACCTTCAACTTAACCCCAATTTTCGCAGGCGCCGTGACCACCAGCACTGCCACTAGTCCCCCACCCCCACTTTAAATTTTCCCATTCACCAACTCCGGCAAGTTCCGAGGTAAAATCAAAGCTATTGGTGGTTAAAATTGGTCGGAAGTTTCAGTTCTAGAACCTCAATAACAAAATTTAACCATTAAAGGCTCAAATTTGGTCTTCTTCAAACACTCTCTCTCTCTTTAAAAAAATCTACTATTAAGAAGGAAGGTTGGTTTAGTTTGATTATTTTTCTCTTCTCTTCTTCATCTGGTTTGTTTTAGAAAAGAGTCCTTCTTTCTTAAACAATTGTTTTTGGGTTTGTTGAGAGAATATGAGTTTTAAGAATTGTTGTTGAGAGTGTTTTTTTCCCATTTTTTGAGATCCAATTTTGAAATGGTGCTGATATGATTGGTCGGCTATGGCTGACGGTGGTGGGACGGTCTAGGCTGGAGGAGGCAGTGGTGGTGCCGTTGGGTTGGCGGAGGAAGCAGTGGTGGTGGTGGGCGTGCGGTTGGGCTGGCGGTGGTGGGGCGTGCAGTTGGTTGCGGATGGTGGTGGTGGGCGCATTTGGACTGGCGACGGAGGTAAAGGTGGTGGGGCTCGTGCAGTTGGGCAGTTGGTGGGCTGGGAAGGGAAGGGAAGGTGGGTGGGATTAGGTAATTATCAAGGTTGATGTTTGTTAGTACGAGATTAGTTTTGTTACTTAAATGAGCTAGATGCCATTTCCAACACTCTCTCTCCTGTTTCTTAAATACTATGCAAACTACTTGGTTGCAAGTAAATAGAAACATAGGAAGTATATTACTCCCTCCGTCTCAGAATACTCTATACACTTTCCTTTTTCATCTGTCCCAGAATGCTCTTTACACTTCTATTTTTGGATATGACCCACTATTATTTTAATCCTTCTACCTTTTAAACATTGGCCCACACTCTCTTTCCTCCAAATAAAATAATACCACTCCTATTACATACCAACTCTAACCATTGCCCACATTCTCTCTCCTTAAAATAAAATAATACTACTTTTACTAACTACTAACTCTTATCACATCTACTTTTCAATAAAATAACAATTGATAACCAAACAACAACTTATCATCTAAAACTACGTGCCTTGATAAGTGTCAAGAGTATTTTGGGACGGAGGGAGTACAAAATAATGATGTAGAGTATATATAAATAATGTCATAAAAAAAATGTCATGAAATATACGAATAATGACATGAAAGAGTTTATAACATGAAACATATTTTAAAATGGGAAAATTGGCAAAAAAACCTTTTAAAAGTTCAATTTTGCCAAAAAAAACTTTTAAAGCATTCTTTGCAAAAAAACCACAAACTTAATTTTTTTAGCAAGATGAAACCTATTCCCATTTTCCGGTGTTGACCATCTCAATTCCGGCGTTGACCCCTTCTATTTTCCTTCTTCCTCCATAACCACCACCTACCCACCACTACCACCTCTCGCCAGCCCCCACCCCCGTAGCCTCCACCTCACCCACACCGTACTCCGACCCCCCATCAGTGCCCCCTACCCGCAATACACCCCACCACTACCAGCAGCCCCCAACCCTTCCCTCCAACCCCTTCAGCTGCGGCCCCCACCCCTCCCCGGCGAGCCGCAACCCCCTATTCTCTCCCTTCTTCCTTCCCTTGCCCCTCCCCTTTTTCCTTTCCCTTTGTCCCTGCCCCCCCCCCGCAGCCGCCGCCACCGTTGCGCCGCTCGGAACCCTCTTCCGCAACCCCCCCCTCCCCCGACGGCTCCCTCCCACCCAAGCAAGGTTGAAAAATTACAGAGGCTGCCTTTGAAGAGAAAGGAATTAGGGGGTAAAAGGAAGATAGAAGGATCAACGTCGGAATAGAGATGGTCAACACCGGAAAATGGGAATAGGTTTCATCTTGCAAGAAAAATTAAGTTTGTGGTTTATCTTTGTAGAAAATGCTTTAAAAGGTTTTTCTCGTAAAATTGAACTTCGAAAAAATTTTTTTGCCAAATTTCTCTTAAAAATTACATGAAACAATTTCGAAATGATATAAAACATACGAATAATGACATAAAAAAGTTTTATAAATGACATGAAACAATTACAAAATGATATGAAATATGAATAATGATATGAAATATATGGAAAATGACATATAAGAGTTTTATACATGATATAAGTTTGCTATAAATGACATGGAAGTAACTGTAGTGGCGTAAGTGGACTGCGAAAAGTCCAGAGTCCAATCTAGTCCAGTCCAAACTTATCGGACTGGACTGGACTGAAAAATATTTGGACTGGACTCAGACTCAAATTTTTGTCTCCAAATATTTTCGGACTGGATTTGGACTCACCCCTTTGGAGTCCAATAAGTCCAATCCAGTCCAAAAAAAATTTAGCATATAATATATATATATATATATATATAATGTATATTTGAAAAAAATTCTTTAACATTTTTGCTGAATTTTTGGACTTTTTAACATTTTTGCTCTAAATTCTTTAACATATCTTCAGAATTTTCACTTACCCCCCAAAAGTCCAAAATGAGAATTGAAAAATGAAAAGTCAAAAGTTATTATAACCTTTTTGGCGCCTTTTATGTTTTGCATTTTATAAGACTTTAAAGATTTATGTAACTTACTTTGTGAAATGATGTAACGAGTCTAATTCTTCAAATTTCAATGATTTGATCATGAGAAAACATTATGAACCTAAATAAAAAAAAATATATTATATAATAATCGGACTGGACTGGACTGAATTTGGACTCAAGAAAAAAGTTTCGGACTAGATTGGACTGGACTCGAAAAAAGTTTGGATCGGATTTGGACTCAATTTCTCGAGTCCAAAAAACTTTGGACTGGATTTGGATTTGGCAAAGTCCAATCCAGTCCAATCCATTTACAACATAGAAGTAAGTAGTAATGACACAAATTTTCAAATGACAAGCAAGATTTCCAAAATGATATGAAACATACCATTAATGACATGAAAGAATTTTACAAATGACATGAAATATATTTTTAATGACATTAAACAATTTAAAAAGGACATGACATAAACCAATAATGACATAAAAGAGTTTTATAATGACATAAAACATTTATATTAGTTCACACATGTGAGATGTTGTTACGCAATAAGTTATGGTGTAACATGTTACACCCAAAAAGCATGCAAATATAAAAGGATAATAATAGAATAAGTGCCTTGTTGACACAATTTACAAAGTAAAACCAATATACCAGCTAGAAAATAATAAAAGACAAAGAAATCTAATCAATACAGGAAGAAAACACACACACTCATTCACTATCAGTGGTGCACAAATACAAATATAAGTTTAAATATAACAAAAGCTTAGGAATTAAACTACTCCTATCTTCCACTTTCTTTCTCTAATCCTTATGCCACCAATATTGCAGGACCTTTAGAGCTAACTCCCTTTTCCTAGTCTTTCCTCTTTGCATTACCTTCTGCTACTCCTGCCCTTTTAGAATTATTTTTGTCTCACTATAAATATCTTCTTCTACAATCATATCTTCACCATCACAATCAAGTTCAGCCCATCTCATGTCTTCAAATTCTAAAGTTGAAGTCCCCAAACAAATTTTTTTGTCATCAATATACCATTTTGTGTAAGAACCTTTTTTTGCTGCCACATTGGAGATCAGATGAAGGTTGGAGTGAATGTAAAGTAGCTCTTACCACCAAAGACATGATAATTCTTGTGCTGAAACCTTTTTAGCTACTATGCTAAATATGGGGTTTCGCACCATATATACCAGCAGCGAATAACATCCATTGTGACACCATTAGATTAACCTTTTGGCATGGATCAATTCCCCTTTTTTCATTGAAAGTTAGCAAATGGATCTCACAACTTACTCTGCTATTTACCCAAAAGCTGTCATCCAACCCTTTGCTTTATTAAACAACTATTGTTCTTAAATGCATGGAATTCTTACTATAATAATGTTGTTTCATAGCCTAACTATAAATGGAGTTTTTTTTAAAGGAGGAGACCCCATGCCAACTATTAGTTTGAGGAGATGGTTCCGATAGTTTGATTGTGGTAGCTTATGGCCATGCACAACCCCCTAGTGATCGAGTACGATTGCATCACCAGTTAGTGAACAATAATCACTATGTGGTCAGCCTCGGTGAAGTTGTGTCGGGTTTCGAAGAATTAAGTCTTCCGGTGCCGAAGCCAGAAGTTAGTCTACATTCTTGAGTGATGCCCTTGGCAGTTATTTTCTATGGCCGCGTGCATGGGTGCGGTTTTCAGATGAGATACACTAATTAACATACATATATATGCGTGATTTTTTGTAATAAATTAACTACGATAATGTTTTCTTTTCTATTTCCTATGATAGTTAGTAATATCTTTACTTTTAATTAATTACTAGGTTCCGGGGAAGGTCGGTTCACATGACAAGAAGGCAAAGAAGGCATGTTTACCTGATAAGAAGGCTAAGAAGGCAACTTTACGTGATGAAGGTGAACCAAATGTGTTGAATGACAAAGTTTCCATGAAAAAGGATCCACTTATTCTCGAGCCAGAGGTGTTGCGAGGCCTTAATACTGCATGCTTTTGGTTACATGAGTGCGCTAGCGATTTTCCCGATGATAGTACAATAGAGGTTCCTTTGGTGGCGCAGCAATTCCACTACATTGAGGAGTCATCGACATGGATTTCTAAAGTCGATATTAAAGAAGTTTTTTTATGTGGGGTAGAGTTGAATGTTTTCGTGATACAAACTTTCATGAGGTAATACATAAGTATATAAATATATACATATATGCTTAATTAGTTTTCAACTTCTATGATTTATCAGATTATTATACACTGAATTGCTTGGAACATCAAGTGAGTCAAAGATTGGTTGGTTATGTCCAAGCATGATCGAGATGAGAATTGCTTAAAAAACAAAGCCGACGTGAAAGAGTATCCCGATATGAGTTTCAAATCATCATCTCGTTTAGGAGATCAGTTCATCCTTGTCCCGTATATTGAAAAATATGCTTGTTAAACCTGCTTTACTTTTATTATTCGATAATAAAATTCACCTATTAATTGTTGTATGATTAATAACTAATATATTTCCTTGTTGTATTGGACACTCATTGCGATATGTTTGTCAAGTAGCCAAGTCTACCACTTTGATTCTTTACGTCGACAACCACCACGGTCCTTACTAATCAAATCATTATTAAATAGGTAACCTAACTGAAACTAAATATATACGTACTTATTAATATTACACATTATTCACATATATATAAACAATACATCTTATAATGTATGAATTATTTAATGTATTGATGTAGTGTGATGAAGCAGAATAGTGGAGTAGGACTTCGAGTAGGAAAAGCTTATGTGTCGATATCAGTCGAGGTAATGTAACTAATTTGCTTGTCCTTATATAGAAACACTTTTCACCACATACTTCAAATCTAAGATGAATGTTTTTGGATGCATGTTTTGGTGAATTTTAGTGTCCGCAACAAGATAATGGAGTTGATTGTGGCTATTACGTGCTGAGGTACATGTTCGATATAGTCAACCATTGCACTAACATCAATGATCTTCAAAAGGTATGTAACTAGTTAGTATATGTTAGTTTAGATTAGATCGATGGGTAATAGTTTGTTGGTTTAGAAACCAAAGTAGCACATATTCGCAAAAAATGACCAAATTCTACCCCCAAAACATGGTACTTTGATGCATTTCATATCCCATCTTGTTACCAAAATGGTTTCTATTGTAGGAATATCGATATGTATTTGCTCCACTCATAATTTCTTTTATTTCACCTAGTGTATTATTCCTTCCTCATCCTAGGTCCAACACCATCATGAAATCTCAATAACGTGTAATTTATTTCATAATTATGACAACCTTTTGAACTTTATCCCAAAAATCATCATCGTTAATAATTTGAACAAGTAATCCCCCCCCATTGGTTTAGGTTCTAGATGTATTTTATTTTTTTTAACCACTCTTTATGAGCTCTTAAAACAACACTTGGTTCAAGGGTCTCTCTACATTAAAAATAACATCTTCAACATTATATGATGTGAGCCACATATGGTTTTAGTCTTTTTAGCAGCTTGAACAGAAAGACAAAACAAGATCACTTAGTGCCTAGATACGACCAATATGGTCAAGTTATTAGCCTCTTTAACCATCTCCCTAGTACCTTTTACAACAACCACATATTGAATGTAACAGCCAAATGCTTGACACTGGAAGATATAGACCAGTATGCTATTTACCTTCAACGAAATCCTAGTTGAATTTTCAGTCAATAATGCTATCAAATATTTGTGTCCACATTACACGTTGATGAATGGGGAGTAAGAAGAAAACAAGCATGCCTAATCCTCCCAATAACTCCGAATAATCATGGATTATTCAAAAAGCAATCTCCTTCAGGTGGTATTGGTTCATCAGCAGCTAATGGAGTTGACTTATCACCGCATCCAAGTGCAGGACTGATTTCTCCAGAGTATCAGAGTGTCTTCAACGTAATGCATTATGATTTCTTGCAATTAGTTACACATCCTTTGGTGAGCAGTGCTTAGCGTATTTCAAAACGTCAAGCTTCGCATGTTAGCAAAGTAGTTGAGGCTGCAATTATGAGAGATAATGGTGATCCCTCAGCTGGACATACTATTTGCGGTATTGAAAAGGTCAGGAAGCTAAGGCTTGAAACAGAGAAGACATTTGAGATTGAAGAAATTCCGGCTAGATGTGGGTCAAAAATGGTTGCAGGTAAGAAACTCACAGCCTTACGCATCTCTCTGAAAGTTGTAGCTCTTTCTTTTAAAGATGGTAAGCAAGTAGTTCAACTGGCTTAATCTAAAGCTGCTAAATTAGCTGAAATTTGGGCAAATGTTGTGGTTATGTATGTTGTTGGTGAAACATCCTCGATTTGGTCTATTATGCGATCTATTGCACTTGAACGGAACCATGTAAGTAAACCTAAAGTTTTCTTAGATGAGGATGGATATTTTTTCATTAACTATGATAATATGAATGATCAAAATGAAGTTCTGTATTTTGGTCCTTATTCCATGAATAGTAACCATGTTATTGTCAAAGGCTGGACCCCTAACTTTCATTTTCATGATGAAATTATGAGGGTCCTTCCTTTAAGGGTGAGATTTCCTAATCAACCATGAACTTATTGGGGACCTAAAACACTTAGTAGAATTGGAAGCATGATTAGAGTTCCCTTATTTGCTAATGAATGCATATTTAGGCAAATGAGGGTTTCATTTGCTAGATTGTTGATTGAAGTAGATGTGACTAAGCCATTACCTAAATTTATACATATAGAAGATGCTCGTGGAGTAATTCTAGAGCAAAAGGTACAATTTGAGTGGGTGCCTCCTTTAGCACCAAGTGTCATATTGTAGGGCATGATTATGTCAAGAAGAAAGCTCATGTTGTGTCCACTCAGTAGGAAAATAAACCTACACAGAAATGGGTGCCCAAAATCACACTAATAGTTATCCTCCATTTGTCAGAGAAGAGGTTGTTACATCATCTGAATAGGTTATACATCATATCAAGGCAACTACATAGTCCATTAATGTAAAGCCAAATCTAGGAAGAAAGACAAAGTTCGAGAAGATTGCGAGAGGAAGCCCATAGGTCACCAACCACTGAAAAATGGTATGTTGTTTCGACAAGAGGCAGCAAAGTTATGACAATTGATCTAGTTGGGCCTGGGTTTGCTGTGCATTCTATGATGATGAAGAGACTAGCTCATTTCATTAGTCCCCCACATGATTTTTTGTACCTGGAATTTGAGAGTTTTTAATACCCCTAAAGTAGTTGAAGTTAAGAAGTTTATTGCTTTCAATAAGATTAGTTTATTTGCTTTTCTTGACACTAGGGTAAAAGAAATTAATAAAGGTAGATTTAGAAAGAGATTTGGATCTCAATGGAAGTGGGAAGACAATTACATGTTCTCACTCAAGGGCGGAATTTGGTTAGTCCGGTACCCTACTATGGTTTCTTTTCAAATTCAACATATAAATGAGAAGATCATACATGATTCGGTTGATGATAAACAGAGTTGGAGATATGTATATTTTACGGAAGTGTATGGCTTTTAGTTGAAGATATGAAAGGCTTGTGGACATAAGCTGTTGAGGCTTGGCAGGTGTCATTCATCGATCATGGTGTGCAATGGGAGACTTCAATGCACTCCTTCACTATGATGATATAATTAATGGTAGAGAGGTAGCGCATATGAGACCCAAGATTTTGGTGATCTATTGTTGCATAGTGATCTTAGTGACGCAAGGAGTCGTCGACATTAGTTTACTTGGACAAACAAAGGCCACATGAGTGCTAGAAAAGCTAGCAAAATTGAAAGATGTCTTATCAATTCTCACTGGAAATTCCAATTCAATGGTCCCATTGTTGAAATTCTTAATCCTGACTTATTTGATTACTCACCATTGATCTTGAAATGCACTACTCAAAGGTGGCAGACCCTTTAAAATTTTAGATTACATGGCTATTGACAAGTTTAACTCCATTATTTCCTTTGAATGGAGTAAACCTCGAGAAGGGTCTAAGTTGGTTCAAGTTTGGCATAAGTTGAAGAAAATCGAAGCATTAACTCCATTATTTCCTTTGAATGGAGTAAACCTGCGAGAAGGGTCTAAGATGGTTCAAGTTTGGCATAAGTTGAAGAAAATCAAGCATCATTTGAAGCATCTTCATATCAAGAATTTGTTAGCTTGGAAACTCATACCACTAAGGTCAGAGATCATCCAGTAGATGTGCATTCCAGGTTAGCTAATGTTGTGGATGATGTGCGAATTCAACTATAGGAGGTTAATGGTATTGTTTATCTAAAAAAACTCCTTGCAATTGAAGAAGGAGCCTACAAGCAAAAGTCTAGAATTTCATGACTCAAACTTGGGGACTCTAATTCTCATTTCTGTTCATGCTATGAAAAAAGGTGTGCTAGGAATAGCATTAATATTTTATATTATAATGATCAGGGGACAAAAGCTCACTACCTCTGATGAAATTCAGAAAAAAGTCTTGGCTTTCTGCAAGAAGCTTCTTGGGTCTGCTGCATCTTCACTCCCTAATGCTAATATTCTGTTATGAGAGCAGGTGCTCAAGTTGGCTAAAATGCAGTTCAAAGCCTTACATGGCCAATCTCTTCAAATTGAAATTGATGGTGCTTTGGCCTCTATTGATAACAATAAGGCCCATGAAATAGATGGGTATAATAGCTTCTTCTGCAAGACTTGCTTAGCCCACTTTTAAATTTGATGTGTATCAAGCTATGTGTAACTTCTTTTATCATGATATTTTGCCTCAGGTTGTGAATTGTACCTTGGTGACTCTTGTTTCTAAGGTATCTAATCCTTGTTATATTAAGGAATATAGGCCTATAGCCTCTTTGTCTTCGTTCTCTACAAACTGATTGCTTATATTGTCACCAAGAGAATGCATGCAATGATTTGGAGTGTTATTGATCTTGCTCAAGCTGGATTCATCCTAATAGGTTATTTCAAATAATATCCTATAAGCTACTGAATTGATCAAGAAGTACACCACTAAGAGACTCAATCCTAGATGCATGATGAAGATTGACCTTGGAAAGGTATATGACTCTGTGGAGTGGCCATTCCTTTCCACAATCATGGAAGAGTTTAGTTTCCCTCCAAAGTTTGTCACTTAGGTAATGAAATGTGCAATTACAGTTTAATTTCTTATTCCAATTTAATAAATGGCATCCCTCGCCCTCCTTTTCCAAGCTGAAGGTTTGAAGATAGGGAGACTTAATATCTCCATTTCTTTTTGCAATTTGCAAGAAGTACTTATCTAGATGCCTTGGTAATTTGAAGCATAACCCATAATTTAATTATCATCCAAGGTGTCAAAGGCTGAGTATCACTCACCTTATGTTTCCTGATGATCTGCTCCTTTTTGCAAGGGTTGATCTTAATTCAGTAGAACATATGTTTTAGGCCTTTCATTAATTCTCTGCTTCAGATCTTGAAGCTAATTTAGACAAAAGCAATGCCTATTTTGCAGGCATCTCCCCTAATGAGGTTACTGCTCTACATAATGTGATTAACATGCCTACTGGAGGATTCCATTTTAGATACTTGGGAGTCCCTTTGACTACAATGAAACTCTTTTACAATAAATGTACACCTTTAACTAATAAACTTTTATCACGAATTAAATGCTGGACTGTCACGAAACTCTCTTATTCTGGAAGGTTGCAGCTTGTTGCTTATGTTTTACAGGCTATTCAACTCTTTTGGTGTCATATCTTTGTTCTTCCAAAGAATTTCCTTAAAAAGATCCAAAATACGTGCATGACTTACTTATGGATCGGAGTTGATTCAGCTTCAAGGAAAGCTCCTATTGCTTAGAGCACTCTTTGCTTTCCAAAGCTTTGTGATGGGTGGAACCTTAAAGATATAATTGTCTGAAACAAAGCGAGATGGGCTAAACATTTGGGATTTATCTCGAGAAACAGGATAGGCTGTGGATTAAATGGCTTCATGCATACTACATCAAAGAGGCTTGACATATGAAATATGGAGTCATGAAGATTTTCCTTCTAGGCTTTCTTAGGCTTTTAAGAAGATTCTTGCAACAAAAGAAACTCTCCATAGTTAGCAGGGGCCTCAGCAGTTTGTTGTGAATCAGAAATTCAGTATAAAGAAAGTGTATTGGTCTTTAATGGGAGAACAACCTAAAGTACATTGGAGGAAAGTAATTTGCAAAATTGCAACAATAGAGCTAGTCCTAAAGCTCTTTATATAGTTTGTTGACTCTCCATGAGAAACTCTACACTAAGTGTAGGCTGTACAGTTGGGGAGTGATAACTTCTCATACAAGTGTGTTATGTAATGCAGCTGATGAATCTACTGGTCACTTTGTTTTTTTATTGTTCCTACAGTCAAGCTATATGGAGAAGCTGTTTACATTTGTTGAAAGATCTAAAGGCATACTCTTCCTTTTACTGCTGAAGTAAAACATGCTATCACAACGGCAGAAGCAAGAAAGATAAACAACGATATAATTATATGGTATGGTTTTTGTTGAGAGCATCTACCACATTGGACTACACAAAAACCAAAAGGTGCTTTCAGACAAGCTCTTTGATGGCCAGAAGTGTTCGGGCGAGATCATTAACTCAATAGCTAGTAGGTGTGCTAAAACATCTCATAGGATGCTTTTGTATTAGCTTGTTTCTTTGTTTAGAAGCTTGATGCTTAGGTTGCTTGATGTAACTTCGTTTGGTTGTTGTCTCGGTGTTTTGGTGCTTTCCCTTGGGTTTACACATGAAAAGTCTTGGTTCACAACCCTTCCTAGAAGGTGGGTGGATTAGGATATTGATGCAGCTTAAGATCCTTGGGTTTTCCTTTGGTGTGATTGGTGGTTGTAAACTTTTCTTTTTGGTAGTCAATAAATATTTTAAATTGTCAATAAACATTTTGAATTGCCAAAAAATATATTTGTGTCTTACGTAAAAGTTAATTAATCATTTCCCACACTTACAAGTGTCTTAAAAGCTTCTGCAATATCTTTGAAGTAGTTGAAAGTATGGAAAACACAAGGAGACCAAAAACGTGACCGGTCATTAGTGTTTAAATGGATGAATAATTGCTTTCTTCCCAACCTCAGGCCCAAAAAACTAAGTGTTAATCCTAGCTTAGGTGCTTGAAGATTGAAGTTTGCAATGGTTGCAACGCCAACCCTTTGCTCACCTGCGTTTTGGCATTGTGCATTACCCAACAATGTAATTTCATTAAGCAAGGGAACTTGTTATCGTAAAAAACTTATATGGACCTCGTCCACATAAAAATTAGTGTAGACCTAATGCTAGTATATATGTGATTTATGAAATAAAATAATGGTGACAATGTCCACAAATAATAGATATAAAAGAGTAGTTATAGATTGTAAAGGATGAGTTGTGAGAAAAAAAGGTTAATATGTTATAAAATATAACTTTCATTATAATAAACTAGTGTAAGATTACGGAAGGGTGACTATATGATAAAAAACTGTCAATATGTTAGATAATGGTAGACTAGTGTAACTTTAGATTGTAAAATATGACTATATGAAGAAAAAAATGTTCATTATGTCACATCTTATTATTCGGTACTGTCTTTGATATGTATACTAATATATTAAAAGGCTGTGCCACTTCGCGCTATCCCTTAGAATGTTTACTTCATCTATTCCACATACAATAAAAAATTAGAAAATGCGTGGTATAAGATTTGATCCCATGACTCCAAGCTTATATACTAAAGTCTTAACCACTAAACCAAATAATATTTGGTGTTATAATTTTAAAGTAAAATATTAATAAATGAAAATTATAATTAACTGGGCTATTTGGTGTTATAATTTTAAAGTAAAATATTAATAAATGAAAATTATAATTAACTGGGCTATTTGGTGTTATAATTTTAAAGTAAAATATTAATAAATGAAAATTATAATTACACGGGGCATTGCGCGGGCCTATAAATTAAACTAGTTGGAGTATTACTGGGTGGGGTTCTATCTGGGTGGTTTATACTTCAACCCCACTCTTTCCTATAACAACACGTGACATTGTATTAAAGTTTTTTTTTTACAACGAGAAATCGTGCATTAATTAAACAAGGAAGTACAGCCTAATGCTAATACAACCAAACATAAAACAAAATAAACAAACCTAACGGAGCTTTATGAGCTCTTACACGCAATAAAAACCAAAAACAAGTAAAATTGATAGAGAGTCGCGTGTGAAGGAGGGCGTCCCTGGGCAATAATGGTGATGGTGGAGTCAAAACTCTGATGGCTGATGGAAGTGGTAGAAGAAGCGAATGTCTTTCACGATCCGGACAACGAACCACCAATGTCGAGCTTCTCATCTCGCCACATGAGCAATCCCAACGATCTTTTGTCGCTTGGGATTCTGGGTTCATGATCTTTTGAAGAGTCACGTTCCTGGGTGACTCATAACTCTCTCTCTCGAGAGTATTTTAGGTTTATCCGTTGGGTAGGAGAAACGCATGGGCGTGCTGAAAACCACCAGATGCAAGTGGGGTGCCGCCTTCAGATTTGATTTTTTCAAGGCAATGACCATTAAGATCAATTCCAAGCTAAAAGGAGAGCTAAACATTGTGAGCTCTCGAACATACCTCCTGTAATAGCCCAAATATTAAGCTGGTTTAATTAAAACGTAAATAGCTTAAATGAGTTATTAACATTTCCTTCAGAATATGATTTTAGATGTTAAAAGTAAAATTACAGTTTTACCCATGAGTTATTGTTTTTAGAAAAGAAAAAAAAAGAAAAAGAATTTTTGGGAATTCTCTAGATTATTCAAGAGTTCCATTTGGCTTTATATATCAAGAAGTTCCTTGATTCATCTCTTTTAATCTCATCATCTAATTTGTCATTGAGGAAACACCCAAAATCCTATCTTCTTCCTCAAAACGTGTCTCCTCTTGCTCAGTCATTTTGACCCAATTCATCGCCACCTTTTCGTCCGGTGCTGTCATCTCCCCGGCGTTGCACGCTCAGCCGCCGTTGCTCATCTCTGTTCTTCTCTCTCCTCTGTGTTGATGCTGGTGACTCGAATTATCGCCGTTGCTGCCACGTTTTCTCTCTCCTCTATTGTGTTTTGCTGTTGCGGTTGTGTGGTGTGGCGTTTGCTTTCGGTCCTTCTTGGCGTTCGGTGCCGCCGCCGCCGGGTTGTGTTGGTTGTTGTGGTTGCAGCCGTTGTAGTTGTTGTTGCTGCTATCTTATTTTGATGTTTACTCCAATGTTTCCTCACTTGATTTAAAAGAAAACCAAGTCTGATTTTGCAAGGTATAATCTGGACTTATGTCTTTCCCTTTTCTCATATTTAATTCCAAGAACCTAAATTCAGAATTCATGTTGATGTTGATAAGAACATTCTCCATAACCAATATTCGTTTGTTATAGATGTTTGATATTAGTTGTAAATTGAGTTAGGAACTTTGATTAAAAGATTACAAATCAGTTTGTGGTAAAGTAAAGATTGATTCTTTCCTCTTTTATTTAATGGATTGAAGATTATAATAATATGTAATAATCCTTTTTGAGTTAACTTATAAAATCTGATTTTATGAATTATTTTGTTGATAAAGTTCTCTATGAATTCAGTCTTGGGATTATTAAAGTTAGAGATTGATGTTGTGAGATTGGTTTTAGAATGATAGCTGATTATTGTTATTATTGAGGATTGAAGTCAGCTTGTAAGGATGGTAGTTAGTTTATAAAGGAGTTTAGAAGGTACAAGAAAGTCAATTTATTCATATGAGTTGTTGTGAGAATGGTAGTTAATTATCGGTATCGTTGTTGAGGTATAATATGGATATCGATGTATGGAGCTCAAGTATATATGTTGGATGAACCAAGACTCAATATGGAATAGAAGTAGAATTTGGAGATCGAAAAAGGTACACATTGTCCCTCCACTTTATAACTAAATCGTATTTGCGTTATTGCAAATTGTATGAATTTCATGACTTTCCAAAAAGGAATTTGAGTTCTGACTTGAATTTGTTATGGTTTTATGATTATAAGTTCAACTTGTTTAAAAGTGTGATTCTTAAGTCCTAAGTTTGATTTTCGGAATATATGATTTAACGCCAAATATTTGACTATATTGAGTTTAGCATTGATTTCCTGATCATGATTTGAGATATATTTATCAGTTATGGTTATGGAAGATAGTTTTATTCGTATATTCTTAAGTAAGTACAAGTTACCCAGTGATCTCAGCTTATACTAAGTCAATATTGTTCCGTATTGAAGAATATTTTGGTTTCTGAGACTTAATAGTATAAATTAATTGTGACCTAAGTTTTACAACATTATATGGAAGGTATGGACGTATGATTATAAGTATTTAAGTAATGTCGTTATAATTCTCAGTGTATTTATAAGTGGGATATTCCGAGCAATATCGTATACTTTGCAATAAGTGATAGACTTTAAGTCAATGTGATTGATAAGCTATAGAACCTAATTATGTTTTAGCTGAAATTTGCTTATATATAGTCTGGGGTGTATAAATGTATCAAGAATTGCATTTATAAAATATTGTTAAGAATCCGTGTATATTGTAAAGATCAAGTGTCTTCAAATTCAAGTTCGTTATACAAATTCTGGAGTAAATTCACGATACTAAGATTTCTAAAATCCTGGTTATCAACGTCAAGGAATGCGGATTTGACTCTTGGGAGATATGAGTTTGGAAAGTTTGACTATGATACAAAATTTCAGGATATATATGTCTTATTTTGAGTTTTGCATGCTTTGGATTATTTGGGTCATGGAAAGTTCAAGGATGGAGATTTCAAAAGTAAACTATTATTTGGAGATGTTAAGTATAGTACAAATTATGACTTATGGAGGATTTAGCTATATGTTTGGATGTATGATAATTACTGGGGTTAGTTATAAATCCTTTGGAATACTAGATGGAGTGTAAATTGGTGAAGTTATAAATTAAGCTTTCTGATTCTGTTTTTGTGAAGAAAAGAAATATATATCAAAAGTCATATTATATTATTCAGAGGTATGT
Source organism: Beta corolliflora (assembly GCA_947648045.1). NCBI lineage: Eukaryota > Viridiplantae > Streptophyta > Magnoliopsida > Caryophyllales > Amaranthaceae > Beta > Beta corolliflora. The sequence continues at coordinate 1,435,121 of CANSZD010004250.1, forward strand.
TTGAAGAATCTCTGGAATTGGGTCCTATAAGATTGAAAATCTATGTTGGAGTGGCTGTAGAATAAATTGCTTGTCTAAAGAGTTCTACTTGGAATGTAAGTTGTTATCTAAGACAGTTAAGTTGGACAATTAAGGTTGTAAATTAGGATGTAACTTTCGGAGTTTAAATGTTTAGTAGAGTAAAGGAACTTGTTACATGAATTTCATGGGCCCTCTAAGCATGTTGAGTAAAGTAGTTGTAAATTTTGGGATTAAATAAATCAAGTATGGAGAAGTAAATTGGATATGTAAGGTGTATATTGGTAATATAATAGTTCACGAGATGAATTATGGATTGAAAGAGCAGAAAATAGTATAATAAGTCGTAGTACCTAAGTTGTGAAAAACTATATTCGAATTTCTACTATGAATATGGAGCGGGGACAAATAAAAAGATTTAGAAATGTCATCCTCTAATTGAAAGAATAAGGTTAAGAGTGGAAAGTTGGGGATATATATATATATATATATATATATATATATATATATATATATATATATATATATATATATATATATATATATATATATATATATATATATATATATATATATATATATATATATATATATATATATATATATATATATATATATATATATATATATATATATATATATATATATATATATATTGTATAATGGAACACCCGGGAATTAGTGAGATGATTTGATAATAAAATAGATATAGAGTTAACATTAATATAACATTAAGTTCAATAGTTGAGAGGTATTGTTTTGAGTTATAGATTTAGGATTAAAGTGGACTATGAGTTTAAGTATGTTAAGTTAGAATAAAATTTAAACATATAGCCGGTTCATGATATATCTATTTGTGACATGGAAAGATGGAGTAAAATATTTTAAATTTATAATAATAAGGATTTTTTGATGGGAATAATCCCACCTTTGGGCGATCTCTCCAAAACAGTCCCACCTTTCATAAAATTGAGAAAAAATCCCACCTTTGTTGGACATTTGTCAAAAACGGACCTTTTTACGGTCACATTGTTCAAAAGGTGATGACCCACCTTTTATGTTTTATTTTTAAAAAAACCCTCCCTCCCCACCCCACCCCCACCCCGGTCCACCCCCACCACCCCACCTTGCAGCCCCACCCAGCCCCTACCCCCACCCGGTCCCCTACCCCTCCCCCGCAAACCTCCCTCCCCGCAAACTCCCCTCCCCTCCACCCGACCCTCCACCTCCCTCCACCGCCGCAAAGATGCCCCCCACCCCCGCCCCACCCCCACTCCCACCCCCTCCCCTCGACAAACCCGTGATTTCCCCACCCCCTCCCCGCCGCACCCCCACCCCTACCCCTCCCCGCGATTTCCCCCACCCCTCCCCTCGACACTCGTGATTTCCCCACCCCCTCCTCGCCGCACCCCCACCCCTACCCCCTCCCCCGCATTTCCCCCACCCCTCCCCGCGATTTCCCCGCCCCCACTCCCTCTCGCGATTTCTCTCTCTCCCCCCACCCCTCCCAGCCGATTTCTCTCTCTCCCCCGCGATTTCTCTCTACCCGACTCGAATTCTTTCTCTCTAACCTCAAACCTCCATTTTGAATATTTTGAGCTCCGATTTTGGCTTGAAACTTGAAGATTCTAACCTCGGGTTTGGAGGCTCGAAATTTTCGAACCATTTTTGTACCTTTTTCGGGAAAGAAACGCCGAGAGAGGAGAGGTGTCGGGGAGAGTGCGGCGGGGAGGGGGGGTGGGGGGTTTTGGTGGGGGGTTGGCCGGGGTGGGGTGGAGTGGAGGAGTGAGGGTGGAGGGAGGGGGGGGGGGAGTGGGGGTGGGGACTGCAAGGCAGGGGGGCTAGGTGGTGGTAGTTGTGGAGGAGAAGAAGTAAAGGAGGGAGAAAAGAGAAAACCTGCGTTTGCAGGTTACCAACAGGTAAGGGTCCGTTTTTGACAAATGTCCAACAAAGGTGGGATTTTTCTCAATCTTATGAAAGGTGGGACTGTTTTGGAGAGATCGCCCAAAGGTGGGATTATTCCCATCAAAAAATCCTAATAATAATGATAGATGATTTACTATGGTACGTATAATGGGGTCTTGGAAGTATGAAGTATTGAGGCAATAAAGTCTGGACAAATAACTAGTTAGGATATCAAGTTTAAAGTAATGAGGAGTGAGTTCTAGTATGTTTGGGAATGTATGTGATGATAATTTTAGATTTTCTGCCAGTTGGGCTACTAAAAGTTAGGAAGTTCAAGAAAGATCATGATATTTGAGAGTGGGGTTAAACGCCACATTATGATAACGAAAGAATTAATTCTAATTATAATATATAAGTCTGAATTTCACAAGTTTTCACCTAAGTTACATATAATGTTCTAAGATGTTTTATACTATGAGACGCATGTAGATGTGATATGTATTTTTAAATGTTGGGATATGAGAGATGAAGAATTTAATGTTATTATATTTTGACTGTATAAAGTTTCTATAAGAATTAAATTCTATTTTGGGATTTTAATCCTTCATGAAGTTCTGTTGTGTTTTAAATTTCAAACATGATAAGCTTATATATTTGGACTATATTTCCTTTAAAGCCCATTTGAGTAGTTTTCAACAAATGAATGTTCTAAACGTTAATTTATACTAAGTTATTGGAAATTTGAGTATACTGTGTTCATCAAACGATTTGAGTTTGTATATGAATTTGCTAAATGCGATTACGCTATGAAATTTTGATATATTTGGCTCAGATCACTATGGATAAGAGCAGAGAATAGTGAATTATGAATTATGTATTTTGATTGAATGATATATTTTGATTCCGTTTTTGTAAGGGGAAGAAACTGCTAGAGCAGTGATGAACAACATTCTGTATGCTATATATTCTGTATTATGGGGACATGTCCTAAAAAGTCTTGCAAGCAGTACATAATAGAAGAGGGAGACGTCCCTTGTAAAGTTTAGAGAATTCGCCTAGATGGCAACTCTATCTGTGTTCTCTTCCCCCAGTATATATAATATGATTTCTGAAAGAAAATAGAACTTGTATTTAATTGCAAGTTGTATCGTGGAAAGTTATTTCAAACTTTACTTCCGAAGTGATGTTTTTACTCACTCAAGTTATGGAATTCATGTGCCGGACATGGGAATGATTTACAAAGAAACTCGTCAGGAATATATGGAAGGAGTTAGCTACGTTATACATACTGGATTAAAGGTTATTAGTTCTGAAATACAGAAGCGAGAGATTTTACGATGTCTTAGAATATAATTAGAGTCGATTTTGGAAATCGTATTATTCTATGGAATTGTAATGGTTCTTATAAATACTATTTATCTCGTGAGACACTCATATTATTATTCTAAGCAAGTATCATTGTAAATTGTGTTAAGTAATTGTTATATGATTCTTTCTTTATGACTTTTCTATATCTTGATTTTAAATGTCTAGTAAGATAAGTTTAACTCTGTAAATATGTTTTAAGCCACCAAAAAGATTTTATGGTTGGACAGTGTGTACTCAGTTTCACTGATTTTGTTCTTGGAACCTATCCTGGTGGGGGCAGTGTTCATTGTTAGTGAATTTGCAGGTATGGTGAAAGTTCCGGATTGGACAGTGGATAATAAGTGTTACATGAAATGATTTTCGGATGAGCACCAGTGGAGATTATATAGTTTAATTGAGATATTAATGTATCATCTTAGAGTCTTGTTTTAGATCAATTCATTGTATCTATATTTTGGGTTGTTGTATTGCGGACCTTACCCATAGGTCCATGATCGTTTTATGGGTTATGTTTCCGCCGCAAGATAATGTAATTTGAGGTTTATGTATCTTTAGTGTGATTAGCTAGCAGCTCAGAAGTGCGGGCTGTTACACCTCCGGTTTGTGAAACCGGAAAACAGATGTCCAAACCATAAAAATTGTTCATCGCCTCAACCATACTCACACTTCTCATCCTCTTGATTCACCTGTTCCATCACAACAGGATTAAAGTAACAAATTCCTCTCATCTTACCCAATCCTTGACCTCTTACACTTGCATATTTGGAGCTGAACAAACCTAGACTAATGCTAAAACAAAAAACAGAAACAAGACTATTGAACCAGGCAAACAACCGAAACATAAAAGCACACCGTCACCAACACCACACTTCCCGCAAAAACTAAATGTAACCCCGTGCGTACCACCTATTACTTCCTTAAAGACCCAGCCAAACAGACAACAACCAAAACCTAGCGCGGAATGGGGAAGGGGACACTTAACCGTAAAACTCCCGCACTAGAGCAGGGGAACGGGGAAGGGGAACCTAGAACCTAACGACTTTGACGACGAACCGGGGACCGGGGAAGAGAAACCTAAAACCTAATACTTCAATCACCAAGGGGGAACGGGGAGGGGGGGCTAAACCTAATTACCTTGACAAACTAAAATAGCTAGGGAGGGGAGTTACTAGGCATGCTATGCTCAAGTTACAAGACGAAACCTAAAAAATATTTGGTGGGACGACTCAACAGGGGATGGGGGTGGCGGACCGACGAAAGGATGAGGGGAAGACACTACGGTGGGGATGGGGGAAAGGAGGCCGACAACAACTGGGGATGGGGATGGCGACCAACGAGAGGTCGAACAGGGGAAGGGGGAAACGACGAACGACGCGGGGAACAGGGAACTAAGAACTTCGACGCTAACTGAACACAAACCTAGAAACCGACTACGGTGAAGGGAACGGCGTGACTTCAACGAAGGGGCGACGACTGCGGGGAAGGGGAGGGGTGACGCTACTTCAGGGAGGGGAAGGGGACCATGCTACAGGGGAACGGGGAGGAGACAAAATGAAGTAAGAACGAAGGGGAGGACCCGACGCAGACTCGCCGGCGACCCTGCGGCCACCAGCGAGCCTACAGGGCGGCGGGTGAGGTTTTAAAGGGTTCTAGGGTTTGGTGTTTTGGTGGCGAGTTTCAGAGAGAGAACTAGGGCAAAAAAATTGACATTGTATTAGAGTTAATACAATAATATTGAATATAATTCCGTGCACAATAAGACCAATATTTGGGGATTGTAACAATTAATTATAATATCAACTCGTATATTTTAGTCCACTAATAGAAAAAATAAGACTCAAAGATTTATCAACTAAGAGATATTATATTGAATTCTAGATATGATTTAGACTAGCAATTCCTAATAAACTAGATTGGATAATGAGCTTAGTGAAAATTTAATACTTCATCCGTTATATTTTAAATGAAACATAAGGGATTAGCACAAGGATTTATGAGAGGAGAAAGATAGAGAGAGAAAAACGGAGACCCATGTGATGATGAGAGAGATAGAGAGAAGTAAATACCAAATAAAGTAATATTTTATTTATTTTGAAACAACTTAAAATAGTAAGTGTTGCTTTATTTATTTTAAACGGAGGAAGTATTAAATTTGACCCCAAAATCCTAAAATTGAATTTTATTTTGATTAGGTCGGACTTGGACCAAAATAAATCGAAACAGAAAATTCAAGCTTACACCTTTATTAGGTACTTTACAAGATACAAGAAATAAGCTTCGCCGAGGATTGTACAAGATTGCATCATTGACAAACATGATAAATCCAATTGAATACATAAAATATACATAACAACCTAACACAAACAGATACTACCTTGGCATGCATTTGCTACCTAATACGCTGGCAATGATTCTACAAGCAGGAAAGTGGATCATAGTTGCCGCATCTTGAGAGACTCACTTTCACACACCATTCCAACTAAGGTGTTTCAGCCACATTCATCGATCAGATCAAAGAGAACCACGATATGATGCCTCTTTGCGCTGGATTATTTGGCAACTTTTGAATGCTTGATAAGCCAATCAATGACCATGTCTATGTTTATAGACTCCTTGCATGAGATCATGTAACAGCAAACCACCCTATCAGTAATTGACTGTAGGCCTCTGCAATAAAGCAAATAAATACGGAAAAAAAAATCACGAGAACGTCATAAAAATGTCGCAAACATATGCTATCTGTGTCTACTATGGTAATAGGCTACATTTTTATCTTAGGCTGTCCAGCAATAATATGCTACTTCCGATATTTAGTAAGTTAGCTTTTCTTATACTCCCTCCGCTCTTTTTTTAATTGCTACATTTTCCTTAGATGCATGTTTCTTTTAATTGCTACATTGTTTTAACTTTCCTTATTTGGAGTACTTGGCCCACCAAAAAGTAATATTATTATAGTTGTTTTTCTCTTTTTCCACCAAAAAGTACTCCTTTTTCACTTTTCCCCTTATTTTACAATATATGGGTCAAAAAGATCTCGAAAAACTTGAAAGTGACATCGCTTTATCTATTGTTCAAAACACAATGTAGCAATTAAATAAAAACGGAGGGAGTATTACCCTAAATTATACCATCAACTAAGAAAACTGAATAAAGACGATGTTGATACGACGATAAATATAAAAATATGATGGTTTTAACTCAATCACTTGGAAAAAGACCCAAAACCAAATGTAACCTATTATTTAGGAATGCAGGGAACACTAATGATAAGTTCAGGATATGTTAAACCGTAGCAGACTTCACTGAACTCACAGCTGATCCATTAATGCTTGCTGTGCAAGAGCTTCTGACTTGTCAATTTTGTTACCAAGAACAAGTAAAGGAATCCCAATTAAGGATGGTTTTTCCAGAAGTTCATGTAGCTCACTTCGGGATATTGGAACACTGTCTCGGTCAGCAGCATCTACTACGTACCTGCATTATATGCAAGGCGGTAACTTAGGACTCTTGGTGATGGTACGAAATGCAGATCAGATAGGCAGAAACAGTTGGTGATAGGAATTAAGGAATACTCAAATGTTCCACTCTTCTAGAAGATCAACTAAAGAAAACAAGAATGTAAGGGAAAAGGATCAGCAATGAAAAATCTCATTAAACAATATTAATTTTGATATTGCTCACTACCTGACTACTACAATCAGGTAATAGAACAGAAATCATTATCTAACACAGTATTTCAAGCTGAGGCAGATTATCATCAAACGTATAATTGAGGCAATTTATTTGACAACATGGATGTACAAAGTTTAAATTGGTACAAAAAGGTCATAAGCCATTCAGCATCTCATAGATTCCAATATACATGTAAATACACACTTCGTAGAAGGTAATGGAGGCAGATGATCCATGTGGACAACCAGAGGAAATAAAACATAGACTCATGGAGCCGAAACCAGTGGCGGATCAAGAATTTTAAATGAGGTATGCACTCTTATAGGGCTGCCTTAAATCATATAAGTATCCCTGGGCTAATTATCAAATTTGGGCCTTAAAAACAAAATACATGCATAATTTCAAAATGGAAAAATTGATAAAAACAGTCCCAACTATGGTTATTCCGCCATATTCAGTCCCAAATATTGAGTATGTCACATCAGGTCAAACTTTAAGTCGTATTTTTCAAGAGTGGTCCCATATGACTGGCGACCGGCTAAACTTGTTAAAGATTATATTTCCATTTTTTTATTTTTAATGTCTAGTGAGGTGCAAATCTTCATCTTCTTTGGCAAAATCACCACCCACAAAACTTAGGCTCTGCTCTTTTGGACTGAATTAATGAAAATTCAGTTCAGTTCAATTCAGACAAATTCAATTCACTTCAGTTCAATTCAGTTCAGTTCAGGTTTATTCAGTTCAGTTCAGTTAGTTTCCTCTCACAGTTTTCATTCGCTTCAGTTCAGTTCAGTTTAGACAAATGCAGTTCAGTCCAAAAGAACAGAGCCTTAATCTGTGAGCTCTATCTGCTAGTTTGGGGGCTGTCTCTTTCTTTCTTTCTTCCTACTCTAATAATCAATCACGTACCCCTGCTAATGCTTCTCTAAAAACTCAAGCAAAATTATAAAAAAATTATTTCCCACTATAATACAGTTAATAAATGCTACTTATTGCATTGAGAATCATCCTAGTTTAAAGCTTCAAATTAATGTTATACGAGTACTGTTTGAATGTTGATTGAAAGTAGAAGATAGAAACTGAAGTAGAAGAAGATAGAAGAAGAAGAAACAGAAAAGAGAACATCAGACAGAAGAGAAAAATAAGTAGAGATAGAAGAACAGAGAGAGAAATAGAGATAGACAAATGTTTGATTAATTTATGGAATAAATATCTAAGCAGTACAAAGTGGTATTGATTGATTATGGTGGGTATGAAAAGTTGGAATGGACAAAGTTTTCGGCCAATTTCTGCCACAAGGAAGAAACCAACATCGATTTTGTTGATTTAAGTGGAAGTGGCGATCGGGTGCAGGGAGATGTTTTTGTGATTGATAGAGAGAGAAAGTAGAGAAGTAGGAGAAATGGGTGTTCTTAATGTTGGTCAGGTGAGCACACATGACCAACATTACAGACCACTCTTGTAAAATACAACATAAGATTTAGCCTGCTGTGAGATACTCAATATAATATGGCGGAATGACCATAGATGGGATTGTTTTTATCAATTTTTCCTTCCAAAATATAAAAATACTTTTCAAAACATTCATATTAGATTAAAATAGATATAATTTAAAGGCTTGACGAAAACATAAAAAAATGAGAGTACGATGCAAAACCAAATATTTTGAAACCCACGATATTTGATGTTAATCATACAAAAAAAAAAGAAATAAGTGAGAAAGTCTTCACATGATTAACCATAGAATTAAGCAACTAGGCATTCGAACCCCTGATGGGTGTCTACAGGTTGTGCTACATTGGTCCGCCCCTGGCCGAAACAATTTTATGGGATTAAGGCTTTGACATTCTTCTTCTTGCATGGAAGTAAGACTTAGGGATATGGCAAAGACATGGCACAAAGAAATAGTCTCTCCTAGAGTCCTAGTGGACTGAAGTGCCAATTTGTACCTGAAAAGACGTCCTATTGGCAGAGATTTCATTTCAAGACAACGTGTCAAATATCAATCTTACCTGACTATTGGACCACTTTGATTATCGCAGTTAACTAACCACTAAAACAAGTAGACAAAATAATACAAAGGAGTTTATTGAGTGAGAAGAATTACACAATTGCAGAGACACCGCGACAATAACGCTCCCACATTGAGCGAAACCTCTTTTTGGCCTCCTAGGTCCCAAAGCTTTATTGTCACATTGCCCTTTGTAACTTTGCGCATATTAAACCCCACCTGGTTTATGGAGTAAACTGTTATTTGTAAGATGATAATCACTTGCTAAAAAAAAATTCTATGTAAAGATACCTACAGTTGGAATCATATCTTCACTGTATCCTCCTGTCTGTTTTAAGAAAAGTAACAATTGTCAAAGAAACACTAAAAATAAATGAAAACAGAAACCAAAAAAGTTATGCTACTACTCACAGCGATTGCATTAACAAGGGATGTCTTTCCTGCATTTTGAAGGCCAACAAGGGAGAGCTCCATTTCCTGTTTAAAAAACAAGCTGGCAAACACATACAATAATAAGAAATTATAAGCCTCGAGCAGTCCTATCTCCTTACAGTAGAGCAAAATTTCTTGTAGTCTATATACATTTTCTTGCCAATAAATAATGTTTGTACCACTCAAAGTACTTTTTAAAAAAAGAAAGACACGATATACCGGAAAAATGGAAAGACTAAAGAGAAAATAAACAAATAAACCCACAAACAAAAAGAACACAATGCACAAAATCAACACAGAAGATCAGACACCACATAAATTAAACAAACATATCATTGCAGATCTCTCACAACAAGCTGAAATTAGCATCCTGATCATATCATTTTTATCTCAAGTAGGAGTAGGGGACAGAAATACAAGCTTCAGGAAACAAGCACGATGGACTAACAAGTGAAATAAAGTTCTACGCCATGATTTAACCAGTGGACATTATATGGAAAAGACCAACATATTCCTCCATGCTTTTTTCTCCAGCAATTAGCCCCCTCTAATTGACTACTGGGTTCTGAAAAGTACTCTATTGCATATAATATTCATGTAACTTGTACATGCCAATGATGGTTTCGGAGAAGAACGAGGCTAGTGGGAAATTTTTAACTCAGATCTATAAAATCTTGTGCGTCTATACCAGTAAGTACTAACGGCTAGGGCGAAGCACATTGCAGGAGGTGCGCACATCATGGGGCGGGGACAGGTACCCGTCTACCGGAAAGGACAGTTTCCAGCAAGTCAAAAGTGATCCGGTAAGTGTCTCCATCCGCCTCTTGCCTAGGCACACTTTTTAAGCATAGGAAGTAGAAATTTCTTGGAATAGGAAAATGAGTCAATTGTTTGGTTAACAAAAAAAATGGCAAAATGGGGGAAGTTCAACTTCCTAGATCTCAACATCCACGGGAATGGAGGAAGTTGGTTACCTAAGGTCTCCTAAGAAAGTAGAAATTCCCATAGGAATTTGCTTCCACCATTGTCAACCAAACACTTTTAGCAAATTCTCAAGATTTTGGTTACGGAAAATATTTGGTATGATTTAGAATTTCATGGGATTTATGACTTGCCATATGAACCAAACAACCACTAAGAGAACGACAACTAGAAAGAGCACTTAAGGATTACACATTATAGACCTACTTAAATTATTGATACAATGAGTGTTTAGAACAAGGATTAAAGAAATTTTGCCTCAATTTTTTGAGAAACAGCAAAGGACCACTATACTCTTTCTCCCCTAATTTAATTGCTAGGTGAGGTTTTACACATATTTTAGGAGAGAGAAGATGTAATGAACCGGCCTAGGGGAAGAAGTGTTGTAGATATCAATAATATTATTCAGCTAGAAGTAGCTTGAGGGACAAGGACGAAAGTTACGTGAAGGAGAAAGAGAAAGAACGAAAGTGAATCAGAATTGTTATATTAAAGGAGAGTAATCAGAGAGAAAGGCATCGAGAATATATTAAATTGTCAATTTAGTTTGTTCAACTAAGTTTAGGAGTGAGTCAAGCTATTCAAAAGTTTTTTTCCTAACGAAAAGCCATCCAAAAGCTTCACAACTATCTTTTTTTCTATAATTTTCCATTTTATCAATCAAAATCATCATCTTCTTCACTAATTAAGAATGTTATATTTCAGTTCATTACAAAATAGTGTAAACAAGATAAGCCAATTATGATAAGAACAATAATTGAACAAGAACCAGCCAAACCAAACAAACCCAAAAATTAACACTCTCTACATCCCAAATTAAACTTCATGATTGAATTTTACCAAGCTTCAAGAACATGTATTAAAAGTAAATAATATATTCAAAAGTGGATGGAGAAAGAAATAAGTAAGAGAAAGATATAGAGAGAAAAAGTGTTAATGTCATGGAGAGAGAAGAGTCCAAAGGTTAAATTGAAAGGATGAAGTCTTGTAAGACTTTGCAGTGATGAAGCAAATACAAAATTAGAGTCCTTATCTTGCACTTGAAATAGGTGATCCATGTATGCTTATTCATTCTCTCTCACTTCCTTACTTCCTTCTTCTGCCCCCTCTCCCCCTACGTACAAAGGCACTTGCAATTAAATACAGATTTTATTATTTCTTGATGTGTTGGATTAGAGAAACCATTTTTATGCCACAATTAGCTACATGCTCCAAATAAGTAAATTTTAGTTTTAGTAACAATCTAGTTTAAGCTCCTAAGTCCCATAGGATCAATAAAACTGACATCATATTTCTCAATACTAAACATTACAAAGAAGTCATGATGGAGTGATGTTCATATGAGATGAGAACATGGTCTTCCACCAAGGCTGCTAACACAACAGACCTGTCATAATCCTTAATGCTTGTATATTCTACTTGTCCAACTTCTTTCTGCAAAAAAAGATTGAGAGTCCTTTCTCAGTCTCATAAATATTTCACTTACTTAGATTTCCATTACCAAAAGCCCTGCTTTCAACACGTTCCAGAATGTCAAAAGCTACAACGTTCTGCTTAAGTACAAAATTTTCAGGGAAGGGAGAAATGTGACTGAAACATTGTTGTGACCTTCTCAACAGAGAATCTGCTCCAGAACGTCAAAGCAAATATTTGCCCTTCAAAACATACATGACATGCTCACAAAAACGACGACCACAACATACGTCAACTTCGAGAACTCCAGTTACTATCACCGTTTCCCAAGAATTGCAGAAGTATCTTAAGACCATGTATGACATTTATTTGGGCTAATAGCATATACCCCATTGTTCATAATTGCATTTCCCATGTTATAAAACAACAACCTTGATGATTTAAAGCCCCTCAACAGTTTATTTACAACAAACAGCAGAAAGAATAAAATTCAATAACATTTAATTGACTCCCTATTGAGCATAGAACTTCACTTTATCAGCTAAATTTATCCAACTTTTATACATGAAAAATATAAGAAATTCACCAAAATTCATGCCTCATAAAACAGCAAAATAAACACAAAAGCGGGAAAAAAAATAGAACATAACTTTAATAACGGGATAATTAGAATTTCAGGAAGAAAGTACCTTCGGAGCCAGTTGAGGAGAGAATCCCAGAGACCCATTGGAATAAAGAAGAGACTTTGAAATTCTAGGGTTTCCTGCTAACAAATGCAATTCAGAAATGATGAACAAGTTAAGCCCCAGAAATAAGAAACTCTGGAATTTTTTATTTTTTTGGAGGGAAAACTCTGGAATTTTTTAGAGAGCAAGTAAACAAGAACAAAACGTTGTAAAGGAAGGGAAACGAAACCTGTCCGTCCTTAGGCGGTTTCCTTTTCTGAAAAATGTCATTTGCCCATGAATCATATTAATGTTTGTTTTTCTTTTTTTTTTTGGACAGACTTACCTATCAATTATTAAAAAAAGGTCTATCATTGGTCAGTAGAGGAGCGATAAAACGCTCATTGTGAGCGGCAACACAAAACCACTCACAGGGAAATATTATTAAAAAAGGTTGAATATATTAAAATAAGCTGGGTTTGGTATTATAATAAGGAAACAAGTGGAAAAGGTTGGTGGTTTTCCCTCATGAAAGTTGACGTTGGGAAAGGAAGGGGGTAAGGGGTGGAATGAGGTATACAAACAACGGGAAACAATAAAAAAAAAGCAGGGGAAATACTACGGTAAGTTGTTAAATTGTGATTGTTATTTATTTTGGAATTTTTGCGTATATACGATCCTAAATAAATTTTGATTAAAAAAATTCTTCAAGAATAAAATCTTCCAAAAATAATTATTCATGTGTCTAAAGGCCACCAGTACATAATTAATTTCAGAAGTGTGTCAAAATATAGCAAAATGGATGTCTATATATAGATCTCAACAATATAGGACCATTGGTGAAATTTTTAATTTTTTTAATTTGTATTTTTAAAGTTATTCAGATTACAAAATTTGAATAACAAAAAATAACCTTAAAGAGTTTGTTCTCTTCGGCATAAAACAACTGAACTGAACTGAACTGATTGCAACTAAACTGAACTGAACTAAAGTGAACTGAATCAAATTATAACTAATAGTAATGACAAAAATTTAGGAATTGAACTGAATTGAACTGAACTAAACGAAACTAAACTGAACTGAACTGAAAATTAATTGGGGAGAACAGACACTTTCTTACGCACTGCCTAACCATGGTTTGGGTCATAAGATGACCAACCATGGATTGAGTCATAGCATGACCCAAATACAAACATAAAAAAACCATGGATTGCAACTGAACTGAACTAAATTGAACTGAACTGAACTAAAGTGAACTGCATTAAATTATAACTAATAGTAATGACAAAAATTTAGGAATTGAACTGAATTGAACTGAACTAAACTAAACTGAACTGAACTAAACTGAATTGAACTGAACTGAAAATAAGTTGGGGAGAAATGCACTTTCTTACGCACTGCCCAACCATGGTTTGGGTAATAAGATGACCAACCATGGATTGAGTCATAGCATGACTCAAATACAAACATAAAAAAACCATGGATGCAACCCCATGTTTTTTTTAGCAAGGTTCATGACTCAATTTTATGCTAAAAAAACCATGAGTGGGTATGCTCTAAGGGTTCAAACACATAAGTTACATAAACAAGGTTTCCCCCATTTATAAACAAGTATTCCCCGTGCATAAACAAGTGTTCAACTTACACAAACAAGTTCAAATATAACGGTTCCCCATACATATTAACTAATTGAATTGAATGACTCATTATCTAATTGAATTAAAAGAAGAAGTTAATCAAATAACTAAATAAAAAACTCGAGTAAGTTATAATGTAATTGAATTGAACGAAGGAGTTAATCAAATAACTAAATAAAACACTTAGTTAGTTATAATGTAATTGAATTGAACGAATGAGTTAATCAAATAACTAAATAAAACACTTGAGTAAGTTATTATGTAATTGAATTGAACGAAGGAGTTAATTAAATAACTAAATTAAAAATTTGAGTTAGTTATAATGTAATTGAATTGAACGAATGTAGAGAATAGCAACACTTAGGGTTAAGTGTTGGGGAGCACTACTAGAGTTAGTAGTGGGGAATCATATTATATCAAGAGTTTGATATTTTAAGATTCAAATGATAAAAAAGTAGGTAGTGTGGACGTAGATCTCAGAGGTGAGATTGAACCACGTTAAATTCATGTGTCTTATTATTTGATTTCATTGTTTTCTTGTTTTGATACAATTTCGTTCGAGCAAAAACATCAAATGCGAGTTTACGAGTGAATAACACATTGTAAGGCACTGTGCCATAGGAGTGTTTTTGGTAAATAACTTATTCAATTCAATTCAATTACATAACAACCTACTCAAGTTAAATTCAGTTAGATCATTAACTCATTCGTTCAATTCAATTACATAATAACGTACTCAATCCAAATAGATAATAACGTACTTAAGTTTTTTTTGTTCTTTGATTAACACCTTCTTTTAATTCAATTAGATAATAACGCATTCAATTAAAGTAGTTGGTATGTATGGGGAACCCTTATATTTCAACTTGTTTGTGTAAGTTGAAACGTTGTTTATGCATAGGGAACACATGTTTATGCATTGGAAACACTTGTTTTTATATGGGGGAAGCCATGTTTATGTAACTTATACAATTGTTTTCTATAATAACTGAGTCAATTATTTTATTTAGTTATTTGATTAACTCGTTCGATAAATTCAATTACATTATAACTTACTCGAGTGTTTTATTTAGTTATTTGATTAACTCAATCGTTCAATTCAATTACATAATAACTTACTCAAGTGTTTTATTTAGTTATTTGATTAACTCCTTCGTTCAATTCAATTACATAAAAACTTATTCAAGTGTTTTATTTAGTTATTTGATTAACTCCTTTGTTCAATTCAATTACATAATAACTTACTCAAGTGTTTTATTTAGTTATTTGATTAACTCCTTTCGTTCAATTCAATTACATTATAACTTACTCGAGTGTTTTATTTAGTTATTTGATTAACTCATTCGTTCAATTCAATTACATAATAATTTACTCAAGTATTTTATTTAGTTATTTGATTAACTCCTTCGTTCAATTCAATTACATTACTCAATCCAAATAGATAATAACGTACTTAAGTTTTTTTTGTTCTTTGATTAACTCCTTTTAATTCAATTAGATAATAACTCATTCAATTAAAGTAGTTGGTATGTATGGGGAACCCTTATATTTCAACTTGTTTGTGTAAGTTGAAACGTTGTTTGTGCATGGGGAACACATGTTTATGCATTGGAAACACTTGTTTTTATATGGGGGAAGCCATGTTTATGTAACTTATACAATTGTTTTCTATAATAACTGAGTCAATTGTTTTATTTAGTTATTTGATTAACTCGTTCGATAAATTCAATTACATTATAACTTACTCGAGTGTTTTATTTAGTTATTTGATTAACTCATTCGTTCAATTCAATTACATAATAACTTACTCAAGTGTTTTATTTAGTTATTTGATTAACTCATTCGTTCAATTCAATTACATAAAAACTTATTCAAGTGTTTTATTTAGTTATTTGATTAACTCCTTTGTTCAATTCAATTACATAATAACTTACTCAAGTGTTTTATTTAGTTATTTGATTAACTTCTTTCGTTCAATTCAATTACATTATAACTTACTCGAGTGTTTTATTTAGTTATTTGATTAACTCATTCGTTCAATTCAATTACATAATAATTTACTCAAGTATTTTATTTAGTTATTTGATTAACTCCTTCGTTCAATTCAATTACATTACTCAATCCAAATAGATAATAACGTACTTAAGTTTTTTTGTTCTTTGATTAACTCCTTCTTTTAATTCAATTAGATAATAACTCATTCAATTCAATTAGTTGGTATGTATGGGGAACCCTTATATTTCAACTTGTTTGTGTAAGTTGAAACGTTGTTTATGCATGGGGAACACATGTTTATGCATTGGAAACACTTGTTTTTATATGGGGGAAGCCATGTTTATGTAACTTATACAATTGTTTTCTATAATAACTGAGTCAATTGTTTTATTTAGTTATTTGATTAACTCGTTCGATAAATTCAATTACATTATAACTTACTCGAGTGTTTTATTTAGTTATTTGATTAACTCATTCGTTCAATTCAATTACATAATAACTTACTCAAGTGTTTTATTTAGTTATTTGATTAACTCCTTTCGTTCAATTCAATTACATTATAACTTATTCGAGTATTTTATTTAGTTATTTAATTAACTCATTCGTTTAACTCAATTACATAATAACTTAATCAAGTGTTTTATTTAGTTATTTGATTAACTCATTCGTTCAATTCAATTACATAATAATTTACTCAAGTATTTTAATTAGTTATTTGATTAACTCCTTCGTTCAATTCAATTACATTACTCAATCCAAATAGATAATACCTTACTTAAGTTGTTTAGTTATTTGATTAACTCCTTCTTTTAATTGAATTAGATAATAACTCATTCAGGGAACACTTGTTTTTGTATGAGAGAACCCTTGTTTATGTAACTTACTAGCAATTTATGCACGCGATGCGTGCGTGAATTTAAAGTTTTGTGCTTTAGTTTTTAAATCTAAACGTTACTTAATAATTTTTCATAGGGTCACGAAATATCACATCACCCCTTTCCTTTATATTAAAGAGTTATGCACGTGATATATTAAAGAGTTCATGATCAACACATACTTTTTCATGATCTTTTAGTCTATAATTTTAAAAAATAGCGATTTCGTACATGACAATGTTCAGAGGGATTAAACGCATTATGTACGGAGCAATAAATTGCCAATTTTTCGACTGTATTTCAACTTGAAGTTATTTGATAGTTGTTAGATACCCGATTTGCACATAGTTGAACGAACTTGTTATAGGGACGATGGCGAATTATGAATGTATGTTATGTAAGAATTTAATTTTATTGTAATTCAGATTTTAAGTAAAAATAATGGTGTTTGTGTTGTATGGAGTAATATTTTTGAATTGTAGTTTCAAGGTTTTTCTTTCCATCATATAACAACTTTCCTCATTATTCAAAGATTTGGAATCAATGTTAAATGGAATACTTTTTGAAACTTGTATTGATTGACAATTATGTCAAATAGATAATTATTGACTTATTTGAATATGGTTGATTTTTTTCTTTTAAATTTATTCTTTATTAATAATTACACGATTTATTGTAAGGGTAGGGGGGTCATTTCATGTGGACACCGTTTGCTCCCCTCTTCCCTTATATAATAGAGATTTGTAATAAGGAAAGAATTAAGAAAATCTTTTCTTTATTATTTTTTGTGGATTAAGGGTATTTAAGTCTTTTCAAGAGGGGACACCATAAATCTCCCTTGTCTTATATGATAGAGATATGGTTATAATTTTTTTTTCTCCATCAGAAGAAATAAATGTCTTTGATACAATATTGGACAATTAACAAATTTGTTGTTATCATAATTATGCAGTTCATTGACAATATTTTGTCATAATTATGTAATTCACTGACAATATTTTCGCCTAATCTAAAATATCAATATTATTGGACTTTCGGTTGTGATTTATGATGAACGTTTCAACTACAACCATGTTTAATTAGGTTAGAATAAGAACAATTTCTTGTGATTATTTGTGTGGCATTATCTTAACATATTCATCGACGGGGGGGGGGATGGGAATGATATATCTACGTCCTTTGTATATATATTCTTATTTTAAACTTGTATGCGTTTATCATAAAAAGACATAGTACGTATTAGGAGCAAACATATTTTTCCCTTTAGGATAATATTTGGAACCTCGATATTCAAATTAATGGTACAGTCCTTATGACATGTGTGGTTAATAAAATTAGTATGTAATTGAAAAGATAATGAATCAAAGATTTATCTGTGCTGTGGAAGTGCAATAATAACGTAGATTCATATATTGAAGTTAGTGTTACAATGTCTTTCAAAAAAAAAAATTAGAGTTACAATGACTTTTTATTTATGTTTTTTTGGTAATGTTGAACTTTCCTTATTACCCATATATGTAATGAGGAAAGAATTAGGAAAATCTTATCTTTATTATTTTTTGTGAAATTAAGGGTATTTAAGTCTTTTCAAGAGGGGACACCATAGCTCCCCCCTTGGCTTATATAATAGAGATACAATTGTTTTCTATTAGTCATTCAATTCCATTAGTTAGTATGTATGGGGAACCCTTATATTTCAACTTGTTTGTGTACGTTGAACACCTGTTTATGCACGGGGAACACTTGTTTATAAATGGGAGAACCCTTGTTTATGTAACTTATGTGTTTGAACCCTTACAAAATTGAGTCATGCACCTTGCTAAAAAACCATGAGAGAGATATAAATAATATATTGATGTAGGAGAGATAAGGATGATGTTCTTTTTTTTTTGGGTCATGAGTGGGGTGCATTTGTCAAATTGGGTCATAAGGCATGATCAACTTTTGTAAGATGAGAGAGAAAGTTGAAGTTTATAATAACATTTGAAATATGGTGAACTTCATTTCTTGCAATTTTGAAGTTCATTTCTTTACTGGGAAAATTTATCCAATTATCCAACAATCCTCAATGCACATTACAAAAATTGGGTAATTATGTACATTACAAAAAATCCTCAATGCATTGTGATATTTATGTTCACTACACTCTGTTTTTAAATGCTACTCGTTAACTGAAGTTTACAACATAGTGTTTTAAATAATGGCTCATACAATCCACTATACCTCTTCTTCCTCATCCTCCTCATCTTCTTCCTCCTCCTCCTCTGCTTCCTCCAGCTCCTTCACCTCTTCGTCCTGCTCCTGGTCCTCCTCTTCTTCTTCTTCCTGTTCTTCATCCTCATCCGATTCACTTAAGTTCTCCACAACCACCTATAACAAGTTTCAAAACTTCATATACGATTTCTGTAAATAGTTGACATCAATTTATTCCACAACAATTTAATCCTAACTTTATAAACTAAACTCACATTATCATGCTTCTTATATGCCGACTCACGACGTCCCCTCCCTCGCCTCCGCCTCTGGATGTCACCATTATCAAAACTCACAGTTCCTTGTCAACTGATTTCAACAAATAATTCAGTTCAATACATGTATTTTCATCAATTTCCTTTTTTGAACTTCAATAAATTTATATTTCAAACTTAAACAAACTAACAAACATACAATATATGGAACTCAAATAGTTAACAACATGGCCAACTCGAAATCACTTTGAGATTATAAATTGCACTACAAATTACACCTAACTATTACAAATACAACCATCCCCAGTACTCCCTCCTACGAAACCCCCAACTTCAACCAAATCTACCATATATATGTCCTGTTTTAGTACCCACTATTTTCTCTGGGTTATATTAACATACACATAATAATAATCAGTTATATAATTTGTAATAATTAGTGAAATTACCCGGATAAAGGAATGATTACATTAGAACGTTCAAACTTTATCATGTGGGAAGATATATTTTATGATCAGTGACTTGGTTTTTCATCATAACAAACATACAAATCATGACTTGCTCTACAACTTCTGTAATTTATGTAATTTATTGAGGATATAATTTATGATCAGTGAGTTGGTTTGAACCAAAAGCAATATTATGAGTCCACACTACTGCACACTCCACACTAATTTCAAATAACTTATGATAATATATAGTTTTTGGGATACGTAAAGGAAATAAATATCAATTTCCATTCTTCATGTGGAATCAATGGTGGATTCATTGTTAATTTTGGAAAATGTGAATCCATTTACATTACCCTTATATATAATTTCTCAAATTGCACTCAATTTCATATTCCACAACTAACCGCAAACAACTATAAAATCCACTTACATTTCACTTTTACATAATTTCTGTCAACTATATATAATTTCATCAAACAAAAAATTCAAAATTTCATTTCTTTCATACTCCAACCAACAACAATTCTATAGGTTACTACTACAAATGGTGTTCAAATTACTTACCAACATTCCAGAAATCAACCATTCTCGATCTTTCTCTTTCTAAGCTCTCTTCTTCACCAGTACCCAATTTTGCCCACTTCCAATGCAAACAAAAATTCACCTGCAACCGAAATGTGGGTTAGAAAACTACACCCTAATAAATTCCACAATTTTAATTACAATCGAACAAAAAAATTAAATAACTTACTTCTTTCCAAACTCGAAATTAACACATTTACAGGAGAAACAAAAATTCAGAGGAGAGAGAAATTTTTAACTTTTACTAGGAGAGAGAAATTTTTTGCTTTTACCAGAAGAGAGAGAGAAGAGAGATAAATCTTTAGCTTTTGCAAGAGGAAGACAAAGTGGGGTCACAAAATATTGGAGGAAAGCCTTACAAACCCTTCCATTCCCTGGTCAATTCCTCACTTCTCAGTTGACTTCATTAAATGTGTTCAGTTACCAGTTTACCCCCTATAATTGTGAATGGACCAATACACCCCTGTGAGTGGTTTTGTAAAGCCGCTCACAATGAGCGCTTTATCACCCCTCCTTAAAGTAGTGTTCGAGTATGTTGTGGTTCGAATTTCTTTGATGGCACGTCCTCACCTGCTGACATGCAAGACAAATATGTCGTACACTTTCCGATGTTTAAGTCAAACGGGGCAGACAATAAGCAAAGCGTAATAAAGAGTACGAGTAAAGTGTATCTGCTTGTGAATGAGAAATTGAGAATATAATGACCTTACCTTTGTGCCAAGTGAAGTATCTATAGAGATCCTTTGGACATGAAGGGCTTTCGGTCGTCCTCCTTTTAGGCTCATTTTTGCCAAATAAGTCTGGGATCTAATTATAAGATAAAGGGTGAAAGGTCAACTATTGGGTTTGAACCTATATTTAGACATCAACGGAAATTATATGTATTGTAAAAGTTAGTCATTTTGTCTTCCATTAAAATCACATCTAACTTTTTTAATACTGTATCTAGCATTTGTGGTATGTCTATTGTACTTTTTTTGGTGCAAAAGAAGGACATGCCTTAAA
Organism: Beta corolliflora; assembly: GCA_947648045.1. NCBI lineage: Eukaryota > Viridiplantae > Streptophyta > Magnoliopsida > Caryophyllales > Amaranthaceae > Beta > Beta corolliflora. The sequence goes on from CANSZD010004250.1 coordinate 1,456,600, forward strand.
CAAGTTGCACCGCGGGTCCCCAACACATATATACTTGAAAGTGCATGCATAACACACTTTGTATACGAATTACTAAGTCATATTTTCCGCAGAGATCACATTTGCGGTCTTAAAACAAAGCTTGGCTTAGCTCCTTGGTGGTAATTCCACTTTATGACCTTTAGGTTAGGGGTTCGAATCCCACCAAGTGAGGAGCACTTGAAGGAGGATTCCTCTTATCATTCCCTCTCCTTCCAAGTGCTTGGGCCTGTAGGTCTAGTCCTGTGCGAGGCAGCGAGAGGTTATTCATCTTACCCAAAAAAAGTGTCGGATCTTGAATATATCTAAGGTACACTTAAAATCATACTTCTTCCGTAAGCACTTCTTTTAAAATGATAGCATGATCCAAACTTTGGGAACTCTTTTTTTAATGGAATACTTTCAATCTCAATTCTATTATATCCTATTGTGTGAAGGGAAATATATTCCTTTGCTTTGCTTTGCATGTTACATTCAGCATATAATATACTTCTATTAATTAATCCTTTGGTACCTTTTGCTTTGGAGATAGAAAAACCAGCAATATTCTGTTCAATTTTCTAGATGCTTTACGAAGTATATAGGAAAATTACATGTGCGTTTATCTAATATATCGGTGGTCCGTGGTCCGACAGTTATATACCCAATTAGAAAAATGCATGAAGTTACCCAACGAGTCATACGTACACCTTAAGGTGTATTTTATGCGCAATTCACACCCCAAGATTAATTTCTCGCTCATTTCTTCATTTAAACTCTCCATTTTTAAGACATTTTCTTTCGTTTGTATGATTTCAAATGAAGAATGAGCCAAAAAATAACTTTAAGTTGCATTTATGTATACCTGATGCAAGGTATATGATAAATTTTTTGTTACCCAACCATCAAAAACGTTAGCAAATTTATGCTATATGGTCCTAATCAAAAGTGTTAAATGATTACTTACATAACACTAATCTGACTTAATTATGGACCTTCACCCCTTTCCCTTCCGTTCTAGACCTGCAGCTTATGAATTATGAGGAGCCCAAAGCTCTAACTAGTATAAGCAATAAGAAACTAATCCTAGATTCTTAATCCAAATTATGCGGTTGAAATTAGATATACTATCATGCACCAAGTAACTAGTGGTTTGACTATTAATTTGTCGCCATATAGAGATAATATAGAGATAATTGATTGTTTTCTTACTGCTATACATGACTAAGCTACTTTATTAGGCAATTAATTACTTCTACTGGAGATACAATTATGGGTCCAGAAATGGGATTGGAGTGGACTTGGTAAGTGATTATGATATAACCACTATATTAGTAATATATAATTGTTTTTTAGTAAACAGCATCTAAATCCCTCTATATCTTTATTCAATTAATGTAGCTAGCTCCTAAATCCTAACTCCCAAGAATTTATTCTTGCTAATCCTATGAAGCTAACATCCTTTAAGGATCTGTTTACTATGTATCTCCAAACAACTTAGCTGAGGTACACCTTCGTTTCACAATACATGCATTATTTTCCTCTTTTGGATGTTTCACAATACATGCACCATTTCCTGTTTTAAATGTTTCACAATACATCCCATCATTTAAACCATAATCACACGGGTTTGAAATGCAATTACAACCCTTTCTCCTCACCCTTGGTTTGTGTGTTATACAGAAATGATGTATATATTGTGAAACGGATGTAGTAATAGATAATAATGATAGATAAGATAAGAGAATAATACAAACTAGCATTATCATTGATTTCAGATTCTCAAATATATATTTTAACACAATTTTCTTCCCCCTATATACAAAAGAAAACGACAGATCAACTGACAAATTGCTTCACAATAAATACATTAATTCTTACCCTTTACATTTCATCACTATCAACAACACTACTATTTTTTTTTTTTTTGAAAAAAGGTGGTGCTAATAAAGTTCCTCTCCATTGCTTCCCTTACAACAATGTTCACTCAACAAACCCTCCTGAAAAAACTCTATCACTTTACAAGAGGTGAAAAACAAAAACAAAAACAAGAAAAAATTCATGCAACATTTACATATTAATTAGAGCAACATGGCTTCTTGTTAAAATTGTTGTTCACATTATTTCCAACATTAATTGTGGTGCCTTGAGGCAAAGAAGCAGCAGCTTGTTGAGCAGCTAATGCTTTCTTGCTAACAATTTGGTAAATGTCTAAGAGAATGGTTTGAAAAGCCTTCTCAACATTGGTAGAGTCTAAGGCTGAAGTTTCAAGAAAAACAAGTCCTTCTTTCTCGGCTAAGATTTGTCCTTCTGTTTCAGGAACGCACCTCAGATGCTTAAGATCGGATTTATTTCCGACTAACATGATCACAATGTTTGAATCCGCGTGGTCACGTAGCTCATGGAGCCATCGAAGGACGTTGTCGAAGCTTTGCCTCTTGGTTATGTCGTACACTAACAGGGCTCCTACAGCTCCCCTGTAATATGCACTTGTTATGGCTCTGTACCTTTCTTGCCCTGCTGTGTCCCAAATTTGTGCTTTTACCACTTTGCCTTCTACCTGCACTGTAACTAATTAGACACTTAGACCTTTTAATTTTAACGACACTTTTCACGTATCTAGACTTTAGGTACATAATTGAAACACTACCTTTATTTCTTTTTTCGTTGTAACGCGTTGCTAATTATATAGATTTGTAGGACGGGCAAAAAAAGAAGAGAAAATGACAAAAAATATTGCTTTTTTCTAATAACTATCTTATAAAGGAATAATTTTTTACTTTGATCAATTGACAGAAATTTATAAATTACTCTCATTTTCATTTTCTGACTCTTCTTCCTCCCAAATTTTAAGATTTACACACTTTGAACGATTACCTCTAATTGGAAATCCCTCATTAACATACACTATACAAAAAATATACTCATATGGGATCTTGTTAGGTTAGTATATGGGATCTTGTTAGGTTTGCCTCAACGTGTAAAAGCAAACAAGTACTATATTATGGGGCGGAGAGAGTATGATTTTGTGGAAGTTTTGCGCATATTTATGGAACAATTTTGTCGGTAGAAATTGGGTGCTCCGTTGTAGGACATTCACATTTGGTGGGAAAATCGATAAGAGATATGAAGGGAAAGGGAGTAGACTAGTTAATAGGTGGTTCACAAAACTCAGACATAAAAGAATAAAGATAGTTCTTCGCAGTGTAACACACAATAATGCTTCCTCCACACCACCGTGTGTTGTCCACGCAATCATGGGAAGCACCGTAATCGATGTTGACATAGTGCTCCCAAGAACATTTACGAATGGTTCTTCAACTTTAGTTTTAACTTTTATTTATCTTCATAAAGAATAAAAAAAGTTAAGAAAAGTCTGAAAATTTTATAATAAGTCAGCAAAATCAAGTTAAATGGAACATAAGTTATCATTGTACAAAATAGCTATAATTTATAAGAACTAATTTTGATAATTACTACTATTATATGAGGTTAATGATTCGACTCCATAGTCATCGCACTTATATTGTAATGAACTCACCTGTAACGTTCTAGTTGCAAATTCAACACCGATTGTAGATTTGGATTCTAAGCAAAACTCATTTCTGGTAAACCTTGATAGAATATTGGATTTGCCAACACCTGAATCTCCAATTAAGACAATCTTGAATAGATAATCATATTCGTGATCAACTTTATAAGCCATTAAGTATGAATTTATGACTTCCTCAAAAAAAAATTGTAAATTTATGACTAATTCCTCTCACGGTAAAAATTAAATACCAATTTGATCAAATAGACATGTTTAAGAATTTTGTCTTAGAAGAAAGGGGGAACAAAATGAAAGGCAAATAACACTTTGTACAGCTCATAACTTACTTTTGCACTCGTCTAATTTAGGATTTTTTTTTTGACAGGTAATTTAGGATCCTTAAGAGTATGGCCATTGGTTGATTTAAGTTATAGATCATGAGGAGAGAAGGTATAAAAAGTAATAAAAAAATAGGAGAGAAAAAAGAGGAGGAAAGATAGCATTGATCGAATCATTGCAACGATCCAAAATGAACAAAAACAAAGGTGGATCATTGTCCATGTGGAGCATGGTGGGAGGATGGGAATCCTGTAGTGGGTCCCACATTTGCTGCATGGCAGAAATCTAACGACTCCATATTTCATCAATCTAACGGCTACAATTGCATTGAATTAGTAACGTTGCAAATTTTTGCAACGGCCATATATTTACTGTTTAAATTTAATTTTTTTTTTAAAAAAACACCAACAGCTATATATTTTTTTGTCTATAAATAAAGACCAATATCCCAAAAGCGGCGGAAAAAGATAACCCTCCAAAATCCAAAAGACTTCAACAACCTCACATTAATCCAAATTTTCAATCGTCTAGTTCCCAAATTGATCTCAATTCTCAAACTGATCCAAATTTGCATATGGGATACAACTCACAAAATATAATTTATCCTACTCAACTTAACCAACAATTCCACCAACAGTATATGAGTTTCTCAAATACACCTTCTCACTCCCAATTTGCTCCACATTCACAAGAAAATTAGTACAATTCGAATACGATATGGGATATTACCTAGCAGATGGTATATAAGTTATTTACACTCAATAATCATCCATTGATTCTTAAATCCATCCATAATAATAAAAAGATAGGATGGAGATTGGGAGAGATAATATATGGTGGGGTATGGTAAAAAGTATGAGCAAGACTGTGAAGATCTAAAATTATAGATGATCTATTGGGGTGAAAAGATTATAAAAATTAAAAGTAGATCATGAATGAGGTGGAACAGAGAGGAAGTATTAAAATATTTGATGATCCAAGATGTTGGATCAACCATTATGTATACTCTAAGAATTTTGAGGGTTGAATAAATTTTTTTTGCAGATATCACTCAATTAAACAGAAATTAATAACCGAAGAAATTGGGAAATGAATCAAAATTAGACCGCCTGGTACGGATGTATATGTAATATATTTATGATGATAGATATAAGGGAAATTCTACATGGTGGCCTCCTAATTTGCATTTTTCTATTTGGTGGCGGGCAAAAAAAGATTTATATCAAGTGACCTCCAACTTTATGTAAATACACATAGTGACCTTAATATTAAGCTTATATTAAACTAACCCATCACAACCACATGCACAACACAACCCTACCACCACCACAAAAACCCAAACACCATCCCAACCACCCAAATAGACAAGCTAACCCGGGGAAACAACTTCCAGTGAAGATAATTCAGGTAGTCTTCGTATATCAACTGTTCAGTACAATTTGCACTGTCACAAAAGCCTAATGGCACAAAAAATACCAAGTTAAAAGAATGCATATATAGTAATACTAAAGATGTTGAGCGGGAATAGCATTAAAGACTGAAGATTGACTAAATTTTATTGAGTGTACAAATAAAACTCCCACAAAAGTAGAGTTGAGGCAATTATCAAAGAAGCATGAGTTTGTGAAAAATTGCATGTGGCCGGAAGTGGTTCCTCACTTCCTTCTATGGCTATAATATATGGCGCACATTGTGACTCTGTTAATTGTTAGGCCTCCAAGTGTATGAGAGCATATCAGCTGGTAATTTTTTGCGAGTATAGACAAATTAGTTTAAATAATCAGATCGATGCTCTCTCATCCGAAAGGGGATTTGAGTTTACAGAGAGAAAGGGGATGAGGGAGGAGAGAGAAAGAGTTAAGTTTAATTGGTTAGCCACCAATTAATGAAATAAGGTCATTAGGTAGAATTTATCAAAACTTTATAATATTTTCTTTGTCCTGCCACCATATAGAAATTTTGAAAATTGGAGCCACCATATAGACTTTCCCTAGATATAATTATGAAGTATACCCCAGTGACATGCGAGTTATTTTCTTTATCAAGTTCATAAAGATATTGACCAATTTGTCTACAGAAGTACTTCCGTAACACTAATTTAAAAATTCTTAATAATTTATTTATACTAAAAATTGACCAGTTTGCCTACAAAGTATTTTCATAAGAGTGATTTAAAATAATTTGAATTTGTACTCACAATACATTATCACATCAATTTCTGCTTGTGTAACAAATACAGATTCATGAGGCTTCCAGTTTATATCTAAGATTTGCTCTTTGTGCATATCACAGGGGAAAATGTTAATTTTTTTGCACATATATGAGGATACGTCGACAACATTTGTCAACATATACAATCAAATGAGTTATTTTGACGATTACATGTTTGATTTATACAATCTCATTACAACATAGGGATAGCCTAGTGGTTAGAGGAGGTCCTGGGATCGATTCTCACCCTTAGCAAGTTAGGATCCCCTTTATTCTCCCAACTTGTCAAGGTTTCTCCTTACCTTATTACAAAAAAAAAAAAAAAAAATTACACCATGCATACAACTCAATGTATTATACAATCGAATGTGTCATACAGTCTTAAATTATCTTCGTATCAATTCATGGTTCTTACCATATACGCCAATGTCGTAATTGGGTTTCTGTCAGCCTAACTCCATTTTCATGCTTCTTCGAAACTCCTCCATCATTCTCTCCCCTCTTCCCCAACAACCATGGATGACCGTTGAGAACCTATTATCCCAATTCAATACAGAAAGAAAAAAATGAAGTCAAATACTGAAGACTGGACAGTGAGATCAAGTTCAATACTACGTTCTAAGGAGGAAGTCGGTAGTCCCAGAGATTAAAGCTTCCGAACTATGGTGATCTCAGTTTCTTCACCCTCTATTCTTTTACTTCCCCCTTATTTTTTTGCATATAGACCCACACCAAAATGTCCGGTTGTTTATAATACTAGTCATTGACCCGAGCTAAAGTCAGATATTATCTACAAGAAAATATCTTTTGATTTATTGGGTTTAATTTGCATAACTAACTAACTCAATATTTGAACAAAACAGATTATCAACATAAAGTTTATCTAAGAATTTCAAAGGAAGATTTTTTTTATATACGATTTTATTGCCCTGATATATTAGTGAATACTTAGCATATGATTTTGGTGGGGAAATCTTTTGCGGGGATGTCATGTGTCATGCCTAATCATCATTGTAGTAAATACTAAATAGATTATCGCCCTTTCTCGGACATAAATTTGTACTTTCTATAGCCATGGACAGCATCACAACAGAGCCACAATACTTGCATACTTAAGCCATGTATGGACAAAGGCGGATCCAAAATTTTAGTCTTTGGGATGCACTCACCAATATCATATATCAACTACCAAATCATATAGGATTGCCCACCATGCCTAATGCACAAACTCGCCAATCATTTTATCGCAAAGATGGAGAGTGCAAAATTTGGATTTGAAATTAACAAATCTAAAATTGATATAACAAAGAATATTTTTAAAAATATAATTTCCATATAATTGTTAGGAATATATTTAATTTGAAATAAAAAAGATGATTAGAATTGGACCTTATTTTCAAAAAAAAAAAAGGTGACTGCTTAAAGATAAATATTAACAATGTAACAAAAAGACCTATCCTAAATGAAGAAATGATGGAAGCAAAAGAAATAGAAAAATCAAAATATAACACACTTTTAAAGGAAGAAAGAAAGAAAAATAAAGAGTAGGAAGTTAAGATCAATGTTGACGCATCTTTTGCGGTGGAAAGGTGGGTTGGTTTGGGTGCTATTGCTCGTGACTCAACAGGAGATGTTCTAGGGATTTTTTTTTTTTTTTCTCAAGGAGAGAAGTTTGAACTTTACTTGCTATAAGACTGGTAAGAGATTTAGAAAGATTTCATGTGTACAAAGTTTTTTTTTTTTATATATGTTTTTTCTTATATTATACAACTGAAACTGAGAGCTCTTATATAGAGCTTCAGAGCATCAAAACTAGTAAAGGTGAAAAACACGTTTTTCATCCTTTTTCTTAGAATAACAGTAAATAAAGCCGTTTCTTTCCAAAAGAACGGTCGAAAATTAAAGAAGGTAATAAAAAGATGCTTATCGTACAATAATTTATAAGACATACAAGACATAAAGTGATTTATCTATTTAAAAGGTAATGACTCATTACCCTTGTTGCTACAAGACAAAACGAAGGCGGCTTGTCCTTTGTTTCATTTGTTGCTGTTAATCATGTAAGTCTCTTCCTTGGAGCATTTCTTCAATCAAGGAATTATCACCATGATCTTCTTCGCTATCTTCTTCCATAGTGAAAACTTCTGTATCGTTAATATTATATCCATGAAAAGGAATATTGATCTTGAAACTTTCTGGTCCCCAAATTTTAAAAGTTTTGCCTTCTGCTAGGAAGTTCATCGCAATAGTTCCTCCCTGTCTGTGATTAGGAGGTCTTAACATTAGTTCTCTGTAGAACCCTTCTTTTTCTATGAAATTAAGAATACTTGGTGGAATTTCATCCAGCTTCCAAGGTGGATCAATGTAGATGTAATGCAGTGCTGGTTCTTCTAATAATCCATGTGTAACTGGGATCTTGCTGTTGACCTCTATTATTAATTCTTGATTATTATGATAGTGAAGATATTTCTTCACACAAGTCTCAAACTTCAATCCAAAACCATCAGGGATTTGATCTGGATGATCTAACGTTAGGCTGCTTAACATTCCATAATCATAGATTTCAATAATCTCAGCACGACTTAGATGAGTTCGTCTGACATCAATGTGAATTTTTAAAAGGCCTGTTTCAACTGAACTTCTTCCTTCAAAACTGGGGAGACTATGATGTAACAAATCTTGCCATACTTTATTGCCTGGTAACGCTCCATCTTGAGTTAAATAATGGATAGCAATAAGTTTTTTCTGTAACCTGATGAGCTTCTGGATAAATCCTTCAGTACATTTTTGTTCTATAATTAATTCTGCTTCTGGAAAATTTTGAAACAAGGGATTTAAAGTAGAAAGGGTTGTTTGTGGTCTTTTTAAACTTACTCTCAGCTGTTCATTTGTGAGATTTTTGTAGCTTGGTTTGAGGGTGCTTTTAAACACTTCTACCATATCTTTTAGATAGTTTATTTCTGTGTTTTTGGTTTCGAGCTCAAGGGTTAGGCTTTGATTTGATTGGAGGATATTTTGGTTGTGTTTAGAGATCAGATTCACAGTCTGCTGTTGGTATTCATATTTGCTGTGTAGATCAGAAAATTCGTTTTGAAGAAAAGCAATTTTTTCATTTTCATATACCCGACTGTTTCTATTATCAGAAATTTCCTGCTGTAGTGCCATTGCTTTTGAATTTAATGGTCTTTCTATGCTTCGTTTTGACTCAAAGCTTGTGTCTGTCTGAGTTAAAATCTCAGGCTGTATGTAAAAATTAATACCCAAATAGGTTTTGGCAAAGTCTGCCGCTTCACCAAAGGAGTGAAAACCCCGAAAAATAGGTTTTTTAAAATCTTTAGTTAAAAGTCGTACTTCATGCCATGTTCGAACATTCCCGTTTTCTGGCCATGTAAAATAACATAAAAACTAAAGTTCTTGGAAAGAGGTTTTTCTAAAATTTTTGAAAAATAGAAAGCAAGACAATTTAGGATTAGTAACTTATGCTTGCTTGCTGTAGGATCTGTTTTTAATTCCCATATGTTGTTACATAGGGCCTGTTGAGATTTGTCTAGTTCTATTCCTCTTAGGGGATTGAATCCTCCTGTCAGTTTGCTGTAGAGTTTAAATCTTCCAAAGGTGAATTCTTCAACCTTAGGAACCTGCATCTGCCCTTTGGACTCGTGTCTGTTCATCTTTCGTTATGCTTTTTGCAATATCTGTCAAGAACACGAGATAAACAATCAGCTAAATTATTATTTTGTCCTTTAATGTGTTCAAAGGTTATCTTATATCCTTTTCCTAATATTAAATCTTGAAAATTAACCCATCTTTTATTATTAACCTTTTTGCTATTTTCATTTTTAATGAATTTTACAATAGCCTCACAGTCTGTTCTTACCGTGATTTCTCTGTCTAAGTGTATTTTAATTTTTTCTAAGGCATTAATAACTGCCTGTATTTCGTAATCAATAGAGGACCAATTTGTACTTGGTCTAAAGTTACCACTAGCATATCCTGCTAATTTTTCTGTAGATTTATTGGAATACTTGGAAGGTTTAGTGATGAGAACTGCTTCCCATCCTTCTTTACTTCCATCTGTTTCTATAATTATATAATCTGTTGTTAAGGGTAACTCTAAGGGTTGTAAAACCTTAACTTTCTTTTTGATAGTTTGAACTAGAGCTATGTCTTCTTTATTAAAATATTTTTGACCATTTTTTGAAATTTTACCATATAAAGGTCCAACTAACTTAGATAAATTAGGAATAAATTTCCTAGCATAGTTTAGTAGTCCTAAAAATGCTTGAAGTTGTTTCTTTTCTTCCATTTTATCTCGGAAATTCTAACTAACTTTTTGGTTATATGATCTTGCAACTTAATTTTTCCATTTCCTATTTCTAATCCCAAAAATTGAATAGTTTTCTTAAATAATTCCATTTTTGAGTCTGCTATAACTATGCCATTGTGTTCGATTATCTGAAAGACTTCTGCCAAATGCTTAGTATGTTCCTGCAAAGTCCTAGAAGCAACCAGAATATCGTCAATGTAGACTAAGCAAAAATTAAGTTTTCCGAATAAACTATCCATAAATCTTTGGAAAACTGCTGGAGCATTCTTTAATCCAAATGAGAGAACTTTCCATTGGAAGTGTCCCTCGATGCATATAAAAGCTGTCCAAGGTTTAAAATTTTCTGCTAATTGTAATTGATTGTATCCTGATTTTAAGTCGAATTTGCTAAATATTGATTTATCTTGTATTAAATTTATGAGAGTGTCTTTGTTAGGGATACAAAAACCATCGTCTACTATGTTATCATTTAATCTTTTGTAATTATAGACTATTCTAGCTTTTCCTCTTTTTAATTCACTATGATTTTGTACCAGGAAGGCTGCACTTCTATGTGGACTATAGGATTTTTCAATTAGTCCGGCTTCTAAAAGTTCAGTAATCTGTTTTATAAATTCTTCCTTTTCTTTGGGTGAATAATCTATATTAGCTGTAGTTATAGTGATGTCAGGATTTCTTATTGTTTGATCTATTTTGTAGTTAACTCTGCATTTGCTAATATCATTAGCAATTAACCCTTGTTTTCTTAGCTTCTGAACTATAGGATAAAGGGGTAATTTATTGTGTGCTATTCCTTTTTCAAGATCGCGAAATTCTTCTTGTTGGAAAGTAATTAGAGCCTCATGTTCTGGCTGTTTCTGGTTTTCTTCGCCTAAAAAATCTAATTCGTTTTTTCCTGATCCACCCCGCTTCCGAAGTAACTCTGATTTCTGGTGGTAATAACGGGTAGGGATATGATAAATATTCTTGCTAATAGTTATGCTATTCTGAGTAATAGTGATACTTCCTTGTTGGGATGTGATGAAGTTTAATCCTAATAAAAACTGTACACGTTCATTGTAAGTTGGGGAAATATTAACCTGAGGTATATCATACCTCTGGCTATATCCGCCAGCAAAGTTTTTAAATTGGATGGCTAAAGGCCGTGTATAATAATCTATTTTTGTTGTTTTTCCATCTGCTAAAATGGTGGTAATTATGTCTTTATGTTTGATTTTAAATTGGTCGAGAACTAATTTATGAGTTATTTGACTCTTTGTACATCCTGTATCTACGATAGCATAAAGTTCGATATGATTTTGATTATCGAACCAAATTTTACAAGCTACTTGTAAACCTTGACTACTATACACAGGTGTTTTAGTCAAATAGACTTCTTCTATACTTTGTTCTGTATTTTGCAATGTGTGTTCCATTTCTTTTTCCTCTATAGGTCTCTTAAATTCTTTTTCTTCGAGTAATCTGAGTCTTTTTAGGATTTCTAAACTTTGTTCTTCCAATAACTCTATTCTAGTCATAAGTTTATTATCACTTAATTCTAAATTATTTAACACTGTCTTTGATTGTTCTTCTTCTATGGGTTTTTCTAGGCAAAATCTACATGCTTCAATGAAGCAAGAGCTACACTGAAATCTATGTTGAATGGCTGGATACCATTTACATAGGTAACATGACTTATCTTCCATTCCTTTTCTGTTGATCCAATTATGTTCACATTCCTCATTTGTCATGAGATATTCTATAATATTTTCATCTTCTTCTATAAAACTATATACTGATTCATCATCAGTTTCTGCATCTTGTAAATTATCTATTCCTATTTTTTCTGCTTCTTCGACTACATAGGCTTTTTCAGTATTTTTATTTTTCTTTGGGCATTTATTAGCATAGTGCCCTTCTTCTCCGCATATAAAACATGCACAATGTCTATTTTTAGGTTTAAAATTTATTAGCATAGTGCCCTTCTTCTCCGCATATAAAACATGCACAATGTGGGGCTAAAATTTGGTTCGATAATCAAAATCATATCGAACTTTATGCTATCGTAGATACAGGATGTACAAAGAGTCAAATAACTCATAAATTAGTTCCCGACCAATTTAAAATCAAACATAAAGACATAATTACCACCATTTTAACAGATGGAAAAACAACAAAAATAGATTATTATACACGGCCTTTAGCCATCCAATTTAAAAACTTTGCTGGCGGATATAGCCAAAGGTATGATATACCTCAGGTTAATATTTCCCCAACTTACAATGAACGTGTACAGTTTTTATTAGGATTAAACTTCATCACATCCCAACAAGGAAGTATCACTATTACTCAGAATAGCATAACTATTAGCAAGAATATTTATCATATCCCTACCCGTTATTACCACCAGAAATCAGAGTTACTTCGGAAGCGGGGTGGATCAGGAAAAAACGAATTAGATTTTTTAGGCGAAGAAAACCAGAAACAGCCAGAACATGAGGCTCTAATTACTTTCCAACAAGAAGAATTTCGCGATCTTGAAAAAGGAATAGCACACAATAAATTACCCCTTTATCCTATAGTTCAGAAGCTAAGAAAACAAGGGTTAATTGCTAATGATATTAGCAAATGCAGAGTTAACTACAAAATAGATCAAACAATAAGAAATCCTGACATCACTATAACTACAGCTAATATAGATTATTCACCCAAAGAAAAGGAAGAATTTAAAAAACAGACATCGAACTTTTAGAAGCTAGGACTAATTGAAAAATCCTATAGTCCACATAGAAGTGCAGCCTTCCTGGTACAAAATCATAGTGAATTAAAAAGAGGAAAAGCTAGAATAGTCTATAATTACAAAAGATTAAATGATAACATAGTAGACGATGGTTTTTGTATCCCTAACAAAGACACTCTCATAAATTTAATACAAGATAAATCAATATTTAGCAAATTCGACTTAAAATCAGGATACAATCAATTACAATTAGCGTAAAATTTTAAACCTTGGACGACTTTTATATGCGGCGAGGACACTTCCAATGGAAAGTTCTCTCATTTGGATTAAAGAATGCTCCAGCAGTTTTCCAAAGATTTATGGATAGTTTATTCGGAAAACTTAATATTTGCTTAGTCTACATTGACGATATTCTGGTTGCTTCTAGGACTTTGCAGGAACATACTAAGCATTTGGCAGAAGTCTTTCAGATAATCGAACACAATGGCATAGTTATAGCAGACTCAAAAATGGAATTATTTAAGAAAACTATTCAATTTTTGGGATTAGAAATAGGAAATGGAAAAATTAAGTTGCAAGATCATATAACCAAAAAGCTGTTAGAATTTCCAGATAAAATGGAAGAAAAGAAACAACTTCAAGCATTTTTAGGACTACTAAACTATGCTAGGAAGTTTATTCCTAATTTATCTAAGTTAGTTGGACCTTTATATGGTAAAATTTCAAAAAATGGTCAAAAATATTTTAATAAAGAAGACATAGCTCTAGTTCAAACTATCAAAAAGAAAGTTAAGGTTTTACAACCCTCAGAGTTACCCTTAACAACAGATTATATAATTATAGAAACAGATGGAAGTAAAGAAGGATGGGGAGCAGTTCTCATCACTAAACCTTCCAAGTATTCCAATAAATCTACAGAAAAATTAGCAGGATATGCTAGTGGTAACTTTAGACCAAGTACAAATTGGTCCTCTATTGATTACGAAATACAGGCAGTTATTAATGCCTTAGAAAAATTTAAAATACACTTAGACAGAGAAATCACGGTAAGAACAGACTGTGAGGCTATTGTAAAATTCATTAAAAATGAAAATAGCGAAAAGTTTAATAATAAAAGATGGGTTAATTTTCAAGATTTAATATTAGGAAAAGGATATAAGATAACCTTTGAACACATTAAAGGACAAAATAATAATTTAGCTGATTGTTTATCTCGTGTTCTTGACAGATATTGCAAAAAGCATAACGAAAGATGAATAAAGACAAAGTCCAAGAAGAAGACAGTTCCTAAGGTTGAAGAATTCACCTTTGGAAGATTTAAACTCTACAAAGAACCGACAAGAGGATTCAATCCCCTAAGAGGAATAGAACTAGACAAATCTCAACAGGCCCTATGTAACAACATATGGGAATTAAAAACAGATCCTACAGCAAGCAAGCATAAGTTACTAATCCTAAATTGTCTTGCTTTCTATTTTTCAAAAATTTTAGAAAAACCTCTTTCCAAGAACTTTAGTTTTTATGTTATTTTACATGGCCAGAAAACAGGAATGTTCAGAACATGGCATGAAGTACAGCTTTTAACTAAAGATTTTAAAAAACCTATTTTTCGGGGTTTTCACTCCTTTGGTGAAGCGGCAGACTTTGCCAAAACCTATTTGGGTATTAATTTTTACATACAGCCTGAGATTTTAACTCGCATGGACACAAGCTTTGAGTCAAAACGAAGCATAGAAAGACCATTAAATTCAAAAGCAATGGCACTACAAAGCAGAAATTTCGATAATAGAAACAATCGGGTATATGAAAATGAAAAAATTGCTTTTCTTCAAAACGAATTTTTCGATCTACACAAAGAAATATGAATACCAACAAAAGACCGTGAAATCGATCTCTAAACACAACCAAAATATCCTCCAATCAAATCAAAGCCTAACCCTTGAGCTCGAAACCAAAAACACGAAATAAACTATCTAAAAGATATGGTAGAAGTGTTTAAAAGCACCCTCAAACCAAGCTACAAAAATCTCACAAATGAACAGCTGAGAGTAAGTTTAAAAAGACCACAAACAACCCTTTCTACTTTAAATCCCTTGTTTCAAAATTTTCCAGAAGCAGAATTAATTATAGAACAAAAATGTACTGAAGGATTTATCCAGAAGCTCATCAGGTTACAGAAAAAACTTCTTGCTATCCATTATTTAACTCAAGATGGAGCTTTACCAGGCAATAAAGTATGGCAAGATTTGTTACATCATAGTCTCCCCAGTTTTGAAGGAAGAAGTTCAGTTGAAACAGGCCTTTTAAAAATTCACATTGATGTCAGACGAACTCATCTAAGTCGTGCTGAGATTATTGAAATCTATGATTATGGAATGTTAAGCGACCTAACGTTAGATCATCCGGATCAAATCCCCGATGGTTTTGGATTGAAGTTTGAGACTTGTGTGAAGAAATATCTTCACTATCATAATAATCAAGAATTAATAATAGAGGTCAACAGCAAGATCCCAATTACACATGGATTATTAGAAGAACCAGCACTGCATTACATCTACATTGATCCACCTTGGAAGCTAGATGAAATTCCACCAAGTATTCTTAATTTCATAGAAAAAGAAGGGTTCTACAGAGAACTAATGTTAAGACCTCCTAATCACAGACAGGGAGGAACTATTGCGATGAACTTCCTAGCAGAAGGCAAAACTTTTAAAATTTGGGGACCAGAAAGTTTCAAGATCAATATTCCTTTTCATGGATATAATATTAACGATACAGAAGTTTTCACTATGGAAGAAGATAGCGAAGAAGATCATGGTGATAATTCCTTGATTGAAGAAATGCTCCAAGGAAGAGACTTACATGATTAACAGCAACAAATGAAACAAAGGACAAGCCGCCTTCGTTTTGTCTTGTAGCAACAAGGGTAATGAGTCATTACCTTTTAAATAGATAAATCACTTTATGTCTTGTATGTCTTATAAATTATTGTACGATAAGCATCTTTTTATTACCTTCTTTAATTTTCGACCGTTCTTTTGGAAAGAAACGGCTTTATTTACTGTTATTCTAAGAAAAAGGATGAAAAACGTGTTTTTCACCTTTACTAGTTTTGATGCTCTGAAGCTCTATATAAGAGCTCTCAGTTTCAGTTGTATAATATAAGAAAAAACATATATAAAAAAAAACAACTTTGTACACATGAAATCTTTCTAAATCTCTTACCAGTCTTATAGCAAGTAAAGTTCAAACTTCTCTCCTTGAGAAAAAAAAAAAAAAAAAAAAAACCCTCACCGTCTTCTACTTGAAACTGCGGAGGCTAAAGCTATTGCTACATCTGTGAGTTGGGTAAAAGATATGGACTCAATGAGGTTATTTGGAGTCGGATTGTCAATCTGAGATAAACTGTCTCTCAAGGAGTGCTATCTTTCTTTCAGATCTAGATACTATCCATCATGATATTTTATCTTCTCATGCTTCTTTTTCTTTTGTTTCTTGGTCTCATGTGAAAAGAAATGGCAACTTTGTATCCCATCATTTAGCTAAGCTAGTTCCCTATTGGTGTAGAGCAGAGATTTGGGAGAACCACTATCCTATTGAAGTGGCTCCTTATATACTCTTGGACTATTTGTCTACGGATTAATGCTAGCTTGCTTTTCCCCTCGAAAAAAAAGTAAAGAACTAAAAAAAAAAGAAGCAAAGATTCGATCCCCTGACCTTGGGATTGCCTCTCCTTGATCCTTAGAAACTTGCACGGAACCACTGGACCAACTATTTCAGTAGGTATTACCAACGCATTATCATCTTTTTTTTTTGGAAAAACTAGTTTGACTAAAAGCCCAAAACATAATCTGTTTTAATAAAAATTGGTGGGGCATGCGCCACCTAAGCCCCTTATAGGATCCGCCTGTGTATAGGCAGCTCTGGCTTTGTCCAGAGTATCCAGTCCAACAATTGGAGTCGACACAAACCAATGGACAAATAATAGAACGGATTGTTGCTAAAAACGCAAACAAGGACACCGACATAATCACATCTTAGTTGCCTCATATTTTTTTAATTAAGTGCTAATTATATGCATCAATAGTTTCTTCCCAAAGCAACCACAGATGTGAAAAAGAATCCAGCCAAACTCTTTCCAGCATAAAAACTTTCCTATCACATGAGGTAAAGGAAAACATATTTAACTCACAAAACAACTTGAGTTGATGAGGTAATTGAAAGAGACTACCTTGCTCAACCATTTTCCATCCTCCATAGCCAGTTCTTGTAAAAACACGTGGCTCTCCCATTCGAAAAGTTTCCGTCCAATTTGGATGTTGAATCAAATAGCTCCACAGCCTGAAGGTAGCACAAAGAGACTAGAATTAACCAGAGGGACGTTATATAGAAGAATCAGAAACAAACACAAGATGAAGATCCTACACTAGAGTGATACAATTAGATACAGCCCAGGTTAACAGCTCAGGCAGGGAGTTAACGCACGCTTCGGTGTTATTAGATACCCAAAAGGCCAAAAGAACTAAAATACACAAACACTCGTGAAGAATCTACAATAGAATAATACAGGAAGTCAGCCCCCTAGGAAATCTAGATGTAAATGGCCTTACAACAAACACCTCAACCAGAAGAGAAGAAGACTATAAAACTATGTTAGGAGCAAACTTTTGGTATTTCAGCAAGAGAATGAAGAGTTGAAGACAAGTAGAATATACAAAAATATATCAGTTTACTTTTCTACTTCAACAGATCAACCCATCTTTAGAGAGCTGCAACTGTCACCTGCATGAATAGCTCGAATAATGTAACCTTCATATCCCCTTCTCACCTGCTGATCAGTGGCACTTGGGGAGTATGAAAACACACTCAGATGTGAAATTTAAAAGCAAGTGTTGGTAA
The DNA here is from genome assembly GCA_947648045.1 of Beta corolliflora. Lineage (NCBI taxonomy): Eukaryota > Viridiplantae > Streptophyta > Magnoliopsida > Caryophyllales > Amaranthaceae > Beta > Beta corolliflora. Next base: position 1,474,624 of record CANSZD010004250.1, read on the forward strand.
AGACATATGTAGACAAATGAAACCTTCTATGAGTCTCTACGAAGTCTGGTGCCTCAGCAGAAGGTGAAGTGGAACAAATACGAAGGACTTCTGAATCAGGAAACTGCTGTAGAAGAGAAGCCATATCTACCAAGCGTTTGCTCCTGCACCAGTGGTAATCACATTAAAAAAATGATAATGAATCTACAGAAATAACCTTTGATCATCTCAATGCATGAATGGTAATCTAAAGGATAAACTAAGAGGGTCGTAAAACAAAACAAAACAAATGTAACGAACCAACAGAAAGAGGCTTCAATCACTAACAGCTAAACTAAAACTTTACCAAGAACAAGGGGCAATGATGAACTGGTCAGTTCGACTGTCATATGTCTCGAGTAACTTGTTTCTCCAACGAGAGTCCTCAAAGGATGCAGAAATTCGGATTCTCCTTACAAGTTCATCTGGGCATCTTGTGGTCCCATCAAATGTGGCTGGGATGACAGTTCCTGTCTTAGTTTCTACCTGTAATGAAGATAGATAATTAGAAGCAAAAAGATAATGTTAAGTTCTTTGAAGTACTAATATTGATGTTTAAGCAACTTATTTTGTTTGAAACTTTACCAGGCATGGAAAATAAAGTAAATTTGAAGGTGACAGCGAATTTGCATCAAAAATCACCAATAAAAACCTTAAAAGATTATCAGGATCTTCACCAAGGTTCTAAACTTTTCACCTACCTCCACAGGCTCCACTTATTTCAGGATAAACAACTTCGAAAATAAGTTCTAATGAGTTTGGAACTAAGAACTGAGGGAGTTATAGAGCAAAGATGCAACGCAAACGGAACTAGGATCCATTAGAAATGGGCAATAAATTCTCTGATACAGAGCAAATTTTAGTAACAATTGCATGAGTCTCTCATATATCAATGACGAAACGAACACTACTAAACTTAAAGTCCGGGTCTAAAAATTGAAGTGCCACTTGGATCTGCAGTTGTGCCTCACCTATATCTACAGAGCACACACTGAGCAAAAACCCATGCAATACCTACTGGGTAATACACTGGGCAAAAAACCATGCAATACATATTGGGTAACTAATGTACATAATAAAATTGCTAACCCCTTCCCCCCCAAAAAAACCATAATATCACCAAGAATGACCGTTGTTTGAAAATTTCATATTATTAGCACCTATATGCAAGTAACAGAGAATGAGATTAAAAGTGAAGCTCATATGCGGAATAACCTCATTCGTGACATTAAAAGCAGACCATATGGATACCAATGATATCAGTATATTGTCGTGGGATGTATAAGAGAATATTCAAGTAGTGGTGATTGCAGATAGCAAACTTTAATATTTGCAATTTGAAAAATTGAGATGAGATCACAAAACATTCAGCAGGTAAACTCGAACAGTTTAACACCTTACTTTTTCCTATAAAAAAAGAAAGAAAAAGAAAAACTGTAAGGCTTGTTGCTCACCAGCAAACCACTGAACATTGGGAGTGCATTCCCTGCAGCATCTGTTTTGGTATTGTGGCTGAGGACAAATAAAGTTTGGATATGAAACTTCACCACACTCTTTCCCAAGGCTTCAATTATTTTGGCACACAAGGGAAAAGAATGGCCATCGTGCTCCAAATTGCTTCCGGATCCAGTATGTCCAGTATGCTACACAAAAAAAAAATATCATTCTGAATTCTGCATTGCACTGGTTAGAGAGAATAAATCAAAATCAACAACAGATAAGAGGTTCCTCAAACTTTATATGGGGTATCTTCAAAACCTCCAATTAGATGCACCTGCAAGTCATACCCTTAAAACAGTCACAACATGTGTAAGCTAGAATATAAAAAGGTAGAATTAAAAACAAAACTTACATCAATCTCGCTATCATGTTTACAATCGACTAATTTTGACAGCATCTGAGAGAGGCCAAGGTCTACAATTTTTGGAGAATCCAGGTGGGCAACTGATATCCTGATAAAGTGCAAAAATTATGAGAAAAAACAGAATCTAGCAATATATAGAGTTTCATGTTAGCTGAACCTTTAATCCAATGGAACTTACATTCCATTTTCTCGGTTCCTAAATACAACGCCCACACAAGTAGTTGCTTCATCCGTGCCAATTAACTTTCGAGGAATAACAACCACATATAAATACATTTAGTCAAGCAAACAATGGATTTCATTCAAAAATATACTCATGTTAAGAAAGCACAACGACGTTTGGACAAAAATTTGAGAAGGAACTGGACGGGAAGAGAATGCAGGGAAGGAGAAATTATTTTAGAGGAAGGTGTCGGGATTGGAGGATTTGGAGCAACGAGGTCCATTTCCCATTGTTAATATAACAATGGGGTTGAACTAGAGAAACGGAGGACAAGGATCAAAGAATTTAATTTCCTTCTTCAATAAAGAGGATTGGGAAGGAAATAAGAGAAATTGTTTTTTTGTCACTGGACAACAGATTGATTTCTATCTGTAGTTCATATTATTGACTCTCAACTCACCAAGCAATCAACAAAATTTGTTGCTTATAAAGTATTTTAGAAGGAAATGGCCTCTGCTTGTTAATGAAGATGAAGAAATACCCTTTGCTTGTGATTACATGTCCTCGATTAGCCTCAGCCCTCAAGCCACACATGTACCTCATAGTTTTAAAAAAATAAAAAAGCAAACTCCTTTTTCTATAATAGGGTCTACTTGTTATTCAAGATGTGTTCAATTATATACCCAAGCAGTTGATTTCCCTCGGCAGTTACTCTTCTGAAGCTACCAGCACGCAGATAACTCTTTCCCTCCCTTTCCTTAGCCCCCTATTGCTATCCAAACAATGGAAAGTGGTCCTCTTCCTCTCCCTCTGCTCCCCTTTCTTTCAAGTCCTTCTATCCAAACACACTGTACATCTGAAATGGCCATTACCAACCTTTCAGTTCCATTTCCATTGTGAAGACTTCCCCTCATACGTAGCCTGCTTAGAGTTTTAAGCCTCTTCAAAAAATTACGACACTAACACTTCACTGATATCAGGTTCTCCAGAATCCAATTAAATTATATACTCCATAAGAATACAGATGTAAATGTAGTTGACATGACAGCTGACAGCATCGACTCACAAGTCATGTAAAGAACCAAAACCAAATAAATGTGAAGTCACCATATTAAAGAAAATGCATACTTATGGTTTAAAGAAATGATTATCTTGACCTACATCCACAAGCACAGGGTCAACCGTAGCGTATTCTCGTTGGAACAAATAAACATGCTTGCCATTTTTGAATTCATCAGAAGATGCATCCGAAGTCGAAAATTTCTTCTCGGGGATTGCTTTGAAAGAGAGTGAAGCAGAGACAAGTGCTGGGTGCTCCATCAGAGCAACAAGGTCACAACTCCCCTATCAAAAAGATAAGAAAAAATTTCCATTTTCAAGAAAACAATAATAAAGGCCATGCAATCTAACAAATAAGATAAGTCCAAAAACTATTGCGCATTCAAATATGAGATACTTCTATTCTTAAAACTAGAAAGGATAACATTATCTTTGGGAAAGGTAAATACACAAGCGAATGAGATAATTTTTCAATAAAATTATATAGCAAAACCACACTAACCATGACCTCAACCTCCAAGTTACAATGATTTTGAACAATGAAAAATAGAAAATGAACCCCATGGGAGAGACATTGCTGAAGCAATTATAGGAGCACAAAGTTAACAATACATTACCGCCCCAACACAAATCAACTGGAAGGCCAGGTTCTAGAAATCCTGCAATTGCATTTAGCGTGTAATTTAGGCACAAGTTCCTTTAAAATGATTTTCTTTTCACCTTTCTTCGCTCTTCTATGCCATGACAGTCAAATGAAGTCTGCATCGGCAGTTGGTCATTCAGGGAGTCCACGCACCCTACTTATAATCCACGTATCTTCTAGTGGGTCACTCTTTCAGATAAGTTATTTTGCTTCCTTGTGGGTTAAAGCAATCGAGCTTCTTTATAAGTTTTATAGTTACTCGATCTCAGATATCTAGAAAAAAACAGGTTTCAGTGTAATTTTATACTCCTCTGAGCACAGCTTTCAGATGTTCTTCTCATTTTCCATACATATAAGTTCCTTTTATAATCAATGACAAAGGAGCTTCCTTGCTAATTATCATATTAATTACATGATTTGGTGGAGACAAGAGCCGATACAAATAAATTTGCTTCCATCAGCAAAAAAAATTACATGTTAAAATTACAATTATGATTTTCAGCGAAGTTAATGTAGATAGCCCGCCAAACTGAAATGGATAATCCAATCGACCATTTCAAGTTACTAAGGACATTGCAAATAGAATTCAGCAAGTCAAGCCTTTTATTTCATAAATGAGGAGCAGTTAGCATCCATTAAAGGGCACAAGGGAAACGAAGAAGGTAAGAGTCGTAAGACTGCAGCAGTTGATAAGATTAAAGCAGATCAAGTCCAAAAGCAATGGGCTTAGTAGACTATAATATACAGAGATGTGTACTTCTAATTCTTACCTCCCCCCACCCCCCAACTCTATCGTTCACACTTGCTGAATTCATATTGCTTTCTGTTTAGCAACTCTAAGCTCTAACTTCTGATCATGAAAAGAATGATGTACGATAGTATACGATCGTTACACATGCATTATACCAAGGATGTTCCATAAAGGTACCTGATAGATGGAATTGCTCTCAAATGGAACCCCGCCAACAAATATCATAATTGCTGACAAGCTTCTCAATTGGCGCAGAACTCAAGCGATGGAAAGCTTAGAAGAGAGCAGATAGTTTAGGGAGCACGCCTCCCAAGACACTGCAAGAGGCAATAAAGCACTGCCTAGGCCCTGCAAAGAATTACAAGTAACATTGTAAAGTTGACATTGAACACGAACCCGACAAAGTTAAAAGTATTTATCTGGATGCTTCCGTTATGATTTTTTTTTAATCTACACACTATTTTAAAAATCATTCTTGGATGTGGGTCCCCCCTCACTATTGTCCAATGAAACCCCCATATAATGTATTTTTTGTTACTTTTCATCCCTTTTTGATACCTTTCCTCTCCATGTCTCAGACTTCTTACATTTTCATTGGTTATGATGAAAACGAAGTATGAAAATTAGATAGGAACGGGGGTAGTAACAAGTACAATACCATTAGTTTGGACCACAGTTTAGACTCTAGGGTACGGTTTGCACTGAGAAAATGGACATACAAACACACCCAACTCACATTGAAACACTCCCAAAATTAATACACTAGTTATCTCTCCTTCTACACCTACCTCCCTTTTCCCTCATGGTTTCAGGTTATGCAATTGTTATTTAGTACAAGTACATTGATATTAATTGGTCCTTTTCTTTGGTGTTTAGTTTAACTTAACAAGATATCATACTTCTAAGAACGATAATTTACATAAACAGTAAAGTTTCCGAGATACCCAAGTCCCCCACCTTCTCTCCACCTTTTCTCGTGCCTGCCTCTCCCTCCTCCCGCTTCCTATGTCATGAGCCTGGAACCCCCTCTACAACAGAAGCAGCAAGAAAAGATTAGAAATCCAAATGTACGCAATCTTACTCCTAATCATAAAATAATACCTACATCCTAATTAAATTGTTGTTGAAGGTAATCCACAAGTTTAAGGAGACATCAACTATGGCTTTGGAATTTATAATTGGCACACAATAAATTGAAACTTCAAGTTAGCAAGTAGTAATTCACTATATTTAAGACGACTAATAATAAATAATGACTAATGAGCAAAGTTTGTTGAGTGATCTGATATTTTGAAATAGTGGAATTTCAAACTACAAAGACCAACAAAACACAAAGCCCCTCTCCCATCGATTAATTGCAGAGCCGACTAAGTAATGCCTAGATTCGGAACTTCAAACTACAAAGGACTAGCTAACTAATGAGTTGATTTGGAACTATAAACGACAAAAGACTAATAACGAGTAATGCCTCAATTTGGAACTTCAAACTACAAAGGACATCATACCATCTCCTTATCCCAATCCAATGCCTTGAACAATGCTCTCGTCTAACCGAGATCATATATACAAACACCAGTCTTATCCCTGCACATAAAAAGGCTGAGGACTCCATTTATAGTTCATACCGACATGATTGCTTAGAACTAAAGCAAAAATCCGCCATAACATAACCAGCTCAAACTCATTCATTGAACATAAACCAACATAATGATACAGAAAATTATGCTGGCTAGTCCAAGATGCTGAACAGCAAAGTTTGATTTTGGAAAAACACCATCATTATGGGAATGTACATGCGGTAGAAAAATTACGTCAATCCATTGAGATATGGTATTCTACAAGTGATAACTTTCTACAATATGTTAGTTGCAGTAAACCTAAAACTACCAATAACCTAGATTATAAAAGCTTAAACCACGCAAAAGCGAAATTTACTTTGATCAAAGTTCGTTTAACAACATAGATTAGAGCCAGCAATTAAAGCTATGAGCTACAGAAAAAGAAAGAACAAATTGCACTTACAGAAATTAAACAAACAAACAGAGAAATTAAAGAGTATTTTAAAGTCAATCAAATTCTTACAAATATCAAATTCGCCGAAACTAGGGTTTCTCCGATCGTCGTGGAATTTATCAGTCGCAAATCTTTAAGGCGCTAAGCTATTTTAGAATTTAGAAACAAAATCACCCACAAGAGGTGGTCGGTGGGCAACTATTTAAAAGAACAACTATGGAAGTATTTTTTGTTTATACTCCCTCGGTTTTCTTTTGTGGGTTCGTGTATTCTCCATTGGGAAATTTCAATATGTTGTTCTATTTTGAATCTTTTCATAAATAGTGTAATTTATGAATTAAATTTCTCATTAGTTTTAAGTAACAATAAATGTGTTCACACTATTGAGTAGTCATTTTTTACCTTTTTACCCCCTCAAACTTTTGTCTAATTGGTTGTCTAATATATAATAACTCAAAGAGTAATAAATGGGTTTACAGTAGTTTATAGTTACTTTACTCTTTTACCCCTTAAACTTTTTGTACTATTGGTTGTCTAACATGGAATAACTCAAAAGGGGTTAGAATCTTTATTTTAATTAATTTAATTTTATTTAAAATAGTGGAATCTTGCCCATTTTTTGAGTTGCATTGGTTTTTTTCCCGATTCCAAATAGGAACAACAAAAGAAAACGGAGCGAGTAGTACTTAATACTAAATCACTAATTAATTAGTTTTCATAAAATATTATAGAATAATAAGTCACTTACAACATTTTTAATACTTCCTCCGTTCCAAATTAAATGCAACAATTTGGAAGACACATTCTCCTAGGCAAAATTTCTTAAGGTGAGATTAAGAAAAAGTAAGACCATGTAACTAACTTAATATGGAGAGAGAAAGTGGGACCACACAATTAGTGTAGTTGAATAAGGTTTAATTAGTTTTAGTAAGGGTATATTCGTAATTTCCCACTCAAAAACTTTACCAAGAATAGAAAGAAGTAAAATGTTGCATTTAATTTGAAATTGCCGTTTATGGAAACTGTTGCATTTAATTTGGAACGGAGGAAGTAGGTGATTTTGTCAAATATAACCATTTTTTATTTATTTTTTTTTTTGTTCAGGAAAGATAATTGGTCCGAAGACCAACCCTATTTAAATTCTTAGCGCTACGAGCCATGCACACCTTCGTTGGGTGGGTAGTGGGAATTTATACCCACAAGCAAACATTTTTAAACAAACTCCCCAAATCGGGGAGTGATAAGAGTCGAACACCCGACCTCGCGGTTGGGAGGTGGGAGCACCAACCATTGGGCTCCCACGAGGACCTCAATCAAATATAACCTTTTTGAAACACAATAAGTTGTAATTTAAGAACCAAGAATCAACTAATATTTAATTTTGATACATTTTCTAATTTTCCGATCTGATGTTGCCATCAATTAACACCATTAGAAATTTAGAACTACTTCTACCAATTTGATAGTTTTCTGTTAATCAAGTAGATATGATTATATGAATAAAACCATGAAAAGTCAAGAAATAAAGTCATTAGAAAGATACAAAAGATATCAACATTAAACATAAGTTGTATTACGGATCTATATTTTGTTACTTCACTGTATGATATACTTTAAAGGTAAGTTGTCTTTGTTATTACCATTTTTATGGAAGAAACACTTTTTCCTCTGCTTTCCACTAAAAAATCTTTGTTATGAGAAAACAATGTATGTGACAATATTTTTGTCATAATACTGGTCTTGTCTTCGAATTACGGCCCAAAAAGTCAAACTTTTGGATCATTAACACTTATTTTTCTTTATTCCCTTTTTGTGCGTGGAAGTCATGCACATTTTCAAAACTCTAGCTATTTCCCATAATCCAACATATGAAGAGGGGATGAAAAAGGGGATCAATGACCAAATATTCGATTTTTTGGATAGAATGTGACGACAAGATTGATATTTTAGTCAATAATATATTGGTAACTAAGCGAAATATTGCAATCTATAAACTATATACTCGAGGGTATGATCTTTTTGCTCATTGTTTATTTAGAAGAAAAAATAAATAGTATTGGTTATACGGTACACGGTACACCATACACCCACATTTTTTTAAGGGAAACATCAAGCCGATATATTAAATCAAATCAAGATCCGCCAAAGTTTGAAGACTTTGGGGGAATAGGTCCATACAAATGCGCTCAACATTCACCTCAACTTCCCATCTAGCAATACAATGTGCTACCGTATATATTACCTGCTCGTCTAACTAACATGAGTACATCTAAACGACAAGAAAGAACTAGCAAGCTAAGCAATGTCATCATATAACAAGAAAATCGGAGCGGCTCCCGTCCTCTTTCCATTTACTTTCACCACATTCATAGCATCTCCTTCCAGAATAATATGCTGAAAGCCCATCCTTCCCGCCACTTCCAGCCCAAAATTTGCTGCTCCAGCTTCAGCATAACTACTATAAAAAAGGGCAAATATAACTGTCAAATAAGACTTTACATAACACTTTTGAGGCGTTTTCCAAGTCAGTGTAATGTACAGTATAGATAACTCCTAGTGAAGGTGTTATGTTTGAGAGAGAATAGAAAACACCTCTTTTGTAGAGGTGTTATTTTTGGTTTCAAAAAAGATAGCACCTTCTTAACGTGGGTGTTGTGCTTGATTATATAAAAGATAACACCTTTTTAATATAGGTGTTATGTTTGATTCTACAAACATAACACATGAGTTTCTTTTTTTTTTTTGAAAGAGAAATTTCATTAATTGAAGGCCAAACGGCTTTTACAATAGGTATTAAAGAAAAACAAGATACAATCAAACAAGGTGAAATCGAATTCGAGCAATACAGCGCAGCCCCCTGTAGATGAGGAAGTCTATCATTCTGATATAGTTTGGGAAGAGTATTCTTGATTGAGCCATGTTGACCGCATCCGAGATTCCAATACCTTCATGTTGAGTCTCGAACTTCAACCAATGAGAACAATTTCTCATACCTAAAGACAAAAAAACATACTTACAACTCCTATAGGGGAGAAGGAGATCTCCACAATAGAGACTAAGATCCTCATAGCAGAGTTTGAAAAAATCTCATAAAGAGAGACTATTTTATTCAACAAAACAAGAAAATAAACTAAAAACTGAAAATAAACTCACAACTCATCTGTTATCTTTGCATGTGTTTGTAATAAAAAAAATAATTTAATTTGGTTACAACGGTTTCCAAAATTCTAAACCCACTAGTTTATCTTCTTCTTTTTCAAACACTTTGAAGCAAACTTCATACCAGACCTTATAAAGTTTCAACAACTATGATACATCTATACTATCTATCTATCCTGTCAAAAAAAAAATATACTATCTATCTATACTAATATATTAAAAGGTGTTCTTAACAAAGTAACGGCGCCACGTGGCGCTCTCCCTTAGGTTGTTTTACTACAAATGATCCATATACAAAAAAAAAAGTAAATGTATTGTATAGGATTTGATCCTATGACCTTCAAGTTTTTATACTAAAGTTTTTAACACTAAACCAAATGATATTTGGTCTTTATCATTTTAAAGTAAATTATTAATAATGAAAACTATAAGTACGCGGGCGTAAAATGTGGCCTACAAACTAGTTGTTATATAAACGAGGTGATTAATGAGAAAAATTAATTACAATAATATAACTAAATCAATGTCAACTCTTACAAACAAAAATGCCCAAAGATCAAAACCTAGATCTTGATTCTAAAGTTGAAAAAAAAGGAGAAAATGTTAGAACTGATCTCTACGATCTGTTGTTGTCCTCAACTGTAACTTTCCACAGCATAAGTGAAGAGAAGATATGAATCTGCAAAAATACAAAATATAAATGATGAGAGGAAACAATTCTACCAAAATCGAGTACATAGTATAAATAATATTCATCATTAAAAAATGAACATAATTACAAATATTAGATTCACATTAAACAAAAATCATCAAAACCCATAAACAAGAAAAATCAAGCAAGAGAAAAGAAATTGCTAAGGTATTAGCTGGATGCTTAATCTGATAAAGGTAGGAGTTTTATGTGGTGGTGGGGATTAGATAACGCTTGGGGAGTATACATGTTTTATTTTTACTAGTTTTGAGCCCGTGCGTTGCACGGGTTGTTGTTTATTTTATTTTTTTGCAAATTTTTAGTTAATATTATTGTTGATTTTGTGTTGCTGTGAAATGAGATTATTCAACACCATTGTATTTACATACTTCCTCTGTTCTTTTTCTATTACAACAATTACTGCTTTGAGTAGTTTCATCTTTTGGAACCATTCTACTATTGGTAAAAAAAAGTAACTATAGTTGATAATATTGCCTTTACTTTATGTTAATAAAACCATCATTAATTACCCAAATTATCTCATAAAGTTGCGTTTACTTTATTAAGGATTTATTTATCCCCTACCCTAGTTAACTAAAGGGATACCTCTATGCTAAACTACCCATTTTTTTTATTTCCTTAAAAACCATACCCAAACCAATTGTTGCAGTAGAAAAAGAACGGAGAAACTATTTATCATTATAGTGTAATTTCTAGAGTTGTTATTGCGATATACAAATTTTTCAATTTTTAATATTCAATCGAATATTGTATCTAAGTCTATTATTAAATGGTATCCTAATAATAGGTATGACTAACAATAGTTAACACAGTTTTAACATGAATAATACCCGAATGATACTTTAAGAAAGTAGAGGGTAATAATTTAATAGATGCAGGACAGAAAGAATAGAGAAAAACATGAGTGACAGCCACAACTTCAACGTTTAATATAGCACATAAATACTAACGCATATAGAATGGAAGATGGGAAAGCCAAAAAGAATATCATAATGATAGTATCATGAATATAATTAATTAAATATAAAACTAACCTCTACTAATAATCAAAAATACTATTTAAGAGAAGAAAAAAAATACCACTTCATCAATCATGACCATATCAAGACTTATCAAACTTCCCCCGTTTTTATGATACGTGACCTCAAATATTCTATAAACGCGAACATATGAATTTTTTTATCTTTATATAACTCAATTTTTAAAATATGATTTTGAAAGACATAATTACTATTGTCATGTATAATACGCTATTTTTATAGTTATTTTTATATATATTTAAAATAAAGAATAAATAACACGTTATTGTTCATCTAAATAAATATATTTTCATAAGTTGTAAAACTATATGGTATATGGATCTTATTTCGAATCATATTTCGAGCACTCTCCGATGGTAAAAAGAATTACACTATTGCGAATTATGTAGCATCAATTTACATAGTATAATAATTTAGGTTATCATATATAATATTAAAGCAAGAAAACTTCATCCTATGTGGCAGCCCCATATTCTTCAAAGCCTCACGTTGCTCCTCGGTTTGTCATCGTATTTCACACAGCTGCCACGTGTCATGATTCTTCAGGCCTCTCATTAAAAATATTTTTGGGCGTTGCTCAATTCTTTCAATCAATCATCTAACATTTTAGGAAATAAATCATACACCAATAAATCGGTTATGTTAAGGATTTAAAAATTGAATCAATCACTTCCCAAAATAATAATAACGTACAGGCTTTAAGGGAAAAAGAATAATTCACAAAACCTGTTACCTTTGCTTTAGTTTATGTTGACCATAGAAAATTTATTTTTTCCCCTTCATAAACACAACAAAGCATTTGGCTCAATTGAATATTGCATAGACCGACTAATACTATGGCTTCAAAATTCAATTTCACAAAGCTGGGCAAAGTCATCATGCATGATGAAAACGACAAGATTGAAATAGGTAATATAATTTATGTTAGTTCTAATTTTATATTTATTCTTAATAGTTTTAATGGTTGCAATTTTAATAGTCAATGTTCAATTTGTTTTTTTTTTTTCAGATTTAGTAGCAATGGTTATAAATTTAGGTCGGGTGGAATTAGAGACTGTGTGAAACATCAACAAACAATGTATCACCATATAAGTATACTATTATTTGGACTAACTAATGACTACAGAAATTCCTCGAAAATAGATCCACAAACACACATGCATTCATAAAATTCTAGAATTATTTATATTGTGAAATAATATTAAGCAAAGTTGATTTTTTCTTAAAAAATAATCAATTGATACATACAACCATATAATAAGTTATCGGTAATTTCTTATTGTTTCTTTTTTTTCCTTAAGAACATACTAGATGTTTTTTTAGGCCATTTTGCGGAGAAAAAGAAAATTTTGTTGGTTTAAGATATATACGCATGCAAAATAGGAATAGTGATCGAAATAAAAAAAAAATTGAAGTTAGAACCTACAATGAAATGGAAACTTATCATCAAAGCTTACCTTTTATTCTCTTTGAGTTAAGTTAATATCCAAGAACTCAATTTATTTTATATCTCAAACAAGAAATTCAAACTGAAAATACGTAGTTAAATTTCTTCATATCATAGAAAGGTCGTGTTTAATATTTGAAGTGATGTAAGAGATTTTTCACCATAAAAAAGGGGTTAGATATTAGAGTTTTTTTGGGGAAGATGACAAGATTTTCATTTTAAAGGATCCTTCAATGGAGCTGAGGTGAAGGGAGGAAGAAGAGAAGGCAAAATGGCAAATGGAGAAGAAGAGGCTCATTTGATAGGTTGGATAAAGTGGACGGATTCTCCTAGGCAAACAAATATTAATGCCCAATTTTTATTTATTTTTCTTTAAAGATATTGCTAATTGATAGGTTGGATAAAGAAGTATTCTTTTGTTAATATCATTCCACTAAATGGCTATATTATCAAGTATTTTATAAAGGTTACTTTAAAAAAGTAATAGTGTTTGAGAAGTGTTGTTTCTCAAGCACGGTAATATTATCGAATAAGAATAATGATATTTGATAGATAGAATAGAACTTATCTTTCTGTAAAATATTTGATATATTTTTAACTATCAATAGTTTTAGATCTGTTTGATCAAATACAAAACCACTTTGTTTGATTTGCACTTCATATGTGATATATTTTTCTGGAACAACAACTGGAGAAGATTGTCTGCAACAAAATGTCTTACCTAGCGCATGAACATCATGTTACCAAGTGGGAGTGTGGGACTATCATTTTTGTTTTTATATGTAACACAATTGATATAGATATTTGAAATGCGTATGATAAATAAAGATAAATAAAATTTACATGAATCTGAATAATCATCTTAATACTCTGTATGTGTCAGTGCCGTCTCGGACATTTTTGGAGCCTAGAGCGAAAATTAAAAAAAGGGCCCTAAACAATGGAGACATATTTGCCGAAATATGCGCTTTATATTATTGGAATTTTTCCCCTTATATATATTGTTGGAGTACTAATTTGATTGTCAGAAGAAAAAAAATTGGCCACCGTGCCAACACTAGTAGAATAAATGCTTATTGCTGCGGTCATTAAGTGGCCTATTGCGGCGGTTTTGGCCGCGCAACAATAAAGGGCGCAGCAATAGGTAATTAACCTATTGCTGCGATTTTTAACCGCAGCAATAGAACAACCTATTGCTGCGGTTCTTACCCAAAACCGTAGCAATAGGTATTTTTTTTAATAAAAAAATGAAACCTATTGCTGCTGTTTTTGGTAGGAACAACAGCAATATGTATTTTTTTTAATAAAAAAATAAAACCTATTGCTGCTGTTTTTGATAGGAACAGCAGCAATAGGTGTCAGTGGAGTTTTTTTTTTTGCTAGCTAGAAAGGAAAATGATTGAAAAATACAAATAAAACTAGAGAAATCTCATCAACAACAAATCACGCTACCAACAATGTAAATATATATAACGATCGAAAATAAAATTCAGTATATACAAAATAAAAATCAGTATATACAAAACAATTGCAAAAAAAATATAAAACTAACAACAAAAATATACAAAATAAAAATCAGAACCCCTAAACATGATATTGAGTCTCAAAAAATAAAAATGAAGAAAAAAGCAAAAAGAAATTAAAAACAAGAACTCAGATAATTCGCCGACGAAGACTAATTGAAAAACTAAATCAACAGTGAATCATCAACATCGTTCTTCGCTTCAACCTTCAACATCAAAATCAGCGGTGTTCTCGCGAAGACAGAGGAGTTTAGTGTTGATTGTGGCGCCGGGATTCGAAAGCTTAGAGCGAAGATTGACTGAATAACCGCATAGATTCTCGAGCTTCACATTAATTCTGTAATTCGAACAAAAAGCAGCTCAATTAATGAATTCCAAAACCTCAAAATCAACACAATTTCAACGAAAAACTCAACACGTAAAAACTCGAGAGAGAAAGAAAGAGTTTTACCCCAACATCACTACTTCTTCACTCCAAACAAAAGAATATGTTTATAATTTCAGATCTGAAAAAAAAAACAAAAATGAAAATAAAATGTAAAAAATCCATTACATAATTTCAGATCTTAAAAAAAAAAAAAAAAAAAAACGAAAAGAACTGAAACTTACTAAAATATTATTTTTTTAATAGTATTTTAATATATTCTTTGCGGTTCTTGAAAGAAACGGCGGCGAAGATGACGAGATAGATGTGCTTGGTCGAAGAATGGAAGTCAATTTTTTTCAAGGAGAAGAGAGGAGTGAAATGGGAAATAGAGGGTAACCTTTTATTAATTAAAAAAATTTCGTTTTTTGACAATATATTAAAATATTATTTTTTAATAGTTTTTAATAAAAAACCGCAAAGCAATATCTTTATTTTATATTTTACCTTTTTTTTTAAGTTATTTTATATTTTACCTTTTCTTTTTAAGTGATATATTGCTGCGTATGGGTAAAACCGCAGCAATACCACCGCAGCAATAAACAATTATTCTACTAGTGCAAAACGCAAAACATTATAAGAGCTTGAAATGGGAGAAAGTGGAGAGGGTAAGATAAAAATTGTTGGCATGGTTGTGAGCTTAATTAGGATAAAAAATCAAGAATGATAGTTTTGGCCACCTCCCAAAACTTTTTTAAAGAATTTTTTTTTCAAAGAGATGGGGTCCATAAAAAAGAGGGCCCATGAGCCGTCGCTCATGGTGCTCCCCCTATTAGCCGGCTCTGGTATGTGTTCAAATTTTGTGTACGATATGCTTGGATCCATTTGTTATGTGCAACTAATAAAAAAAAATGATCAAATGTATGCATTCAAGACCTTGAGAAAACAAAGAGAATAACATTGGTTGATGGAGCAAGTCACTTTTTCTCTCAAATAAGATCTAAATAAGTAAATAATAAGTTAACCTTTAATTTCCTATACACAACCACATATTTTTTAGGAACATTGTACATATGTGTGCTTTATAATAAATAGTAGTTTTAAGTTTTATTTCTCAAACTTATATGGATTTAGCTTTTATATTCTTAGCTTCTCTATTATTATTGTTATGTATGGGTGTAGTGTCTAGCATGATCAAAACCAACGGTAACATTAGTGTAGTCATAAACTCCAATAATTTTTTTCAAAGGATCTCAATTTACAAGAGAAAATGGAATAACATACAGATTCAATGTACGTATTCTATCTTAGTGTCAATTATAGGAAAGTAATAACAATAGTACTATTTATAATAAATAAGTTATATTTCATAGTTGTATAATGCACGGGTCATAAGCCTGATTTAGTTCTTTTCAATACAAGATCATAAAGTTTCAATCACAAGTTATTAGTTCTAAAATATAGGGAGTTTATTTTTTTTTAAAAAGCACAACCTCCCAAAACTTTTTTAAAGATTATTTTTTTCAAAGAGATGGGGCCCATAAAAAAGAGGGGCCCTGAGCCGTCGCTCAAGGTGCTCCCCCTGTTAGCCGACTCTGGTATGTGTTCAAATTTTGTGTACGATATGTTTGGATCCATTTGGTATGTGTAACTAATAAAAAAAAGTAATGATCAAATATTCAAATGTATGCATTCAAGACCTTGAGAAAACAAAGAGAATAACATTATATTTATGAGAAAACAATGTAAATAGGGATTAAAATATTTATATCATAATACTACTCTTGTCTTTGGATTACGGCCCAAAAAGTCAAACTTTTGATCATTGATAGCCTTTTTTTCCCCTCCCTCTTTGTCCGTGGAAGTCATGCACATTTTTTAAAATCTAGCTATTTGCCAGAATCCAACATGTAAATAGGGATGAAAAAGGGGATCAATGACCAAATATTCGACTTTTTGGATAGGATGCGATGACAA
This sequence comes from Beta corolliflora, assembly GCA_947648045.1. Classification (NCBI taxonomy): domain Eukaryota; kingdom Viridiplantae; phylum Streptophyta; class Magnoliopsida; order Caryophyllales; family Amaranthaceae; genus Beta; species Beta corolliflora. Next base: position 1,491,357 of record CANSZD010004250.1, read on the forward strand.
TGTTGGTATTTTAGTCAAGAGTATATTGGTAACTAAGCGAAATATTGCAATCTATACACTATATACTCGAGGGTATCTTTTTGCTCATTGTTTATTTAGAAGAAAAAAATATAGTATTGATTCTACGTCACACGGTACACGATACACCCACATCTATTGTATAGGTTTTGAAGGAGAATTGTAGTTCTTTCAAACTAGGAAACTAGATTAATTAACTAGGTCTATTACGCTGTACTTGATTACTTAAAAAGGCCGCCCCTTCACATATTGACTTCCTAATTACACCTAAACTCCTGAAGCATGAACAAAATCTCATGTTTGCTTGTGCTTCTTTCTCTAAACCTAATAATACTAGACTAGTCAGTTACACAAGTAGGGGAATTAGAGATCTCGATTTAGAAGGGCAAGTAATCGAACCCTTGTCACAAAGGTGGAAAGAGGGCCTCCAACCAAACTAGGTCAACCTTGATTCTTACGGTACACCCGCATATATTTTATAGGTTTTGAATTTGTTCAAACTAGGAAACTAGCTAGGTCAATTACGCTATTTATACTTGATTAATTATAAAGATTGCCCCTTGCCGGCTTGCCTTCACACATTGACTTCCTAAACCTAAACTCCAGAAGCATAAATAAAAGCTCATGTTTGCTTGTGCTTCTTTCTCCAAACCTAATAATATTAGAGACTAGAGAGTATGGAGATCACAAAAAGACGGAAGACCATCATCAATGAAGACCGTATGTCCCAACTCCCCGAACATCTACAACACCAAATACTCTCTAACCTTTCCTTCGACGAAGCCGCGGCAACTAGCGTGCTGTCGAGTTCATGGAAGGAGGTATGGCTAACCCTCCCATATTTACATCTAGATGAGGATTTCTTCTCAAAGATTAAGCAAAAACACACCGATATTTCCCATGAACAATTTTTTGATCAAATATGTACAATGCGGTCCAAGTGTGCTCATCATAAGAATAAGATGTTGGAAGTGCTCAAACTTCATATCCCAACAAATCCTATATCCATGGTTAACCTCTTAGAATCACCCATAACTTATTTGGTAGACAATTTTATTGTTGGTGCAGTCAATGATTTCCAAGTCAAGAAGCTTGATGTTTCTTCTGATACGAGGAAACATTTTCCCATTTTTTTGAGGTCTTGGAAACAAGCTAAATTAACGCACTTAACATTGAGTGGGTGTATAGTTAATTCTTGTAAAGAAACAAAATTGTCTAACTTAAGGTGTTTGTCTTTAGAGCATGTCTTCTTAAGCCAAGAAGTGCTTGATAGTTTCACAACTAATTGCAATCTCATAGAGTCCTTAAGTATAGTCTATTGTGCTGGCAAGTTTAACACACTAAACGCCTCATGCCTTAAAAGACTGGTCACTCTGAAAATCAGGTATACAACACCATCCTTTAAGAAGATTGTGATAGATGCCCCAAATCTTACACACTTTAGGTTTTCGGGCTTAGGTCCAGGCAATTTGTATGTACTTATCCATGGTCTAGCATCGAGCAAGGGCTTGAAATCTTTAGCTATATCTTATAATGCCGCGATAACTGATGAGTGGTTGAACCATATCAATATTGTGCATCTCACCAAGCTTGAACAACTCTGTTTGGTTGGTTGTCCTAATCTAAGGCATATTAGGATCTCGAGCAGTTCTCTAAGTACAATTTTTCTGAAAAGTCTTAAGTTGGAGGAATTCAAGATTATTGACGCTCCTAGACTGTGTCGGTTAATTTACTCTGGCAATCCTATCCCATCGTTCATACTAAACAATGCTAATGTTCTAGCAAACACAAAAGTTCAGTTGTTCTTGAAGAACCAAAAGTGGAACAACATCATCGAAGATGCTGGTCTTCAGCATGAGAAGCTAGTTACTTTTTTGGGTCTTTTTAATAGCATTATTACGAGAAGTTTGCAAGTAGAATTGACAAAGGTTTGTCTAATTACTAGCATCTATTTCACAATGGTAGTTAAGTTTTGATTTTTTTTCTCTTTAGTAGCTAAATTTAATTTAAATCTCAATGGTAACCCTGTGTTTATGGTCATACCTGATAATGATTAACCATTTTTCGTTATTTACGATTGTTAAAATAGTTGTTATCAAACTAAGTAAGGTTTCTAGTGTCTAAATAGACATATATTCCCTTTACAAACTAATTTTCATTCATCTCTTACTAAGAGGAGGGATGAACTAGGATTTCAATGAAAAGAAAAATAGTTTTTTTAAGGGAACTTATGTCATTTTAATTAGTTTAAAAAACCTTAATTAGTTTATAAACAATCCTTTTACCAATTTTTTATAACGAGGAATGATTTTTATTGGCAAAATCTTTAGCATAACCAAAATCACAGGGTTAACATTAATAATTAAAATTAAGTTTGTTATACCAAAGTGAAAAATCCAAAACTTAAGGTTACCGTTGAGAATTTTCTAAATTTTTTTTGGTTAATGATTGTTTATGCACTCCTAAATCATATATTTTGCCTGTGTATGTAGGACATAATAGTGCCTCCGGATATAAGAAAAAGACTAAGTCCTCCCCTTGTTGTTGTCAAGAACTTGAAACTCAATTATGTCGCATTGAACAGGGAAGAACTTGATGACATTGTTGAATATGTTGATGGCTTAGTTTGGCTTACTCCGCGACCACAAACAGTCGATATCAAGTTTAAGCAGTGTCATTTTAGTAAGACACTAAAGATGCTCAAGGTAATACAATTGCATCCATTATCCAGGCTAATTCTTGTTATAGTAATTCCCTAACAGCTTGTTTGGTTCGTTTTTTTGTTAAGTAAAGAAAGGGAAGAGAAAAGAAAGGAAAAAACCTTTATCTTTCCATATTTTGTTTAAGTTTTCTCTTTCCTCCCAAATTCCTCCAATTTTGGGAGAAAAGGAAAATTAAAATTTTGTAAAGATGTTTTTTTTTTTCCATTTTCTATCACTTATAATGTTATTTTTAAACCAAACATTGGATTCTGAACTGTTTTCTTCCAATTCCTTTCGTTTCTTTCCAAATTCCCTCTACCAAACAAGCTGTAACATATTTTTTTATTTCTTTACTTTCCTCTGCCTTTGATTGTTGTTCAAGGTAGTCCTACCTTTATGCAAGGGACTTTATTGACATCTCAAATTATAATACTTCTAATAAAACACAGATTGATCTACCTCTCCTTTGAACTGTTAAAATTAATAAAAAACATTGTATTGATTGTTATTAGAGATATATAAGAGATTTGAAGGAAATAGTTTTTCTATATCTTAATAAGAACATTGTACTTAACACTCATTTTGTTCGTGATGATATTCATGGAGGTCTTATTGTTTCCTCGTATGTACCAACATCTATTTAGTTAGCAGATATTTTTACAAATACTTTAGGCAAGACTCATTTGACTTTCTTTTTCGAAAGTTGGGTGTTGAAGATCTACGTGCTCCAATTTGAGAGGGGTAAGATGAATATATTACAACTTGTGTTTGTTTAGCCATCTTTCCTAGTCTTTAGTATATCTTTCCAAATGTCTCTTATATCTTTAATGATTGCTGATTCACAACCCCAAATTACTGGTCCTAAAACTTATAGCTAACATCTAAAACTATAAAATCTTGGCTTCACCACTTACATTTGTTGTTCCTTTTGTTTGCTTTAGTTTCTATAAATAATTGTTCTTTAATTTAATACTATTATGTTTCATTTGTGATTATTAGTTCAAGTACAAGAAAGATGATGAATCATTGGAGAAGTGTGATTATTGTGAACTTCTTCCAGTCAGATGTTGGCGGCATTGCTTAAAGAAAGTGACAATTAGAAATTTAGAATCTGGTAAGAGTTCAACTGTAACTGAACTTGATGCTAAATTAGAAGAGTTCTTCAATCCTGCAACAAAGTCTCAGAAATCTTGATGTAAAAATCAACTACGCACACGAAGAATAATCGCATTTTGATCAAACAAGGAATGTTGCAGCTAGCTAGCCTCTTTGAGAACATACAAAATACAAATAATCGTAAAAGCTAGAGTGACAAACAAATGGGTTTTAGTGATATAGGCTTAGGTCTTTATTTAGTTTACCAGATTCTATCTGATTATTCTTCATAATGTAATTTGATATGTTTTTTTCCCTGGTTTAATACGATTTGGTACAAACTACTATGTTTAAAGTTGGTGAGATATGATAGTACGAATATATGATGCACCTTTCAATCTCAAGGTTTCGGATTCAATTCCCATTAGGGAGCATTTTGAGTGAGAATATTCATATCCTCCCCCCCCCCTCCCAAAGTGTTTAGCCTACTAATCCGAGTCGGGTTGACATGTGAGAGTTTTCAACTTGATTGAACTCGTCGCCTTACCTACCAAAAAAATGATTATGTATATGATGCTTGGCCTACAATTGAAATCTATCATAAGTTATTAGAATTTATTGAAATTTATTTAAACTAATTTGAATTTATTGAAACTTATTGAAATTTTATTTTAGAGGTTCTAGAGCTTATATGAACTTATTAAATTAAATCTTACCTTTACTTTTTTAAGGCGGAGAGAATGGACCCTTTATAAACTACTATCACAAAGTTTCTAGAAAATATTTCAACTAAAAAAAGTAGAAAATGTATTATTTTTAGATTATATTTTGACTATTGATAACCCTAAGTTTCACCAACTTTTTTCAAACAAATAGATCTACATTATTGATTATTCATGACTAGTCTCAAGTTTTCAGCATGATACCTTATCAAAATATAGTCTCATATATATATGAAGTTACTAGATTTGAGCCCGTGCGATATGCACAGTTGTGTGTCAATATTTTTTATAATAAAATTATATATACAATTATATTATTAATGTATACAGTAATAAATACTTGTGGAGAGATTATAATGATGTATATGCAACACTGAAATTTAGATTTTGATTAATACTATTAAAGTGACAAGTTGAGATATTAACTTTTGTGCTGTTTTCCATATCATTATTGATGAGTGATATTTATATCACTCAAATACCTTATTTTCCTCATGTTTAGAGTCATTTTTCCTCTTCATTTATCACTTTCTAGCTTATTTTGTTTAATTTAGAGTAATTGAGTTATTGGTAGCGTATTTGTGAATATTAGTTATTTTGGCTATTTATATATGGTTTGGTAATGCTTATTTGTGTTTGATGTTGTAGGATCCACCTTAGAGGTCTCCATACCACACACCAAGCATAGAGTGAAGCAATTTTGCCAAAATAAGAGCTTTTGGAAGGATTTGTGCATAAGGGTCATATTTAAATAGTCATAACTTTCAGCACACAAAATATTTTTCAGTGATTCAAGTTGGATATAAAAGTTTGGCTCGATATCTTTCCAACGAGTGGTCATAAGCCCCATTCCGATGAAAAATGAAAGAGATATGGCTGTTTGAAATCAAGAGCGTCTGCCAGAACTGCGCGCCCGCTCCGTATTGTCTAGCGCGCCCGCGCAATAGGCCCAGAAAACATTCTGCCTGCGTGAAATTGTATGGAGAGCCCGCTCCAAACTATATGGAGCGCCCGCGCCGCTTGATTTCTGCGGAAATCCTGTTTTTCGGCCCGTTTAATGATGTAATGTTTAAATCTTTTAAAGGGACGGATCCCTAACTTTTGAAGGGGGGAGAAGAGAGCTAGCCTCCACAAGCTTAGTTAGAGGTTTTAGTTAGGGTTTTTAGAGAGAGAAACTCTCATCTTCTAGAGAGAGAAGTGAGAGAAACTTGTTGAAAGCTTGAATTTTGAAGAATCTAAGAAGGAAACTTGAAGATTTTGAGACTCCTTGCAACTTTAATGAGAATTTCTTACTCTCTCTCATGTTTTGTTGCTTTGTCTATTTATTTTCATGTCATTTTCACTCTATTTACTTGTTCATCCTAGATTAGTGCTTGATTTCATGTTTTTAGTTTGTTATTTAGTTCATTTTTTATAATTTATTATGATTTGTGAGTAGTTATTTTGCTTGGGAGGGGATGAAGCCATTAATGATATCATGAGCCTTTGGGTGCCTTTGGGTCATATTTGGTGTTATTTTGGAAAATGAAATCAAATGAGCAATAGGGGTTTTATTGTTTGTTTTTGTGATTGGCCTCCATGGAAACTTAATTATTAGTCACTTCAATGAAGGATTGAAAGATGAAATTGAAGAGTTGACTCCCTATTTGTTCACTTAACTAAACTTGCATGAAAATAGGGGTTTTAGTTAAGGGATATATTTAGTCATTTCATGCTCTTGAGTTGGGGGTTTGTTGCATGAAAATAGGACATAATCTCCAATTTGAGTAACCCTCTTTAGCTTGAAAGAGTAATTAGGGATATGTTAGATGATCCATTTGATTCATTCTCTTTATACTACCCCCTTATTTGCCTAATTGTTTTCATGATTGAAATAATTGGTGAATTCCCCTACCCTAGTTCCTTTTGTTTAATAGTTTTTAGTTGATAATTGACAAATCTCTTCCCTATATCTTAGCCTAGCTTATTATAATTAACATTTTCAGTGATTACCCTTAGTCCTTGTGGAAGAATGACCCTTGCTTGCCATTATACTTAGGTTAGTGGTTAGTTAGGTTGTTTGATTTAGGAGTTTTGTCCAACGACCAAAATATCCTATTATCAAAATGGCGCCGTTGCCGGGGACTTCGGCTAACATTGATTTGTGTTGATTAGATGAGTCTAGGTTTTTTGTGAATATTTTTTTATTTCTCTTTGTTTTCTTTTTCTTTTTCTTTTATTTTCTTTATCCAAAAAAATTGAAAAATGACAACCTTTTACCTTCCCCAATATGAACATGAAGTATTTTGGAGGTACTATTGGAGGCTTGGAGATTCTCTTGGTTGTGACCATAGCTTTGAAAAATGGGAAATTTGTGATGTGATGTTTGAGGGTTTAAATGAAGAAACTAAAAGGGTGGTAGAGTCTATGTCTAATGATGATTTCCATGCTCAATCTTTGGATGAGGCTTGGAGTCTATTTGAATGGTTGGCTAGAGATACATATGAATGGGAAATGTCAATACATACTAATCAAAATCTTGAAAATTTCTCTAGTTATGAACCCGAGACTTATATTCCTCCCCCATTTTGCGCTCATTTGATTGATGCATATTATAATGTTAATGATGTTCATGCATCTCATAAATTGTCTTCAAACCCTTGCATGAATTCCTATGATCAATCTTATGCTCCCAATGATGAATCTCATATGCTTGATTGTGAACTCATTCCCCAATTTGATTCTTAAATTGTTTCCCCACCTATTGATGACCCCCTTTTGCAATTAGAAATTGATTTGAAATTGCTTAAGGAAAAATGGGGTTGCAATGATGATATCCTTAAGTTTAATTGTGTTGATTCAATGCATGTTGAAAACGAAAATCAATTGGGAAAGAGTAGCATAGAGCTTGAGGATGATTTTGAAGTTTGGATGAATAATGGACATGTTCTTGAAGATAACTCATTGATGGAAGAAGTCTCCCCTCTTAAGTCTTGTGATGTGAGTGAAGTGGTTAGTGAAAGCCTTGTTTCTATCCCTTCCCCTCATATTCCATTTACAAGAAGGATTGACCTTATTCCCTCTACTCCCATTTTATATCCATTTTCATCTCTACAAACTCCAAATCTAGATGAGCTTCTTGCCTCTTTTAACCTTCTAGTGCCCAATTCGTTCATTATTAAGGAGAAGAGTGAGATCGCCACCAAAAAAGATTTTGTAGAGGAGAGTTTGCTATCTTATTTTTCTTTTTCTTCTTATTTTGATTCTTCTTCTTCTTATTTCTTTATTTTTCCTTTTGTTTCTTCTTTTAGGCATCCTTCTCCTCATTTGCATGGAGTTGCATTGCACTTTATGCACACTTTACATTCTATCATTGCATTCTTAATAATAATTGAAATGTGTGCTAGTGTATATGACAAACTTTTGCGATCTTTATCGGGATATTTACTAGAAAGGTCATGCTTGGGACCTTAAACAAGCCTTTCTCGGGAAGTAACCCGTGATTTATTGCTCTGATTTTCTTTTTTTATTTTGCTTAACTTTTTTTTTCTATCCATTATTTTGGGTTTAGGTACATAGTTCGAATAACAACCATTCTCAATAGTACGTGGAAAGCAAATCATAATTTTGAAGAATTTGATTAGAAATGGAGAAATTGGGTCATTTGCGGGTATTTACACCCACCTACTATCCGGTAGCATCCTTCCTTTTCTCTTTCTCTAATGCTTTATGATTGTGGAACATATGCTTGTTGGTTTGGGTGTTTCTTTCCCCTCCCTCCCTCCCTTTGATCTTCTTGTTCAAGCATTGAGGACAATGCTTTATTCTAGCTTAGGGGAGTAGCTATTCGCTAGCTTGGGGGAGGTGTATATACTTTGTTTATTTGCTTTTCTCATTGTTGCATAAATTCAAAATCTAAAAACATTTTCGTTTAATTTCTTTTCTTTTTCCAAAAAAATTGAAAAAATTGAAAATCCAAAAAAAATGAGGAATAAGAAAAGTACAAAGCATTTCATGTCCAAGGGAAGATTCATGTTGTTGGTAAATTTATGTGGATTCCTTTGCTTTGGTCATTTGGGTAGATAAGTATAGGTATTTCCATTGGATGCTTGTATGTGTAAATTGGGGCGATTAGGGATTGATTAATCTTTGTTGCTTGATTTTCTACTTGAAAAGGCATTCTATAATTCTAAATGTTGTCAAACTTTGTGTTGAAAAGTGTCGAATTATTTCTCTTTTGGAAGTTGTAGTGACCCTAGTTGATTCTTGAAATCTTCTTTGTTGCACAAGTTTTTACCTCAAAACAAGCTATGCTAAGAGCTAAATTCGATTGTAAAAAAAAAGTGTTTTAAGTCTTGAGTCCAATAAGTGGAGCCAATGAGCCCACAAGGCATAATAAGCCTACTAAAGTCCATGAAAAAAAAAATCAATAAGTGGTAATTACCACATGTCCTTGAGAAAGTGGGTTAGTTGAAATGTTTGAGTGGGAACTCGAAAAGTTAATAAGTAGAGTTTTCCTAGTAATGATGAATGTCATTATGGCTTAAACATTGAGACTTTAGACCATTTGCTCAATCATTTTAATCCTACAATCATGGTTTCTCTTAGCAAAAGTCAAGTTTGGGGGAGTTCATGTGCGCTATAGGTGATTAGGATCGATCTTGGGACCTTCTTCATCCATTTGAGAACGATTTGTGACTCTTGAATGCCTAAGTAGACTCTAATTGATGGTTGAAGCTTTTGATAGTGTTAATTTTGCACCTTAGATTAGCCTATCCCCTATATTCCTAAGTCATGGATACATATTGATAATGGTTATGCTTTGAAAGTTTGCTTAATTGCCTATTGCTTTGTGAACCATGATTAAAGAGATGACTTTGGACTAATTATATATATTTGTGCTTGATTAGAGTTGTGGGTTAAGACTCTAGGGAAACCCTCACGAGAGCAAACTCGTCCACTAGAGCGATCTAGGGGTTTAAAGGGCTTGTTGCACATGCTAAGTGCAACCGTGATTCCTACGACAGTGAGTTATAATTTCTAGCTTTTTAGAGTAGTACTGCATTATTTTGTTTCATTTGCTCGAGGACGAGCAAAGGTTAAGCTTGGGGGATTTTGATGAGTGATATTTATATCACTCAAATACCTTATTTTCCTCATGTTTAGAGTCATTTTTCCTCTTCATGTATCACTTTCTAGCTTATTTTGTTTAATTCAGAGTAATTGAGTTATTGGTAGCTTATTTGTGAATATTAGTTATTTTAGCTATTTATATATGGTTTGGTAATGCTTATTTGTGTTTGATGTTGTAGGATCCACCTTAGAGGTCTCCATACCACACACCAAGCATAGAGTGAAGCAATTTTGCCAAAATAAGAGCTTTTGGAAGGATTTGTGCATAAGGATCATATTCAAATAGTCATAACTTTCAGCACACAAAATATTTTTCAGTGATTCAAGTTGGATATAAAATTTTGGCTCGATATCTTTCCAACGAGTGGTCATAAGCCCCATTCCGATGAAAAATGAAAGAGATATGTCTGTTTAAAGTCAAGAGCGTCTGCCAGAACTGCGTGCCTGCTCCGTATTGTCTAGCGCGCCCGCGCAATAGGCCCAGAAAACATTCTGCCTGCGTGAAATTGTATGGAGAGCCCGCTCCAAACTATATGGAGTGCCCGCGCCGCTTGATTTCTACGGAAATCCTGTTTTTCGGCCCGTTTAATGATGTAATGTTTAAATCTTTTAAAGGGACGGATCCCTAACTTTTGAAGGGGGGAGAAGAGAGCTAGCCTCCACAAGCTTAGTTAGAGGTTTTAGTTAGGGTTTTTAGAGAGAGAAACTCTCATCTTCTAGAGAGAGAAGTGAGAGAAACTTGTTGAAAGCTTGGATTTTGAAGAATCTAAGAAGGAAACTTGAAGATTTTGAGACTCCTTGCAACTTTAATGAGAATTTCTTACTCTCTCTCATGTTTTGTTGCTTTGTCTATTTATTTTCATGTCATTTTCACTCTATTTACTTGTTCATCCTAGATTAGTGCTTGATTTCATGTTTTTAGTTTGTTATTTAGTTCATTTTTTATAATTTATTATGATTTGTGAGTAGTTATTTTGCTTGGGAGGGGATGAAGCCATTAATGATATCATGAGCCTTTGGGTGCCTTTGGGTCATATTTGGGGTTATTTTGGAAAATGAAATCAAATGAGTAATAGGGGTTTTATTGTTGGTTTTTGTGATTGGCCTCCATGGAAACTTAATTATTAGTCACTTCAATGAAGGATTGAAAGATGAAATTGAAGAGTTGACTCCCTATTTGTTCACTTAACTAAACTTGCATGAAAATAGGGGTTTTAGTTAAGGGATATATTTAGTCATTTCATGCTCTTGAGTTGGGGGTTTGTTGCATGAAAATAGGACATAATCTCCAATTTGAGTAACCCTCTTTAGCTTGAAAGAGTAATTAGGGATATGTTAGATGATCCATTTGATTCATTCTCTTTATACTACCCCCTTATTTGCCTAATTGTTTTCATGATTGAAATAATTGGTGAATTCCCCTACCCTAGTTCCTTTTGTTTAATAGTTTTTAGTTGATAATTGACAAATCTCTTCCCTATATCTTAGCCTAGCTTATTATAATTAACATTTTCAGTGATTACCCTTAGTCCTTGTGGAAGAATGACCCTTGCTTGCCATTATACTTAGGTTAGTGGTTAGTTAGGTTGTTTGATTTAGGAGTTTTGTCCAACGACCAAAATATCCTATTATCAATTATTATGATATGTGTAAATTGCCGATACAAATTTCTCATGACTTCGAAAAAAAGATACGGAATTTTTTTAGGGATTAAAAATTAAAATAACTTTCTATATTTTGATTGGTAAATAATATTTAGTTGTCTCCTGTAACATTCACAAATTACATGTTACAAAGATAGTAAGAGATACAATCTAACTGTCTGAAAAGAGGGAGCGCTAGTTCATAATATTGAGTCGTTGACTTAAATATTAAGTCAAACTAGTTTTTTAAACTTTTAATATAATAAATTCAAAGTCTTAACCTCTAAACTAAATAATGTTTGGTGTTATAAATTTAAAGTAAAGTATTAATAAATAAAAATTATAATTTTCCGGAGCATAGCCCGGACTTAAAAACTAGATTTATTTATGAAAATGCGTATGAAGTTTGTACATTAGGAGATAAATTGACATCTTCTCATATGAAAATGCTCTAATTATTAGTTATCGAAATTTTCTCCGATCAAACTACCAGAATTAGCAAACTTTTTTCACAACTTCACATAAAAAAACCAAGGAAAAGATATGGAAGATGGAGCGAAAGAGGATACATTCTCTATTAAAAATCCATCAATGGAGGAGAAAGAAGCCATTGAAGCTTCAAATTCTTTCAACCAAGAAGACCTCTTTAATGCTCTTGAAGTTGTAGAAAGAGATTCTCTCGCCATTGCTGAGAGCTACACATCTCTCTTTGCTTCTCTTAGATTAACACTCCCTGAGGTAACACCCATAAAATAAAATTCTTCCCTTTTTCTGGATTTTCGTTTGATTACCACTCTCTGAGGTAACAACCATAAAATAAAATTATCTCGCCATTTAGCAACGCCATTTGTTTTTTAGAATGACTACATTACATACAGTGGCGGATTCAGGAATTTATGAATGGTGGGTCACTACTGACTAGGTTGCATAGAGACGGATACAGGTACGAGTTCGGATACGCGTACCCATACATGATAATCCATGAATTAAAAAAACTACTTCAAATAAAATCATTTCATAACTAATAATAGTTCATATTACAATAAAATAGTACCTAAAAATTGTTACAATGGTTCTCGACGAGTTTTCATATTTTGATACCGATTTACAATATCATCCATGCTAACCTTTAAAAACAAATCTCTTTTTATATAAGTAATCAAGCAATCATTTAAAATTTGATCTCCCATGCTATTACGCAATTTATCTTTCACTTGTGTCATGGCGGAAAATGCTCTTGCGTGGTGGGGAAGATTTTGCTCACTTGCGTGGTGGGGAGGATTTTGTTCATTATCATGAGTTGGTTGAGGATTTTGTTCATTGGATTGAGAAGGAGGAGGATTTTATTCAATGGATTGAGAAGGGAGAGAATTTTGTTCAATGGATTGAGAAGGGAGAGAATTTTTTATAGAAGGAGGATTTAGAGGAGGTATTGGTGTGGTTTTAGTAAAAAAACTTGAGATATTCGGTTGCGTTTTCTTTCTTTCATTCTGAAATTTAAATTATAATTTTTAATTAGATACAACAATTCAATTTGTCAAACATATCAATCAAATTCACTTAAACTATTCAAATTTAATCTGATATCAACGCATTATGCATATATACCAAATAATTTCACATTAGAGGGAAATCCTATCCATCTCCAACTAATTCCACCAGCACATAAAATACATAAAACCAAAAGCTCATTCATGGCCTCTCCGAAAACTTCACATGATAGGTCCAATTCTAAAAATCCTAAAACAAGAGATTTAGTGCATTACCTGAACACAATCAATCAAACCTTCAAAGCTAATCCAAAGCTCATAGCCTCACAATCATTATTCACCAATTAGCCACTGTAACAAGTTATATTAAATTAACAATAATAAATATAACAATAATAAATTAACAACAATAAATTTAGGCATTTAGCCACTGTAAATCTATAACACTATAAGGTAATGAAGTTTGGAACTCTAAGTGCTAATTGATATTTAATTTCTCACAATCTTTGTAGAAATTAATCAACAAGTAATAAAGTCATCTGTTGAATCAAGTCACCATTACCACGCACGCACTTATCAGCGGCAGCAAGTAAGCAAGCTGGTGGTAGTGATCAACAACGTAAGCCCTAACTGAACTACATTCAAATTCAGTGGCAATTAACACACAAATTACCAAACAAATAATCTTCAACAACAATTAACACACAAATTCAACTAAATCTCTAAAAACTAAAAACTAAACCAATGAAACTGAATTCAAACAAAAAAAAAAAACTCACCTGACGTTTAGCGAGATCAATCTTCTCTGAAATCGAAATCTTGAGAGGTCGAAACCCTACTCGATCCTTCAAACAATTAAGCCCTAAATCTTCAAGTAATTCAGCCCTAAATCTTCAATCAATTAAGCTCGACGTTTAACGAGAGCAATCTTCAAACGATTAAGCCCTAAATCTTCAGGCCAAACACCGTGATGGGCTGACGGCGTGACCGAGTCTGAGACTCTGAGTAGAGAAGTTAGAGGTGAGAGAAGAAGTTAAGAGGATGGGAGGAAGAAGATGACTGAAGAGAAGAATAGGGAACGCCGAATGCGTCTTTCCTAAACCAAAGATTTTTTGAAATTTTTTTTTCTGGGGGAATGGTGGGTCACGTGACCCACCAGGACTAAAGGTAAATCCGCCACTGATTACATATCTAGACTTTTGATATATTATTAGAAAGTAAGAATATAGAAACAAAATCACCTACCTACAAGAGGTGGTCAGTGGGTAGCTATTTAAAAAAGGGATTATGGAGGTATTTTTTGTTTATAAAATATACACTAACTAATTTGTTTTCAGGAGAAATCATTGAATAATTTATCACTTACAACATTTTTAATAGGTAATTTTATCACTTATAACCTTTTTTAAACACAGCAAGTAGTAATTTAAGACCCAAGAATCAACTACTCCAATTTGATACATTTTCTAATTTTCTGATCTGATATTGAAATCAATTAACACCATTAGAACTACTATCGATTTGATCATTTTCTATTAATTAAGTAGATATGAATAAGACCATGAAAAGTCAAGAAATAAAGTCATTAGAAAAATACAAAGCGTTTGGTTCATATAGTGGTATGGGTTTGGAATCAGGAATGAAACTAAGGTGGTATAGGTTTGGAACTTGATACCTAATACCATGTGTTTGGTTTTATTTGGGAATGAAATTTTTTCTTCTATTTGATAGCTTGAGGTATTGGTATGAGCCATACCCACCTCCCCCCTTGGGTTTCTAAACCCCATACCTTATGGGTTTGAGGTATTGGTTTTAAATTTATTAATTTTGTAAACAAACACAAGGCATGGATTTTGCTCATTCTAAACCCATACCTCATACCAGAATCATATGAACCAAACGCCCCCCAAAAGGTATCAAATTAAACATAAGTTGCATTTTGGGTCTATATTTTGTTACTTGACCGTGTGATAAAGCTAAAAGGTAAGTTGTCAAAAAATACCTTTGTTTTTACCATTTTTGTGGAAGAAATACTTTTTTTTCTATGTTTTTCACTAAAGAAAAAACAACTATTGTTCTGAGAAAGCAATGAATATGACAATATTTTTATCATAATACTAGTCTTATCTTTGGACTACGGTCCAAAAAGTCAAAATTTCGATCATTGACACCCATTCTTCTTTCCTCCTTCTTTGTGCGTGGAAGTCATTCACATTTTCAAAAATCTAACTATTTGCCAGAATCCAACATGTAAAGAGGGAGGGAAAAGGGGATCAATAACCAAATATTCGACTTTTTGGATATAATGCGATGATAAGGTTGATATTTTAGTCAAGAGTACGTTGGTAACTCAGTGAAGTATTGCAAACTTTATATTATATATTTAAGGGTATCTTTTTGCTCATTATTTATTTAGAAGAAAAAATAAATAGCATTGGTTCTATATACCCATATTTTTTCTAAAGGTGGAATGAATATCAGTTACACAAGTAGGGGGAATTAGGGATCTCACTTTGCAAGGGGCAAGAATCGAACCCTTGTCACAAAGGTGGAAAGAGGACCTCCAACCAAACTAGGTCAACCTTAGCTTGATTCTTACGGTACACCCACATATATTGTATAGGTTTTGCAGTAGTGTAGTTTGTTCAAATTAGGAAACTAGATTAACTAGGTCTATTACGTTATACTTTATTAACTAGTTTTGAAGCCGTGCGTTGCACGGGTTGTTGTTTATTTTATTTTTTTTGCAAATTTTTATTAACATTGTTGATTTTTTGTTGTTGTGAAATGAGATTTTTCAACACCATTATTGTATTTATATACTTCCTCCATTCTTTTTTTAATTATAACAATTACCACTTTGGGTAGTTTCAGCTATTGGAACCATTCCACTTTTGGTAAAAAAAACAACTATAGTTGACAACATCACATTTTATTTATGTTAATAAAACCATCATTAATTACTCAAATTGTCTCACAAAGTTGCGTTTACTTTATTAAGAATTTACCTATCCCCTAGAAAAGAATAAGATCTGACATATAGATATATGGAAAAAAAACATAAATAATTATGTATACAACAAATATTCTAGGAATCAAAATCCACCCCTTATTTCCCCCCTTCCACCAATATGAGCCTTTGATTTTAAAATATATGATTCATATACAATTCTACCTTGTAGAATTCGGTTAAAACTATATAGGATCCAGACTCGTAAGGCTGAGGTTTTGAAAGATTATATATATGTTTATTCGTGTAAATTGGACCTATGATAAAATGTTATAGCCACATATAGTACACTATAGTTATAGCTATTATTATATTTATTTAAAAGAAAAACTAAATAATGCTTTACCATTCATCTAGTTAAATATATTTTCATGAGTTGTAAAACTATATTGTAAATGGATCTTATTTTGAAGCATATTTCAAGCACTCTCAAATGGTAAAAAATTATAATGTTTTGAATTAGGTAGGAAAAGTTATATTCAATTTACATAATACAATAATTTAGGTTGTTTTTTTAAAACAAAACTCTAATTTCTCGTTATGCAAAACTCCTCTTATGTATTTAAATCATAAATATGTGTAGAACTTTATTTTTTAAAATATTTAAAATAAAAATTAATGACATGACAATCCTACGTGGCGCTTTCTATTTCATAAGTTGCACAACTATATTGTAAATGAATCTTATTTCGGAGCATATTTCGAGCAATATCCAATGGAACAAAAACTTTAATATATATTCTGAATTACGTAGCAAAAGTTATACACAATTTACATAATATAATAATTTATGTTGTTCATTCAAAACCAAACTTTAATTTTAGTTTATCTAGAACTCCTTATGTGTATTTAAATCTATATAGACCTCTATTCTTTTAAAAGATAAAAATAAAATTTTGAATTAGGTAGGAAAAATTATATTCAATTTATATATATATATATATATATATATATATATATATATATATATATATATATATATATATATATATTTTGATTGATATTGATTGATTATAAAGATCGCCCCTTACCGGCTTGCCTTCACACATTGACTTCCTAAACCTGAACTCCAGAAGCATAAAAAAAAGCTCATGTTTGCTTGTGCTTCTTTCTCTAAACCTAATAATATTAGAGACTAGAGAGTATGGAGATTAGAAAAAGACGGAAGGTCATCAATGAAGACCGTATCTCCCAACTCCCCGAACATCTACAACACCAAATACTCTCTAACCTTTCCTTCGACGAAGCCGCGGCAACTACCGTGCTGTCGAGTTCATGGAAGGAAGTATGTCTAACCCTCCCATATTTACGTCTAGATAAGGATTTCTTCGCAAAGATTAAGCAAAACCAACTCAATATTTTCCATGAACAATTTTTTGATCAAATATATACAATGCTGTCCAATTGTGCTCATCATAAGACTAAGATGTTGGAAGTGCTCAAACTTCATATCCCAACTAATCCTATATCCATGGTTAACCTCTTAGAATCACCCATAACTTTTTTGGTAGACAATTTTATTGTTGGCGCAGTCGATGATTTCCAAGTCAAAAAGCTTGATGTTTCTTCTGATACTACGATAAAGTTTCCCATTTTTTTGAAATCTTGGAAACAAGCTAAATTAACGGACTTGACATTGAGTGGGTGTATAGTTTGTATAGGTGCAAAATTGTCTACCTTAAGGTGTTTGTCTTTAGATCATGTCTTCTTAAGCCAAGAAGTGCTGGATAGTTTCACAACTAATTGCAATCTCATAGAGTCCTTAAGTATGGTCTCTTGTGCTGGTAATTTTGACACACTAAACGCCACATTCCTTAAAAGACTGGTCACTCTAAAAATCAATTATCCAAAACCATCTTTGAAGAAGATCATGATAGATGCCCCAAATCTTAAACACTTTAAGAATTTGGGCTTACCTGAAAGCAATTCATATGTACTTATCCATGGTCTAGCATCGAGCAAGGGCTTGAAAACCTTACATATATCTAATAATACCGCGATAACTGATGAGTGGTTGAACCATATCAATATTGCGCATCTCACCAAGCTTGAACTACTTTCTTTGTTTCGGTGATGAAACGCAGCCGGACAAGGATGTGTCCGGTAGTATTAGAGTAGGCGTCCGAGCCTGGAAGTCTGCAAGAAAGACAAACGTGAACTACCCTCGGGGGGGATGCGAGGAAACCCCCTCCGACGCTCAAGTCAGTAAGTGCCCGATAAGGATTTTAGAGAGAGAGAGAGAGAGATTGAGAGCTTAGAATGTGTGAGAGAGAGTACCTGTGGAATAGTACCATTTGGCTATTTATAGCAGTACTATTCATCTGACAGGGTGCGTAATCCTGTGACACGTGTATGACTGCGATGAGCTTGATTTTAGGAAAAATTATCCTCAAATGTGGCCGTGAACTCAATCTCGGACAACTTTTCATAAATGGTCTGGACTCTACTGAAGAGGCCGCATTTGAAGTTTGTTGGTGTCGGCCACAAGAGATGTGTCCGACAGTGAACTTGAGTCTACCCATACAACTAGCCCCCCCAGCATCATTGGGGGTTGTGACCGGCATTGATGTTGCATTGTGGACGCGAGTGAACTTGTGCCTGCTGGAAACAATTTTTACGTTGCCACGTGTTGCCCTGGGGAGAACTTCGAATTTCGAAAAAGTGTAATCATTACTTTTTCCTAGAATCCCGCCCATTTTTATTTTTTATTTAGGGTTTGTTTAGAGATTGGCACTTGGCGCGCATCCAGCCAGAGTAGTTGATGAGTCTTCTAATCCCGGCCGTTGAATTTTGTCCTTATAAGGCCATTTTTCATTTTCTTTTTGTTTACCCTTCATCTTCAACCTTAAACTCTCTCGGGTTTGCACGGTTTCTTCAAGAACTTCAAACCTCCTTTTTCTTGCCCAAAATCTTGCCTTTTTGGTGACCAAATTTCCTTAAAAGTATTTCGGTGTAACTTTTCGTTTCTCATTTCGAGGAATTTTAACGTTTTCGCCTCTCTTCGCCCGGGTTTATTCGAGGGTTTCTCTTCAAAGATTCCAACTTTCCGGTAAATTAGCTTCCTCCGGCGTTTGTAGGACTTGAAGATTCTTCCGTTCGTGCTTTTGGGGCACTTCACTCGCGCTTTTGGGAACCAGACGTGATTTTCCGGCCATTTTTCACCGATCTTTTTCCGGTACCTTTTTCCAACTTCCCTTCAACTGTTTTTTGTTTCTTTCTTCTTGTAGAAACATGTCGGACCTCTCAGACAGTCAAAATTCTTTGAGTGATAAATTTATGTCTGAAAGTGAACCTTCGTCTCCTACTTCCCTTCATGGCGGACGTAGTTCGTCTTCTTCTAGCCTTGTGGAGGAGAGAACTCGCTTGTTGGCTGACTTGCCCCTTACTGCCGATAGAGATAGGGAACTTAGATCTAAATTCCTTAATGACCGTTCTACCCCTGAACAGGAAAATTTGACTTCCCAATATTTGTCCGCGAGGATGAGTGGTGACAGACAAACACTCCGAGAACTAAGGCATCAAATTTTAGCTCGCCGTACTGCTAGAAATCCTCCCCCTGATGCTGTTCCCGGACTTGATGTTCTGCCTTTGAGGGAGCATGCCTGGTTAGACAACCTAGCAGATGCTGGGGTTGTAGTAGCGGATGATTTTTATGACCGTCTTGCTCATGAAACCGGCCCTTCTCATCCACCTGTTATTGATTTAGGTTCCGACAACGACTCTATTGCTACAATGGACGAGACTGATGGTCCTTCAACTTCTGGCCGAGGTGAGAATACTCGTCCAACCGAGATAGTTTTGGGGGAAAGTTCCAGCATGCCTCCTAATTCTCGGCCCGAGCCGATTCCTGACCGCGATGATGTCGAGCATTCTGGGATATGGTTACCAATAGATTATAGCAGTGGTCCGAAATCCACAGTCATATGTAAATCCTGGCGACAATGCGCCATAGATCTCAACTACTGCGATGTTGCGGAGAAGTTGTATGCTTTTCCATCGGAATATAAGTTGATAGTCCCCGATAAAGGATCAAAAGTGACTGATTGCCCGGCAGGGCACATAGCTGTCTACGCGCACCATTTTGAGTTTGGGTTGCGTTTTCCTCTAGATTTAACCTTGGTACGGATTTTGAAGGCTTTTAACATTTGCCTTGCTCAGCTGACACCCTTGGCCGTTAGGAACCTGATCGCTTATATTTGGACCTGTCGTTATTTAGGGTTTCCTGAGGAACTCAACCTCTTCCGTCGTCTTCATTGGCTGCGACGGAACGGTTCTACTGAGAAAGGGTGGTGGAGCTTGATGACGGCCAAAAATAAGCTTACCGTCTACCCTAAGTTGACTGGGTTAAAAGGTTGGCAACCCGCTTTTTATTGGGTTAAGGTGCCGAATAATTTCCCTATTCGTCGCCACTTTACTAAGCCGGTTACTCGGATGGAAGACGTCCCCTCTTATGGTCTTTCGGCCAGAGAGCGTAAAGCCTTTGATTATTTTGAGTCCGAGGTCGGGACTATTACTACTGTCGGTGAAGATACCGAGGGACGGATCCCTTGTACCTGGCTTCCCCATGCAAAGTACATATCGGGAAACGAACCCTTGTCGGCTTTATTTCTCTGCCGGCACCCACCCGTAAGGTTCGCCTCTTGACTTTTGGTCCGACGTGGGACCGGTACTCCCGTTTTTGTTAATTAATATGATATTTAATCCCTCTGTTTTGCTGTTACAGGTCCCGTCAGTTTGGATCTCGAGGAATTGGGTCTTAACGAAGATTCGACGCCAATGTCTCGAACCCCGGAGGAACCTGTATTTGATTACGACACTGTTCATAGCCTCACTGGGGGTCTGAGAGGTGCAGACCGCAGTCGTGGTGGTCGCCAACCTGGTCGGGCAGGTGTTCGTCGCGCCGGCCGCACGCCGGGGCGTACTCCCGGCCGTCCTGCAGGACGTGGGGATCAGGAGTCTCCTCGCCCCGTTGTTCACGTTCCTGTTCGTCGTGGCGGGGGTGGCCTGACTATAGGTCGAGACGGCCTCGCGAGCCTTCCGACAACAGCCCCAAAGAAGAGGCAAGCCCTCGATGCCGCCGCTTCAAACGCAGCAGCTCGAAAACGTCATTATCGCTCCGGAACCTAATCCCATTCCGAATCATCCGCTACAAGGGTTTCTCCCCTGAACGCTGCGATCGACAGCATTGGGACGGCACTGGGGTCTGGTTCTTCCATGCGCCAAAAGATTTATGATATCCTTAGCTCCCCCAGCTTCTTGACCAACCTTGGACCGGGAATATTTTCTCGGATCCATGAGTGGATTGAACATAAAGAGGTTATTCTTAGTGCCGCTGTGAAGGCTGCATTTTTTCGTCCACCTTCGTCCCCGGAAAATCTATCAACCCAACCGGGACGTGAGGGAAGACGAATCATTGTATGCCGATATTCCCGCTAATGGCGGTACTCTTGGATATCGCCTTTTGAAGGGCCTTCACCGCCAATCGATCGCCCGGCCGACAAGCTAGTAGCACCGGCCGCCCAACTTGCTCACGACCTCGCTGTGGTAAGGTTCATGATTCACACATTTTTTTTTTTTTTTTTTTTTTTTTTTTTTTTAATATCGTCTTCTTTCGATGCAAAGCTAACAATTCCGCTATTGAACTTATTGAACAATTTGTCCATTATCAAACTGAGTGTGATAGACAAAAACAATCCTTGGACGAGCTTCAAACCCAACTCGATGCTGCCCGAGTTCATTCTGACGATATACAGCAGCAGCTTGATACCGAGAAGGAATCGCGGGCAGTTGTTGATGTTGAACTGGCGGATTTGCGAATTAAGGCTGCCAAGGTTGAGCAGGCCGAAAAGAAATCAGCAGAGCTTGAATCTACCCTGGTTTCCATCAAGGATGAGATGGCCACAGCTATTTCTAAGGCAAAGGATGATGCCGGCGCTCAGGCTGTGGCAGATTTTAAAAAATCTGAAGAGTTTGTTGGTATGTTGGGAGAGAGATATGACGGCGGATGGGTAGCTGCTAAAAGATGTGTTTGTCACTCTCATCCGAATTTCAATTGGGACGAGATGGAAACCGCTTTTGCAGAAGGTGTTCATACGCGCCCTTTGGAGGGTGAACCCTTTATCTGCGATGAGCACGTCATTGCTAACGTTCTTCCCGTCGCTCAGGATGAAGAGGTGCTTCTTCCTTGATGTTTTTGGCGGTCATCTCCGTGCTCTTCGTTGATTCTAATAGCCGTTAGAATTTTGTTTTAATATTTTGTAAACCTTGAATTCGGCCCAATATGGCATGTACCTTGGATAAGCTTTACTATTACAATTACTGTTATGAATTTTTGGTGCCTTTTTAGTGGCTGCCCACGTTTTTGCTTGTAGTTGGCCGCCATGCCAGTAATTAGTAATGAAGCTAAAATTTTTTTTTTTTTTTTTTTTTTTGAGCTTCTGTGTTGTCTTCGTTGTTGACCTGTTGTTTGGCCGTTCTTGTACTTGGCTTTTTGGTACTTGGACCTGTTATATGGCCGTTCTTGTACTTGGACCTGTTATATGGTCATTTTTGTACTTAGACCTGTTATATGGTCATTTCGTACGTGGCCCGTTATGTGGCCGTTTTGTACGTGGCCCGTTATGTGGCCGTTTCGTACGTGGCCCGTTATGTGGCCGTTTTGTACGTGGCCTCGTTATGTGGCCGTTTTTGTACTTAGACCTGTTATATGGTCATTTCTGTACGTGGCCTGTTATGTGGCCGTTTTTGTGCGTGGCCTGTTATGTGGCCGTTTTGTACTTAGACCTCGTTATATGGTCATTTCGTACGTGGCCCGTTATGTGGCCGTTTTTGCTAATGGAACGTGGCGTACTTAAAATAAGCATAAAATAATTAATCGGAATGCTCATGGGAAGTTATATTATTGATATGAAAAGTAACGGCCCTTGGCCTTTTACATGAGATATCTATGCATAGTATTTCTTTAAAACACTTCAGTGTTCCAAAGCAATTCTTAAGTTCAATGCCGTCCATTGTTTTCAACACAAAGGAGCCGGGACCAATTTCTTTGGATATCCGATATGGTCCTTCCCAGCTTTGTCGTTAACTTTCCCTCGGCGTGAGCTTTCCGGTGGCCGCCGTTCTTCGTAGTACAAGATCTCCTTTTGTTAACGGCCTTTCAAGAACTCTCTTGTTATATGCTCTACTGATACGATCTTTGTATGCAGCAGCTTTGAGTTCCGCTATCAGCCTTGTTTCTGCTAGGAAATCTAGATTTTCTCTTAAGGCTTGATCATTGTTCTCTAGATCTTTGAATTTAATCCGATATGAGGGTAGACCAACTTCTACTGGCAAAACTGCTTCCGTTCCGAAAGCTAGCTTGAACGGACTTTCTCCCGTTGCCTCCTTTTCTGTTGTTCTATTGGCCCATAGTACTGCCGGAATCATATCGGCCCAAGCTCCCTTGAGTTCATCCAACTTCTTCTTCAAGGCTGCGAGAATCTGTTTGTTAGCGGCTTCAGCTTGCCCATTGCTCTGCGGGTGACATACAGCCGAAAATGCGAACTTGACTCTGAACTCGGACAGAAAATTTTTGATTGGCCGACAGTCAAATTGCGCGCCGTGATCAAAGACTATCGCAGCTGGTATCCCAAACCTTGTCATTATATTCTGCCAAATGAACTTTTTGACTTGATTCGACTTTATTTTTGTTTGCTCGGTTCGCTTCGATCCATTTTGTGAAGTAATCGATACCAACAATCGAGAATCTACGGCCAAGTGGGCCGTTGTAAAAGGTCCCGGGGATATCCAAACCCCACTGTGCAAACGGTATCGGACATAATATAGGCTGGAGGTCGTTCGCGGGTCTATTGATGATGGGGGCAAATTTTTGGCATTTGTCGCATTTCTTGACGTAATCTTGCGCGTCTGCCAACATACTCGGCCGAGAATATCCAGCTCTCAATGCTTTTAATGCTAATGCTTTACCCCCAATGTGATTTCCACGCATCCCTTCATGAATCTCCTCCAAAATTTTTCTCGACTCCCATGCCGTTGCACATTTCAATAGCGGTAAGCTAAATGATTTCTTGTATAGCTCATCCCGGTAAATGACATACCAATTTGCCTGCCTCCTCAGCTTCCTAGCTTCCATCGCGTTCGAAGGGAGTGAGCCCGTGAGTTTATAAGCCACTATTTGATTGAACCATTCGCCTTGCTGATTGACAGTATTTACAATCACGGTTTTTTCAGTGATGCTCTTCTCTTTCAAAACCTCCACCATAACAGATCTTTCAATGTTCAAAGAATCAGAACTTGCTAGTTTCGAGAGTGCGTCCGCTTTAGTGTTCTCGGCCCTGGGGATGGCTTGGACATCAAAGTGAGTCAGCTGGGCTATCAATTCTTTGGCCTTTTCCACGTATTTTTGCATGTTTGCTTCTCGGACCTCAAACTCTCCTTTCAACTGGCCATTAACTAGCTGTGAGTCCGTTTTCAAAGATACGCTTTTGGCCCCTGCCGATATGCACATCCTCAACCCTGCGATTGCTGCCTCGTATTCTGCCTCGTTGTTTGACGCTGGGAAGGTGAACTTGATGGCGTATTCAAAAATATTTCCTTCTGGACTGGTCATTACAATGCCAGCCCCTGAGCCACTTGCTGCTGACGAGCCATCTACTTCTAACGACCACGTGCCATCTTCCACTTGCTCTTCGTCGTAAGATGCCTCCACGATAAAATCCGCCGTTGCTCGAGCTTTTATCGCGGTCCTCGGCTTGTACCGTATATCATACTCGGACAATTCCACTGCCCACTTCAAAAGACGTCCTGAGCTATCCATCTTTTGCAAAGCCTTTTCCAGGGGTTGATTTGTCAAGACCTGAATGGGATGACAATCGAAATATGGCCTGAGCTTTCGGGCTGCTATGATCACGGCCAATGCCATCTTTTCAATCACTGATAGCGGCTCTCAGGTCCGTTTAGGATGTGACTGATAAAGTATATCGGTTGCTGCCTCTTTTCTTTTTCTACCAATAGAAGCACTCGCGACGGTTTTTGAAGAAGCCGAGATATATAATCGCAATGTATCCCCCATTTTCGGCCCGGTGATGGTGGGTAGAGTCTTTAAATGATCCTTGATCGCGACGAAAGCTTGACTTTGCTCCTCACCCCATTCAAATTTCTTGTTTCCTCTCAATAATGCGAAGAAAGGCAGGGCCTTGTCGGCCGACTTGGAGATGAAACGAGTTAATGCAACCATCCTCCCAGCCAATCTTTGCACGTCTTTTATTCCTTTCGGCTCCGGTAGATCCATGATGGCACGCACTTTATCCAGGGTTAGCATCGATTCCCTCTCGACCATGAACCCTAGAAATTTTCCCGCCCTAACTCCGAATACACATTTTTTTCGGGTTGAGCTTCATCTTGTATCTTCTCGAGTACTAAAGGTCTCTCTTAGATCATCAATATGCTCGCGGTCTGTTTTGCTCTTGACGATTGAGTCGTCCACATAAACTTCGATATTCCTTCCCTTCTGCTCAGCAAATACTTTGTCGACCAATTTTTGGTATGTGGCCCCTGCGTTTCTTAAGCCGAAAGGCATTGCTTTATAATTAAAGACTCCACGCTCCGTGATGAAGGCCGCTTTCTTTCTATCCTCTTTCGTAAGATCGATCTCGATGGTAACTCGAAAACGCGTCCATAAAGCTCAAAAGAGCATGTCCGCTAGTTGAATCTACCAATTGATCGATTCTTGGCAAGGGATAACAGTCTTTGGGCACGCTCTATTAAGATCCGTGAAATCAACACACATCCGCCATTGACCATTCGCTTTTTTCACCATAACGACGTTTGCCGCCCATTCCGGGTAATCACGGACTTCAATAAAGTCGGCCGCTAATAACTTATTAACCTCTTCCCCGACGGCCTTGTTCTTTTCTATTGAAAAATTCCTTTTCTTCGTTTGACCGGGCGGACCGAGTTGTCGACATTCAGACGATGAACCATCACGGCCGGGTCTATTCCTGGCATCTCATCCGCCGAGAACGCGAATACATCAGCGTTTTCTCGAAGAAGAGTTACCAGGTTGATTCTGATTTCTGGATTCATGTCCGTTCCGACGCCCACGATCCTTTCGGATCATCTCGCCAAAGATCTCTAACTTGGATTCCCCATCAGGCTTGGGCCTTGGCCATTCCTCTGGTCGTACTTCTAGCTCTTCCATGGTTATTTCCATGGCGTTTTCATTCTTTTCCTCAGATGGTTCTTTTACCGCGGCCTTTTTCTTAGCTCTCTTTTCCTTTCTTGATGGCGGACAAAGTTCTTCGACAGGGGACCCTTCTTGCTGGCCGCTTTAAAGCCGTTAAATAACATGACCTTCTGTCGCTTCCTGGTTTCCTTCGATCTTCGTTGTTGTACCCGAATTGGATACGTACAAAGCATAGTCAAGTGATAAGTAGATACCACACCCCGTATGTCATGAATTAATGGCCGTCCAATGATTGCATTGTATGCTCCCGAACGTCTACTACCAAGAACTCGGCCATCACATCCCCGGCTTCACTATTTTCGCCCACCTTGACCAGGCAATTTTATAATGCCTTCGGGTATTGCGGATGCCCCGGTGAATCCGATCACCTGGGTACCGGGACCGGCCGTAAGTGCTCCCGGCCAATCATTAATTTTTCGAAAGTGGATAGGAATAAAATATTGGCGGAACTACCTCCATCCACCAAAATTCTGTGAATTAAACAATTTGCAACTTTTAAGGTGACCACTAGCGGGTCGTCGTGAGGATAAATCACGTGCTTTGCATCCTCTAATGAGAACGACATGGCCGGCATGGCTGGCGGCTTTCTCCACCGGCAACTCGGTTAAAATTCACCCGATGTCGGAACTCCTTTAAACCGGCTTTTGCCCCACCGACACTTCCGCCATGAATTGGACCGCCACTAATCACATGAATTTCTCCTATCCCGGACCGAACATTCTCGGTCTCCGGGTTTCATCAAGTCGCCTTCGCTTGTCTCGGGCTTTATACCGGGTGAAATATCCTCTCGCAGGATGAGATCCTCCAAATTATCCTTGAGGTGTCGGCAGTCTTCGTTAAATGTCCGTGATCTCCATGAAAATCACACCACTTGGTCTTATCCCGATTTTTATGAAACATCTTCTTCGGTCTCGCCATTTGTCACTTTCCTTGTTCATCGTGAAAATTTGTGCCCGGGGTAGTGAGTTGAGTGTACGCCTCAAATTTATCTCTACGTTCACTTTTTTCTCGACCATCCCGCTCCCAGGTCATTTCCTTTTTGACCATATTGGATTCTCTTCTTTCATCTCGGCCACGATCAACTTCACGACCTTTCCGTGACTTATCTTCCTTCTTCTTCTCGGACTCCCCATGCCGGCTACTAGTCGCCTTGTCAAATTCCTCTCCTCTTATGAAATCATTTGCTTTGCCCAAAGACGGCCCTAAAGACGTGAAAGATTTTCGTCCGAGATAACTCCCGAACGCAGTCCCTTCTCTTAACCCCGACATCAATGCTAAAACCGCTACATCCCGCCGTAGCCGAGGAATAGATACAGCTTCCACATTGAAACGCCCGATGTAATCTCGGAGAGATTCGGTCTCGCCTTGTCTCGATTGACAATAATTCCCGGGCCGTACGCTCACGACGCCCGTTGCTACGAAGTGAGTACTAAACATGGACGAGAGCCGAGAAAAACCGGATACATTACCGGGTTTGAGACTTTTAAACCAAGTCTCGAGCTATGCCAGTGAGAGTGGACGGGAAAACCTTGCACCCGTATAGCATCTATTTGCGTGTACAAATACATGTGTCCTTCGTACGCCGCGACATGATCGTCGGGATCTCGAGCTGCCGTCAAACTTGCATGATGGCATTTTGATTCGCGGCATCGGGTAATTAAGAACCTCGGGAACAAATGGGGAGAGTTTCGGCTTGATTAGTAGATGTCCGCCACCCGAATAGTTACTAACACCCGTGGTGCTTTGTACTCTCGGTATGTGCGACCGCGAGACTCTTTCGAGTGATTGAGATCCTCGGCTTCCAAATCGGCTTCCTCGTACTCGGATTGTCAATTTAGTCTTCCATCTCGACGATCTTCCGGCGCTAACGTGCGCATCCTTCTTATTGGCGTACCGTCAACGTTTCTACCGGCCATGGCCAGTGATCGTCGTCTGTGCCGAACGCCTTGTGTTACTAGCGAGAATGCTACTAGGCCGTGGAGTGCCTTGTAACATCTCGGATGAAGGACGCCACGGTTGCGAATGATCCGGCGAGAATTGGCTCAACTGGGCCAAGTTGAAAGGAACAGCATCAGGACTTACCAGAGCAACATTGTTCTCCGGAGTGCGCTGGTCATTGCCCTCTGGTATGTTGGGATGGAACTGAGGTATGCCGATGGATCTGGTGATAGGTGGATGAGAAGATCCTTGCCCGATCTCCAACCCCGACGGACCACGGCTAGCGTCATTTGTCTTCTCCATGACTGCTTCGCAAAGGTAGGAGGCCCCTCCTTCTAGCGCCAAGTTGTTTCGGTGATGAAACGCAGCCGGACAAGGATGTGTCCGGTAGTATTAGAGTAGGCGTCCGAGCCTGGAAGTCTGCAAGAAAGACAAACGTGAACTACCCTCGGGGGGGATGCGAGGAAACCCCCTCCGACGCTCAAGTCAGTAAGTGCCCGATAAGGATTTTAGAGAGAGAGAGAGAGATTGAGAGCTTAGAATGTGTGAGAGAGAGTACCTGTGGAATAGTACCATTTGGCTATTTATAGCAGTACTATTCATCTGACAGGGTGCGTAATCCTGTGACACGTGTATGACTGCGATGAGCTTGATTTTAGGAAAAATTATCCTCAAATGTGGCCGTGAACTCAATCTCGGACAACTTTTCATAAATGGTCTGGACTCTACTGAAGAGGCCGCATTTGAAGTTTGTTGGTGTCGGCCACAAGAGATGTGTCCGACAGTGAACTTGAGTCTACCCATACAGATGCCCCAAATCTTAAACACTTTAAGAATTTGGGCTTACCTGAAAGCAATTCATATGTACTTATCCATGGTCTAGCATCGAGCAAGGGCTTGAAAACCTTACATATATCTAATAATACCGCGATAACTGATGAGTGGTTGAACCATATCAATATTGCGCATCTCACCAAGCTTGAACTACTTTCTTTGTTTGGTTGTCCTTATCTAAGGCATATTAGGATCTCGAGCAGTTCTCTAACCACAATTTTTCTGAGAAGTCATATGTTAGAGGAATTCAAGATTATTGATGCTCCTAGATTGTGTTCGTTAGTTTACTTTGGCACTCCTATCCCATCGTTCATACTAAACAATGCTAATGCTCTTGCAAACACAAAAGTTCAGTTGTTCTTGACGAACCAAAAGAGGAACAACATCATCGATGATGCTGGTCTTCAGCATGAGAAGCTATTTAATTTTTTGGGTCTTTTTAATAGCATTATTACGAGAAGTTTGGAAGTAGATATTACAAAGGTTTGTCTGATTACTATCATCTATTTTGAGCTTAATTTTTTTTTGTTATTGATCGTTTATGTACTCCTATATCATATTTATTTATTTTGCTTGTATATGTAGAATACAATAGTTCTTCCGGCTATAAGAAAAAGACTAAGTCCTCCTCTTGTTGCTGTCAAGAAGTTGAAACTCAATTATATCCTACGTACCTGGGAAAGACTCAACAAAATCGGTAGCATTGTTGATGGTTTACTTTGGCTTTCTCCGCGACCAGAAACAATCTTTTTCAAGTTCAAGTCGCATCATTCTGATCTTAAGGACCTAAAGATGCTCAAGGTAATACAATTACGTCCATTATCTTGGCTAATTCTTGTTATAGTACTAATTTCCTTGAACATCTTTTATTTCTTTATTTTTCTCTGCCCTTTGCTCTTGTTCAATGGAGCTCCCTACCTTAATGCAAGGCATTTTAATTGACATCTCAAATAATAGTAAAACACAGTTCGATCTACCTTCTCTTTGGCCGTTGAAAACAAGTAAAAAACATTGTGCTGATTGTTACTAGATATATAAGAGATTTAAAGGAAATAGTTTTTCTTATATCTTAGTAAGAACATTATAGTTAACAGTCATTTTGTTTGTGATGCTATTCATGGAGTTCTTATATTGCTTCCTCATATGTACCACCACCTATTTAATTAGTAGATATTTTTACAAATGCTTTAGGCAAGATTCACCTTGACTTTCTCTTTTCGCAAGTTGGGTGTTTAAGATCTGCATGCTCCAATTTGAAGGGGTACGGTGAATATATCTATCTATCTATCTATACTAATATATTAAAAGGTGTTCATGTTTAGGAATGGTCGCGCACGTTGGCGTCTCCCTTAGGGAGTTTTTTCTCCATGTAATCCACATGCACTAAAAAAAATTAGAGTGCATGGTATAAGATTTGATCATGTTACTTTTAACTTATATATTAAAGTTTTAACCACTAAACCAAATCATTATTTGATATATGAAAAATATAATTACCTGGGGCGTAGCCCGTGACTAAAAACTAGTTACAAATTTACAACTCGTGTTTGTACGTTTAGCTCTTTCCTAGTCTCTTTAGTATATATTTCCAAATGTCTGATCTTTAATGATAGTCGATGTCAAAATCCTATTACTGGTCCTAAAACTTATGCTAACATTCTAAAACTAAAATCTTGGCTCCACCACTTACATTAGCTCTTCCTTTTATTTGCTTTAGTTTCTGTAAATTATTGTTCTTTAACACTATTATGTTTCATCTGTGATTAGTTCAAGTACAAGGAAGACGATGAATCATTGGAGAAGTGTGACTATTGTGAATTTCATCCGGTTAGATGTTGGCGGCATTGCTTAATGGAAGTAACAATTAGAAATTCAAAGTCTGGTAAGAGTGCAACTGCAGCTAAACTTGATGCTAAATTAAAAGAGTTTTTCAGGACTGCAACAAAGTCTCAGAACGTTGATGTAAAAATCATTTAAGCAGATGAAGGATAATCACATCTTGATCAAACAAATAATGTTGCAGCTAGCCTCCTTGAGAACATACAAATAATCATGAAAGCTAGTCTTACCGACAAAGAAATGGTTTTTAGTGATATGGGCTTATGTCTTTGTTTAGTTTAACATATTTTATCTGATTATTGTTCATAATGTGATTTGATTATTTGAAATGGTTTTTTTCCTGGTTTAATATGATTTGGTACAAACTAAAAGCAACGGGCTTATAAGGCTCTGTTCTTTTGGATTTATTTTTAGTTCAGTTCAGTTAATTTCAGTTCAGTTAGTTTCCTCTCACAGTTTTCATTCAGTTCACTTCGTTTCAGTTCAATTCAGTTCAGCCCAATTCAGTCCAAAAGAACGGGGCCTAAGTAGTCTATATATTATTATACAGAGATGTGTGCTTCTGAATCCCCCCCCTCCCTAACAACTCAACTGTCTGTCTGTCTATTTAGCTACTCTAAGCTCTAACTTCTGAGCATGATAAGAATGATGTACAATCAAATTGCACTTACAGAAATTAAACAAACAAACAAAGAAATTAAAGAGTATTTTTAAGTCAATGAAATTCTTACAAATATCGAATTCGTCGGCGAACTTATCAGTCGCAAATCTTCAAGGCGCTAAGCTAAAATCTTTTTCTTTTCCCTTTTATTGCAAGCTTTGTATTTGACAATTGACATTTTGATATTGCGTTTAGCGACGACGATATTATTTTTTCTTTTTAGAATGACTACATTACATATCTGGACTTTTGATATCTTTTAGAAAGAATCTAGAAACAAAATCACCATTCACCTACGAGAGGTGGTCGTGGCCTCGTGGGTAGCTGTTGAAAAGAAGAACTGTTAATTATGAATTTTGATATTCATAGTACTAAGGGCTATGCATAAAAATTAGTTAGGTCCTATCTCTTATTTGTATTGGGGGTTCTAAACGTTCTTAATTTTACAATTTACACATTTCTTCTTACTTTTACTAACGCAATCCAAAAAACCCTCATTATTACATCCTTTCTAAAAAACACTTCTCTCTCTTGAAATTTTCTCTCCTCCTTTCTAACAGTTAGAGAAAAAAACTTATATAGATTCATAGTAGGTAGCACAATAATTTTAATTACATAGATTCATAGTAGTAGTATAGTATTAAAGTTAGTGAGTTGGTATATATAATACTATTTTACTTTTATAAACATTATAATTGTAAACCTGGGAGACTATATGTACATGATCCTCCAATTTTTACGTTTACTAAGTCATTACCAAATAAAATACCAAATAAGATAACTAGGCAGATGTTGATTTTCACTTAATTACTGAGAAGTAGAGGGCCTAGAGGCCTACAGGGACTACCTGCTACAATCAAATTAAATTGTAAAGCTAATTAATATGTGGTCCTCATCATTAGTGGACAAAGACTTCACTAGTTATAAAATGATTCTAATAACTATTCTGAAGCAAAGTGAGGGAGGCCGAATGTGTCTTCATCTTCTTTTCACACAGCTTAAGAACCAGCTTTATTTAAGAACCAATAATTAAGAATCAGCTTTATTTAAGAACCAGCTTTGCAGATATTTAAGAATCAGCTGTGCCAATATTTCTCCATGTAAATTATCTGGGCAAGCTGGTTTTTTGGTTAGCAACTGTATACTATGTACTCCTCCGTCTTTATTAGTTTACCGTATTCGCTTTTTGGATGTCCCTTATTAATTTACCCATTTCTTTTGTTTCTATTTTGGAATGAGGCAAATTAACTTTCTATCACACATACATTCAACTTTAATAGTATAAAATAATAGTTTTTCTTTTCTACGTCCCACAATATTATTTCTCCTAAAAGCTTTGTGTAAAAGAAACGTAAACTAATAAAGACTGGAGGGAGTAGTTGTTTGGGCTCCTACATTATTTGCCAAGAACAGAGTACTCAATGGCCCATTTGGGTGATGTATCACATAATGCAACCATGGTCCGTACCTACTTCCCCATTCTCCAATACCAAAGCAGAATATATACACAAGCTGAGATTATTTGTTATACTGGCAGTGCACAATTTGATTTACCTACTCTGAAAAATGGCAGAAATGGGGAAGATAATGATTTAATTTGAAGAGTTTGTCATGCGAGTATGCCATGGAACTCTTCTATCCTAAAAATCTGACAGAGAGATACACATAAGATGCATAATGTGTTTGTAAGCTTCATGCCAAATCCATGAAATAAGGACAGCTATTTCAGCCCAGTTATATGAAACAATAACAACCTCTTCATCTCAATTACATGAAACAGTAGCAATTACTTCATCCCAGTTACATGAAAAATAGGCAACTATTTTGTTCAATAAACATGAAGTCCATTAAATCTAGGATTATTTGATTTTAATAATCTGGCCTTTTGGCGCTTTCGCACGAATAAGTCTAACATTTTAATTATTCCGAATAATACAACTTTTGTACTCCCAAAATTTTTAGAATAAATTTAAATGACCAGGTTCTTGAATAATTGGTAATTTAATGTACCAGGCCCCACACTTTTTACCACTCCCCACACTCATGACTCTCCTAACCAGCCAACCCACCAAAACCCACCCACCCCTGCTCATTGGAACCCCCACCCTGGCCCTGCCCATTGGAAACCTCCACCCCGCCCACCGGAGCCCACCGTCCTCCCCTCTCCCACTCCCAAAAACTTCAAAACAACCAATTGTTCGCATTAAGCGGACGGTGGCCACTAACCACCAGCGATTCTCTCTCAAGAGATCCCAAAAATTTCGACACGAATTGCGATAAAATCAAACGAATCGCAAGAGATCCTCTTAATCTCTCACGTCGGACGTTGCACTCTTTCTTTGCTCTTCCCCCGCCAACCATCGTTCTTTCTTTGTAAGCCTTATTCTTTCTCCCACCTCGTCATGCGTTGTTGCGGTTAGTGGAGGAGAGAGAGAGAGTGAGAGAAGAAATTGTGGTGGAGAGAGAACGAGGTGAGTAGAGAGATAATGTGGTGGTGGTGGTGGTGGTGGTGGTGGTGGTGAAGAGAGCGTGTATGGGTTAGGATTTTGAGGATGAAAGAGAGTGTGAGGTGTGATGTTGAAGACTTGAAGGGTTTATGATGAATGAATGGAGTGAGGAGAGTGTTTAGAGAGAGAATCATGTGGGGGTTATTTCGAGGGTGAGGGTGGTTTCGGTGGTGTCCTCGGGGTTGGCTAGTGGTTTCAATGGTGGTCGCGGGTGGTTTACGGATGGGGGTGGTGTTGGGAGGAGGGTTGGGGGCGGGGATGGGGTGTCTCGGGTGGATGGAGGGTGAGGGAGGAAGGAGGAGAGGGAGAAAGAATAAAGCTGAACCAATTATTATTGGACACGTGTAACCCTTTTACTTGTTGAATAAGTTGCATCCAGTTTTTACCCATTCAAAGAAATTTTTGTTAAACGTTGTATTATTCAGAAATAATTAAAAGGTTAGCTTATTCGTTGCGAATGGCTAAAAGGTTGCATTATTAAAATCAAATAATCCTTTAATCTATATGGAATTCTAACCAACACTATCAAATAATGTGAAAATGATAAAAGATCTACACACAGGGCCGTTCCTGAACATTATTGGGCCCAGGGCGACATTGAAAAAATGGGCCCCTAACGCACGTGAGATTGAAGGAAATACACAATATAAAAGCTCAAATGGAAAGTTTCCATTAAATTAAACAAGAGAAAATCATTATGATAGTACATAATCTTAAAACTAACAAGTGACAATTTACTTCAAGCAAACAAGTTCCCTGCAATTTTAAATAATTGAATTCCAAACTAAACAAGTGACAACTTGTTTAAAAAATAATTAATGAAATAATCAACCTATGAACTATATAGTCCTTGTAATTACTCCTTAATCACTAAAACTACTCAAAATCATGATAAACTAACTAATAGAAGTAGATTACTACTGTAAACATGTCCCTGTAATTGCTAGATTTCTCGGTAATAAGTTAAACAAAATTTGTACGAATTAAAAAAAAATTGTCACCATCATCACAACAATCCACTAATTCCGTAAGAATTTGAAAACTATAATAAATACAAAACCTTATTTTTCTATATCACTCAACACTTAAAATCTCAATTCTCAAATCTCATATTAATTACTAGAAAATAAAAATTCAGAATTACAAATTAAAATTAGCACAACTAACAAAAGATACAAATCAAAGAAGGAAGAAGATTAAATTTACAATTTACGAACCTCGTGTACTACAAATCGGCAAATCCCAATTCACAAATCATCAAATCTCGATTGAAAATTATGAGATGAAAAGTGAGATTGCAACATTCCTTGTTGAATTGTGATACTTGGAGAGGCAAAAACGAGCTATGTGTTCCCAATTTTTTTTCTACTTCTCGTTGTATTTGAAGATTAAAATTGGGGAAGAACATATTTTGAATTGATATGGGAAATTTGAAGAGATTTTAGAGAGAGAAAAATGAGGAAAAGAGAGATAATTTAGGAATTGCCTTTGAATCAAATATTAAGATTTTCATTTTTGGAAACTTAAAATTGTTTGGGAGTGGTAATGGTAGAACTTGGAAACTGAAATTTTTGGAATCAAAGAAGATGGAAGTGTACAGCGTAATACAGCGTAAGTTTC
The DNA here is from genome assembly GCA_947648045.1 of Beta corolliflora. Taxonomy (NCBI): domain Eukaryota; kingdom Viridiplantae; phylum Streptophyta; class Magnoliopsida; order Caryophyllales; family Amaranthaceae; genus Beta; species Beta corolliflora. The sequence goes on from CANSZD010004250.1 coordinate 1,526,791, forward strand.
TCACTACGTGTTCTTTCCTTTATTTTTATTATTTTTTTTTTTTAGTAAAAGGGCAAAAAAAATTTAAAAATCGTGGGCCCTGGGCAAGGGCCCTGCCTGCCCTGCCCTAGGGCCGGGCCTGTCTACACAAAGGTTGGGGACAAATCGAACCAAGGGGGGAAATATATATTATTGAATTGAACAAATCCAACTTAATCCTCAAAAATAATTTCGCAAAAATCGACCAAAATTCATGCAAATTTACACAAATCGAACCTAATTCTCAAAATCGAAAATTGGTAAAATAATAGTACCAAATAGGTTGGAATTTTGCACAAATATGAAATTACACTAGTAAAACACAAAATCGGGAAGATAACTAACCTTAAAATACGAAATTTCCTTCCAAATTCTAAAAGATAGTTGGACGAAATTCCAATAACTTCTTCACTTGAAATTGAACCCGAAATGTGTAGAAGATCTAGCAATTTATCAATTTTCCAACATTTCATAAAGATTAAAAGAGATTGCAAACGAATTTCGGGTATAATGGTGGACGAATTTGTGCGACTCTGAACCAGAAATGAGGAGATGAAGCACGAAGTGGAAGAGGGAGATGTGAGAGGGGAGGAAGAGGAAGAGGGAGAAATGGGTTTTGAATGAATAAGGGCATTTTTGGTATTTAGGTGGGTTGTATATGGTAAATGAGAGTTGCATTTAGAAACCATATAATTCTAGTAGAATAATTGCTTATTGCTGCGGTCATTAAGTGGCCTATTGCGGCGGTTTTGACCGCGCAACAATAAAGGGCGCAACAATAGGTAATTAAACTATTCTTTGCGGTTTTAAAGCCGCAGTAATATTACAACATATTGCTGCGGTTTATGGAACAAACCGCAGCAATATTACAACATATTTTTTATTATAAAAAATATGGATATTGCTGCGGTTTTTCTCGGAAACCGCAGCAATATATATTTTTTATTATAAAAAATACAGCATATTGCTGCGATTGTTGACCAAAACCGCAGCAATAGGTCATAGTACAGCTAAAAAAATTTTTTTTTTTTTTTTATTTTGTAATCAAATTTGAAATATTAAAACTGGCGCCGGCAGATCTGGTAAAATTTTCAGTATCTAGAAAATATTATCAAAAAATATAAATGAATCAACAACTTATAATCCAAAAAAAATGACTAAAATATGAAATTATATAAACCAACAAAAAAATTCTAAATCTGGTAAAATGACATAAATGAAAGAGTAATAAAACGAACACACATAAAAGAGTAATAAAATTACAGAAAAATAACAGAAATAAAAGAGCAAAATAACAGATGATGGCGCCGGCAGATCGACGGGGATGGCGTGGTGAACGACGAGAAAAACGAAAAAAAATTCAGATCTAAAAAATCTACCAACAAATCTAAAAATTGAAAAAAAAAACGAAAAAAAGGAAACAAAAAACAAAAACGAAACAAAACCGAAGAAGGAACTCGTCGGAGGTGGCGAATTGGCGCCGGTACGGTGAACGACGAGAAAAACGAAAAAAATTCAGATCTAAAAAATCTACCAACAAATCTAAAAAATGAAAAAAAAACGAAAAAAAGGAAACAAAAAACAAAAACGAAAAAAAACCGAAGAAGGAACTCGTCGGAGGTGGCGGATTGGCGTCGCTTGCGGTCGACGAACACTCTGGTCGCGTCGGCTTCGTCGCGTCGCTCCGTTCGAAGGTTGACGGGAGGCGAAGGTTGACGACGAAGAGATGAAGAGAGGTCGTCGCGTCGCTCCGTTCGAAGGATGATGGGAGGCGAAGGTTGACGACAAGACACCGGTGGTTGGCGGCTATGGCAGCAGACGAAGAGAAGGGATGAGAGGAAGTAGTGCGTGTGAGGGTTGAGAGAGATGAGAGAGTAGTGCGTGACTGCGTGTGAGGGTTGAGAGAGATGAGAGAGATGAGAGAGAGGTGCGTGTGAGGTTGAGAGAGGGAAAGTGAGGAAAAAAACCCTAACTGTTGTGTTTTATAATTTTTTTTAATAATATTGCTGCGGTTTCTGACAAGAACCGCAGCAATATATTAAAATATTATTTTTTAATATGATTTTAATATATTGCTGCGGTTCTTGACAAAAACCGCAGCAATATGTCTAGTCAAATAGTCAATTTTTTTTCAAAATTTTTTCTGTTGATACCATATTGCTGCGGTTTTAGGTAGAAACCGTAGCAATATCTTTATTTTATATTTTATGTTTCTTTTTACGTGATATATTGCTGCGTATGGGTAAAACCGACCAATACCACCGCAGCAATAAGCAATTGTTCTACTAGTATGCTTATGTATATACATTAAGGCCCCGTTCTTTTGGATTAAGAGAAACTAAACTGAAATTAAAACTGAACAAAAATGAAGCGGGCGAAAGAAAACCGGGATTGCGAGAGATGAGCGACCGAAACTAAAACTAAATTAAACTGAATTGAACTGAAAATAAGTCCAAAAGAAGAGGACCTAACTAATTAGTTTTCATGAAGAATATAGAATAATTTGTCAATTATAGCATTTTTAATAGGTGACTTTGTCAATTATAACCTTTTTGAAACACAACAAGTTGTAATTTAAGACCCAAGAGTCAACTAATATATAATTTTGATACATTTTCTAATTTTCTGATCTGATGTTCCAATCAATTAACACCATTAGCACTACTTCTACCAATTTGATCATATTATGTTAATTAATACGGTTTTTTCACCAGGTACCCCTGAGGTTTCACAATATTCACCTAGTACCCTCGCGTTTTCAATAATTCACCTGGTGCCCCTGAGGTTTTGAAAAATCACCAGAATACCCTTAATGACTAACGGACGTCAACTCCGTTAGTCATTAGGGCCAAATCAACGAAATTAACCCCTAACTATCCTAATTAACTATAATTAAACCTAATTTACACTTTTACACCATAATTAACCCATCTCTCTCCCCTAACCCCTAACTCCACCACCCTCCCACCACCCCACCACCCCACCACCCACCACCCCGACCCCCCTTCCCGACCCCTCCCCCCCCCCCCCCCCTAGCGACCCCCCCTTTCCCACCCCGAAGCCCCTCCCCCCCCACCCACACCCCCGCGCAGCCCCTCCCCCCCCCCCATCAAATTTCGCTCCCCTCCCCCCCACCCCCACACTTGTTTATTAGAGTTATACCCCCGAAAAAACTTCAAGCCCAATTTTTTTTTCTAGTATTTGTTTTTTGGAGTTACATTACTTTTTCATTAGAGTTATAGCGCGTAAAATCCATTCTCATTTCTCATGTAAGTATGCATTCTCATATGAACTCACTTCTATATATATATATATATATATATATATATATATATATATATATATATATATATATATATGGTGCATTTGTGTTCAATTCGGATCTATCATAAGTTATTAGAACTTATTGGAATTTATCTAAATTAATTTGAACTTACTGAAGTTTAATTTTAAAGATTTAGAGCTTATACAACTCATTAGACGTTACTTTTACTTTTATAAGGCGGAGAAAATGCACCCGCCATTATAAACTACTATCTTCAAAGTTTTCACTACATTGCATATTTGGCTGGAATTCTGTACTTTTTTTTACAATTTAGTTGCGACATGCAGGGGGACGCATTAATTAAGGTGAGAAGAGAGATGCGAGAGAGTTGAAAAAACCATGTAAAGAGGAAAGAGATATATGGCTAGAATGAATATCCAAAAAAAGTAATATAACAACTATTAAATCACCCCCAAATAGGAAGCATTACAACTAAAAAAATTGGAGAAAATAATATTTTTAGCTTGTATATTGACTATTGATAACCCTAAATTTCACCCCTTTTTCTAAACAAATAAATCTACAGTGTTGATTATATATTCATGAATAATCGTCTCAAGTTTTTGACATGATACCTTATCAAAATATAGTCTCATATATGTTTTGGGCAAATTTTACGCTAAGGGTAATTTACTTGGAGAGGGGGTGGACAATTAACTTGCCATACTTGGTAAAATAAATGGGCGAAATATAGTGCAGAAATAAAGAAATAACACAAGATAATTTTACGTGGAAACCCTCTAGATGGGGAGAAAACCACGGGGAAATCGGTGTTCCGCCAATCCACTATAATAATATCAGTTTGCAGTACAAGTACACTGGTTTTGCCTGATTGGCAGGACGAGCAACTCAGGTTTTAGAGAGAAAAGGATAGCAAATTAAGAATATTAAAGAAAAATGATGGATAGAGTGAGGTGTAATTTAGGTTTTAGGGTTATGAGTGAGTGGGAGAGAGTTAAACTATTTTGCATGGTTTACAATAGGAGTATTTATAATAGAAAGAATGACGGTTTAAGCAAAATATGCGCTACAACTTGTTAATTCCTACTTTTTAGGGATCTTCCTTGATCTTCTCAACAGTTTACCAGCTGATTTGACCACTCACTTGTTGTTTGCCTCTTCCTCCACTTGCCACTTATTTAGGAACAACCTGCCACCATTTTAGGAGCTGCCACAACAACCTACCACATTGGCAATTTGTGTTTCCATCTTCAAACCAATCGTCTGCTGCCAAGTGGCAGTAGTGAATAATTATATTAATTGTTGCCAATGATTGATTGTCACATGGACTGAAATTTTACCCCATAACAAATATATATGAAGTTATTTTCTTGTATACAATAACCAATAAACTAGATGTATAACCCAAAACAAATTTTTTCCCGTATTAGATGAGGGAGAGTATCATTTATGGCTATCTTATTTACATTGATGCGCACCAAAGTTTAGCCAATATACAACAAGTGACAATAGCACCCAAAAAAAAAAGTCACCACCATCAAACTAAGGTTTGCAACAATTATTATGTGTCAACCCAAATAATGACATGATTTTATCTTATCAAATAACCCAAGGTATTGAAGCTCGTTAAGAGTTCGAGACCTCTTAATTTAACTCCCTCTATTTGCCCCGATGGGACTTTGAACAACGAGCACATTTTGAAGTTTTCGAGAGTTAAAAGAATTTGATTTCTATGAGTAATAGAATAGCTTTCAAAGAAATGTCAGGTAAGCAACAAGGGGAGGAGGGGGGCAACACGTGGTGATGTCCCGTGCTTTTTTTTTCTAATTATGTTACTAGAAAATGAAATAGCCATTTTGTTTATATTATATATGTATACAAAACATCAAAGCTTAACTCTTAAGTGCCATTAACTCATAACATTGCCTTCTCTAATCTTGTTGTTAAGTTTGTGCATTTACTTTGTTTTTTATTGTGTAGTAAAGGTGATGAGTTTATTTATAAGTTTCTTTAGGAGTAAATAAACATAATTGATATGTTAGCTTAGAAGTAAATAAGCATATCCTAAGCTAAACATTTTCGACCATTCAAATTTAGGTTCTATTATATCCAAACTAGCCTCATATGCACGCGATGCGTGCGAAGACGTATTAACATTAATCCCGACATTAAAAAGCGCTAGAGGCACTAACATTAATTTATTTTAGTTTAATTTGATCTTTCACAACTTTTTTTTCAATGTGATAAATGACATGTACCATAACGTACTATAGGTTGATATTATTGGATGATATATGCTAATCTCTTTAATATATGTGTAATTCATTGCGTAACATTACATGGGGAAATTGGATGGTATAAGCTTATTTCTTTAATATATTTGAATTACGAACATATATATTTTTAAATAATATATCTAATAATCATGACATATTTCTACATAAAAATAAAATGATGAGATGGATTATCCCAAGCTGACACAAACAAGCGCTACGAACCTTTAAATATATAAAATGATAAATTATCCTAATCGACACATACGACAATTATAAAAGGCAAAAAATAAAAAGATGAGACTATCTTCTTATTTTTTGGTATGTTTATGGATTGTTAATGTATGTTCTTTGAAATTCTAATTGCAATTGGAAGTTTTGGTAGAAAGAAACTTTATAAGTTCTTACTTTTAAATTGTTTGCAATTGCTTTAGTTATATCAGTTTAATTTTCAATCGAAAATATCTCTTTTTAAGCACATTATTTTGGAAAGGTTTTATGCATACATTACATCTTATTATAAGTTAGGCAATCTTAAGTTTCCTTATTAGTTTTTACTCATAATTGTAGATCAAAAAGGGATTGAATATTTTATAATTAGCATTTTTTGATAAGTGAAGGGCAGAGAAGTAATTTTATAGGAATAGAGATATAGCTTTAGAAGTAAAATGCTTATTTTTCATTGATATATTAGCTTAGGTGTAAATAAGCATCATCGAAAAAAACTATATAAAATTTTTGGAGATCCATCAAAAATAAAAATAACTTTCTATATATTTTGAATGGTCGAAATTTCGAAAATGTTTAATTTTTTTAAAGGTAAAATTTAGGGAATCCTACTCTATAAGGGGCGAGAATCGAACACTTGTCGTAAAAATGGAAGCTTGGAAGGAGGCTCCAACAAACTATCTCAACCTTGATTTGAAAATGTTTAATTGTGTGATGTGTCATGTAAGTATGTAACATTCACAAATCACATGTTACAAACTTCCAACGATAGTCGGATAGTAAGGGTCTGAAAATGCTCTAATTACTTAGTTATCGAAGACTCGAAGTTTTCTCCGATCAAAGTAGCAGAATTAGCAAACCTCTTTGAACAACTGCACATAAAAAAACCAAGGAAAAGATATGGAAGATGGAGGGAAAGAGGAAACATTCTCTATTAAAAATCAATCAATGGAGGAGAAAGAAGCCATTGAAGCTTCAAATTCTTTCAACCAAGAAGACCTCTTTAAAGCTCTTGGAGTTGTAGAGAGAGATTCTCTCGCCATTGCTGAGAGCTACACATCTCTCTTTGCTTCTCTTAGATTAGCACTCTCTGAGGTAACACCCATAAAATAAAATTCTTCCCTTTTTTTGGTTTTCATTTGATTATCATGGGTTTTTGTGTAATTAAGTAATTTCTTCATATGGTTTTTTTGGAATTTAATTAGTAGGTTACAGGCACTTCAATACATCATATCGAATGCTTCAGTAATGCTTCCGGCAAACTTCAAGAATCAGGTGAACTTTTTTTTGTTTTGATTTTGTGATTTTTAATTTTGATTTTGACCCTGAAAACCCCTTTTTTTGTTTGTTTTTGGGATCAAATTTTTTCGTTTCTTATTGTTGTCAATAATGTGAATAATTTGCTGAAGGCTTTCTTTTGATGAATTTCATGATACTTATTGTTGTCAACATTTGTGCAAGGCTCAATACTGAACAACATATTATTTGCTTAGCTTATAAACATGCAGATTTGGGACTTAAAAACATAAGATTTATATGTTTCTTCACTCTAGTTGATGCTATTAGTCTAATAATGACATATTTGCTTAGCTTAGAGGGGAAATGCTTTTTTTTCATCTTGGTTTTAGTAGCAATGGTTGGAGCTCAATTGAACAGCCATGTCGAGATTATTATTTCTCATAATGCTCCTGGGCTTGGCTTAAGCCTTGAGCATTCTAGTCACAGAGCATTTATCTTCCAAAGGGATCATAATTCATACACCAACTTCTATGTATTGGCGCTCAGAGTAATGCTACTGCTGTATGAGTCCAAGTTGCCTCTTACGAATTGGGAGGAGTTTGTAGCGACAGTTAGATCTTTTGAAAGTTCTTCTTACATCTCAATCCATAGATCTTGAACAAGTGCCTCCTCCAGTGTGTTTCTTGTATTCTTTCGGTTTATGAAAGAATAAAAGGTGCGGAATTTTGAGAATTATAGCATTCAGGTTTAGGTTGTTTGGCTGGATGGAAAACATTTTCAATGCAATATGACTTTCGATGAAAAACATTTTCCCAGAAATGCACAATCTTAGAACTGAATTCCATTGTTTAGTTCCTTAGAACATACAAGACAAATTAGAGAGAAATAGAGATACAGAATGGAATGGTGAACATGGATGAGAGGGATGAAAGAGAAATGTTTTTCTCTGTGGAGAGTACTATTTTCCTTCCTTGGGAAAATTATTTTTTATCCATTACAAGCCAGACAAAGGAAATTGATAAAACCACTTTTTCCTAGAAAATGTTTTTCTCCGGACGAAACACTATATCTTTCCTTCTTGTTACATCTCTCATCCTAGACCTTCTACCTCTCTTCTTCTCTGATATCTCAGAATATACAAAATGTGTTTCAATTTCATCTTAACGATTCTTTCAACAATTTGAACCTATAATTGGACCATCAACCTGTTTCTCAACTCCTCTTAGGAGCTTCTGTGGTTCCTAGGCCTCCAGCTTATCTCAGTGCTATTAGGTCCTAGTGCTTTAGAGGACATGGAGTCAGGGATCTTCTAGTAGCTTGGGTATAAGTTGCAAAGGTCCTTCAAGACAGGCTGATGCTTTGTTTGAACAAATAAGTGGAGTGTAGTGGCCAGTGTACTCGAAAGCTAGTGCAGGCTTTAGCATAGTCTTCTCTCTAGTCTCTGAAAGCTTAAAATGACAACTATTAAGAGTATTGTTGCTGTAGCATTTACAAATGACTGGTCATTTCCAACTTGATGTTCATAAGTCTTTCCGCACGGTATATTTATGAAGAGGACTTAAAAAGGCCTCCTTGTTTGCCTATCCCTAGTTTATTCACTATTGGCAAGCTAAAACTGTCTTTTCATGGTCTAAAACAGGCCTGTCACAGTGGTATGCCATGTGCTCTCAGCCTTAAATAGAGTTTACTCAACCTCTCACTATTTATACACTGTTATACAGAAATTAACAACTTTCAGCTGTCTTTGTCGCTTTATATGTCGATGGTTCTGGTTAGAGCCCTCAAAATTTCAAAACTCGAAACTCTCTTTACACAATGATATCGGAGATTAAAGACGTGGGCTTTTAGCATAACTGCTGAGGATAGAAGTTGCGCCCTGTGCTTCTGGAAATAATTGTGACCAAGAGGAAGTTTGTGTTGGATTTCTATAAGTATGAGTGCTGTGATGAGAGTCTTGATATTGGTCTGCTAGATGCTGAAGACTCACTTCCTAATCCCAGTGTCCACAGCAAGTTTAATGGCACACCAAGTTTCCTTAACCTTGCTAGACCGGATTTGGCTTTTGCAGTGGAACATCTTAGTCAATTCACTCAAGCTTCTCATTTTGCAACAGATGTTCATGTCCGACTCTTTATGAAGTCATCCTTTCTCCATCATTTTTAGGTACTTTGTGATATAGGCTGGGCTTCCTGTCCTCAACTTCCAGAAATTTTGTTACTGGAATCTTGGTATTTTGTAGATTGAAGGAAGTCTCTTTTCTTGCAAATCCAAGCATCCGGTAGACTATAATATTTTAATCTTGTGCAGAAGTTGTGTATAGGTCTATGGGGAGGGTACCTCAAAGTTGGCCCACCTGTTCAAACTTCAAATTAGTTCATGAATGAATGTTGGGAATCTTGGTATTTTGTAGATTGAAGGAAGTCTCTTTTCTTGCAAATCCAAGCATCCGGTAGACTATAATATTTTAATCTTGTGCAGAAGTTGTGTATAGGTCTATGGGGAGAGTACCTCAAAGTTGGCCCACCTGTTCAAGCTTCAAATTAGTTCATGAATGAATGTTTCCCAACATTCCTGCAATTGTTCTCCAATGAGATAAATAAACTGACATAGCAAAATACCTGTCTTTCATGGAAGGACAAAGTGTTGGAGTGTCAACCCAAATCCCACATTGGAAGATGCAGGAAGAGTTGGCTTGAATATAAGTTTTCAACTAACTCCATTAGTATGAGGCCCTTTGGAGGTGCTCAAAAACAAGTCCGTTCGGGCTGTGGCCCAAAAGTGGACACTATCATACTGCTGTCAGAGTTAATGTGTGCTTCCAGTCCTAACACAAAACACATCTATGGGGAACATCATTTTGTTGGAGAAAAGATTCCAAGACTGATATCTGTCATTCTGTCTCATTTGTTTCAAGGAATCAAGTCATCAACAGCTAAGCAATTAGCAAGAGACATACTCATAGAGCCTCTTAGTGGCTCTGAACATCATTCAATTTGGCTTGACACCAAAGAAAAGTTCGACCAAATGCTTTTTGTCTGTCATGAATAATCTTGGTTCGACATTTGAAGTATATCAATTTTCTCTAATAACCAAGTGCTTTCATATGTAAAATTTGAATACTGCTGTCTGTAGTACGTACAATTGCTTATTTGATTACACTTATAAATTTATTCTCTTCCCTAGGTGTGTTGAGTCTTTATAAAATTGCTAGTCCTTCTTGTAAGTCCTATTGACTATCAATCTAGAAATAATAGCAAACAATAATAGAACAACAAATAACAAAGCAAGAAAGAACACACAAGAACTTTTACGTGGAAACCCAAGAACTAGGAGAAAAACCACGAATCTGCACTAGGAATTGATGAATGTTCAAGAAGGTTACAAAAGCTCTCCAAGATCTCTCTCCAACTTTTTCCCTCTTGAATAATAGATTAATAATGAATTATCTAGTAGTTATGGCAATAGGTTAAACCTAATAATAACATAAATCGGGAAATCGCACTCCCGCGTGAAATAAACCTCCGCCCGTCGGGTCGGGCGACATCCGCCCGATCGGGCGGTAAAACGCCAAACCAAGCTGGCTCTCGGGCGATCGGGCGCCCTTCGCCGGTCGTATGCCCGATGAAGACGGTTCCTCGGCCCGATTCCATCGGGCGCCCATGCTTCCATGCATCTCGCGAAGAAGATCAACCCCGCCCGATCGGGCGGGCCTCTGCGACTTGTTGATTCACGCGAAATGAGCTTCACGCAACCTCATCTCCACACCATACACACATTGAGCTCCATATGACATCGTATACCTAACAATCTCCCACTGGAGATAGGTGTAAGTGAAGAATACCTTTTACCATCATCCTCTTTCCATTCATCTCGACTCCTAAAGCACCACCTTCATGACAATTACCGAAGGCTGACTAAGGTTCGACCTGACCTTAGTTTGTCACAACTCACACTCTTAGTGAGCATATCTGTTGGATTCTTAGCACCTGACACTTTCTCCGGACACTGACACATTCTCCTCCACTAAACTCCCGATGTAGTGAAAGCGTAGACGAATATGCTTGGTCCTACAATGATACATAGGATTCTTAGCCAAATGCACCGCACTTTGATTATCACCGTAAAGTACCACTTTTTCTTGTTTAATGCCCATCTCTTAAGAAAACCGATAAGCCATTCCATCTCCTTACCGCCTCCGACATGCCACATACTCGGACTACGTAGTAGACGGAGAGATACACTACGTAACTTGGACATCCGGCTCGGCTGCGATCTGACCAACGGTAGAGACATATCCGGACGTACTTTTGCTAGTATCGATATCTCCACTGAGATCGGCATCAACATAACCCTCGAAGCTTCACTCCTTTCTTCCGGAAACAAAGCCCCAGTACTTGAAGTGCCCTTCAAGTACCTTAGTAACCACTTCACGGCATCCCGATGTTTCTCATCGGATTAGAAACAAATCTACTCACAACTCCCCACTGCAAAAAGCGATGTACGGCCGTGTGCGAACCATGGCATACATCAAGCTACCAAGCTGAAGCATGGGGAGCAGTGGCCATCCGCTCCTTTTCTTCTTCGTAGTTGGTGAGTGCTCCCTTGTCGATTTGAAGTCGCTAGGAAGCGGCGAATTTACGGGTTTTTGCATCCCCCACATTAAACCTCTTAAGTACCTTCGGAATGTAATCTTCTGAGACAACTTAACATGCCGGTAGACTTGCCCCTGAAAATCCTCATACCTAAGATTTGTGTGGATTCACCCAAATCCTTCATCTCAAATTTACGTGACAGTTTTCCCCTTCACACTATTTATCACCTCCATGCTCGTACCCCCGCAATCGGCATATCATCAACATACGAAGTAAATAAACATAGTCATTTACATACCTCCGAAAATAGAGCAACAATGATCGCTATCGGCTCTCTTGAACCCATGCTACACATAAAGGTGTCAAATTTTATGTACCAGCTGTCTCGGAGCCCGCTCGATCCATATAAGCTCCTCTTGAGCTTGCACACCAAATTCTCTTTTCCCCGAACTTTGAAGCCATCCGGTTGCTTCATGTAGATCTCCTCATCCAGGATCACCATGTAGAAACGCGGTCTTAACATCCATGTGTTCTAAGAACAGATTCTCGGCCGAAATAATAGCCCGGCAAGATACGTATAGTAGTCAACTTTACAACGGGAGCAAATATCTCGTTGTAGTGATGCCCTCTGTTGTAAGAACCCCTTTACTACTAATCTTGCCTTATACCGACATTTCCATCGGACTCTTTCTTGATCTAAAGATCCACTTGTTGCTAAGAGCTCTCATTCCTGCGGGTAATGCGATAACTCTCATGTCTCGATTCTTTTCCAGGGTCGCATCTCATCTTTCATGGCTAACTCCCACTTAGATGAGTCGGTCGAATTTATTGCTTCTTTATATGATTACGGTTCACCTGCATCGGTTAGCGGCAAATAGAACATAGAAAGGGGAATATCGATTTGGTGCTTTGGACACCCTTGCGGATTTTCTCAAGTCGACTTGAGAGATTATTCTTCTGTACTAGAACCGGAGCCTCTTGGTGGTGTGACGGAAGCACCATATCGAATTACCTTCTTTGTGAGTTATCGACTCAACTCGAATCGGACCATTTGTAGGAGTATGAGCTTCATCTCCATGTTGCTCAACCCGTTCGGAACAATGACATCTCTTCCATCAATGCCTTGTCATCCCACAAACTCCTCCTCACGAGCTCCCCACTAGTTCGGTAATCTCGGATTTATCACCATAAACATCCTTGTACACCTTAGTCTCATCAAAAGAGACATCACGGTGTCTCAAAATCTTCCTACTTTTAGGTTCCCAACATCGATACCCATACTTCTCGAACCATACCCGATAAAATAGCATTTAACGGCCTTTGGGTCTAACTTGTCGCGTTTCTCGGATTGAACATAAGCAACACTAACCAAATAATTTCGAAAAGAAAGATTTACCTCCTTCCCACTCCAAACCTCCTCAGTAGCTTGAACTCCAATGGGACCGATGGTCCCCTGTTGATCAGTAAGCTCGTATCTTAACCGGACCGCCCATAATGTTTTAGGTAGCCCTGCATGCAACCTCATACTTCTAGCCCTCTCGGTCGGTGTCCTGTTCATCCTCTCTGCGACTCCATTACGTCGAGGTTTCCCACTGGAGCAGTCCTCTTGGGAATGATGCCATTCTCCTCACAGAGCTTTGTGTACTGCGCCAATTCATACTCACCTCCATTATCGGACTTAATGCACTTAATTTTCTTTTCGGCCGATTCTCTACCTCGGCTTTCCACTTCTTGAAGGTCTCATGAAGCTCGGATTTCCTCTTCATGAAGTAGACCCATACCTTCCCCGTTGTAGTCATCAATGAAAGTAACAAAATAACGTGAGCCTCAAGGGATCGACGGGAAAGGCCCCCCAAATCGGTGTGCACTAACTCCAGCTTCTCGGTTTTCAACTCTTTCTTGGCTTTTGTGAAAGTTACATTTTTTTCGCTTGCCGTAGACACAACTCTCACAAAATTCCATGTCAATCGATTTCAACCCCGATAATTTACCACTTAAAGCTAAAATCTTCATCCCTTTCTCACTCGTGTGACCCAAGTCTAGTATGCCATAACTTAGTCTCATCCACTTGTAGCCGCAACAACCATGCTTGTACACCCCTTGATAGTGTATAGTGTTCCCATCTTAGTACCTCTAGCCAAGATCATGGAACCTTTGGAAATTTTCCACTTCCCCCTCACAGAACACGGTTTTGTAGCCACATGAGTCCGGTTGACTCACGTAAATCGAGATTCTTTGCTAGGCCCGGAATGTACCTAACATCATGCAGTTTTAAAGTTCCCCGTTTGCGAGTCTTGACAATCACATCTCCCTTCCCCATGATTTCCAAGGTCTTGTCATCAGTAAGATAGACCTTACCCAACTTCTTTGTTTTGAAGTCATGAAACAACTCCCTCATGAGTGAAGAGTGAAAGCGATGCCCCGAATCTAGGATCCACGACTCTATGGGACTATCAACACTTAGGACCAAAGCATCCTCAATCTCATTCGATGCGAGAATAAATCGATGAGTTATCACTATCCTCCTGTTTATCATTATGGTCAGACTTTCCACCCTTCTTGGGATGTGGACACTCCCTCTTTGGATGACCCTTCTCACCACAATTCCAACAGGTAATACTAGCCCTGCCTTTTGACTTACTCCGGCCCCTAGACTTTGATCTACCACCGAAAATTCTTTCCTTTTCCCTTTTGTTTTCCTCTCCCTCTACCCTCGATCTTGTATGCTCCGGATGATTCTCCACTCTCGCTTCCTTCGAATACTCTCACTCAAAATCGGATCACGGACTAACATCATACACCAATTTTTCTTTACCGGAAGAATTGCTAACGGCGATTACTACGGTTTCCCAAGCAACGGGTAAGGAGGACAACAAAATTAAGGCTTTCACTTCATCATCAAATATAATATTTACCGAAGATAATTGACTTATTATTGGATTGAATTCATTAATATGTTCAGCACAGAACTACCATTATTCATCTCTAAATCAAATAAACGGCGCATCAGATATACCTTATTCATTGCCGAGGCTTCTCATACATATCTAACGAGTGCTTTGATTAATTCCGCCGTTGTTTTGATATCCTTGACATTGAACGCCAGCAGTCAGGAGCCAATGTCAATCGCACCACCGCTAGTGCTGTCGATCGAGTACCTTCCACTTAGCCTCTTAATGTCATCGGCTTTGTAGACGAGAGGTTGATACGGATTCTTTTGATATAAGATGTCTTATTTGCATCTTCCAATATCCAAAATCTGTTCCATCAAACTTCTCGATTCTAATCTTTGCATCCTCCATTGTTAATTATTCTAGATCTAAGGCTGATAAAACCAACCTAGCTCGATACCACTTGTAAGTCCTATTGACTATCAATCTAGAAATAATAGCAAACAATAATGGAGCAACAAATAACAAAGCAAGAAAGAACACACAAGAACTTTTACGTGGAAACCCAAGAACGGGGAGAAAAACCACGAATCGCACTAGGAATTGATGAATGTTCAAGAAGGTTACAAAAGCTCTCCAAGATCTCTCTAACTTTTCCCCTCTTGAATAATAGAGTAATAATGAATTATCTAGTAGTTATGGCAATAGGTTAAACCTAATAATAACATAAATCGGGAAATCGCACTCCCGCGTGAAATAAACCTCCGCCCGATCGGGTCGGGCGACATCCCGCCCGATCGGGCGGGAAACGCCTCAAACCAAGCTGCTCTCGGGCCCCGATCGGGCGCCCTTCGCCCGGTCGTATGCCCGATGAAGACGGTACCTCGCCCGATCGGGCGAAACCGCCCGATTCCATCGGGCGCCCATGCTTCCATGCATCTGCGAAGAAGATCAACCCCGCCCGATCGGGCGACACTGCCCGATCCGATCGGGCGGGCCTGCAGACCTGCTGATTCACGCCAAAATGAGCTTCACGCAACCTCATCTCCACACCATACACACATTGAGCTCCATATGACATCATATACCCAACACTTACTGCTCATAATTTATATGTTATGACTTATGATATGATCAAATAAAATAATCCACACTGATTGCTTATCTGTAGATGATGAGCTTCTATTGATTGCAAGGCCAATTCTGGGGGTAGTTGGCTGTTCTCATCTATGCTCCAACCTTTTTTTTAGGGTGGGGGTCGGTGGGTTGGAACCTGTACAATTTATTGCAGAAGCCGGAATGTCAATTTCTGCTTAGAGTATGTTAGAATCTCTTTGTACATAACTATAGTTCAACTTTGGTATTCAGGAGTTAGGATTGCTGTTACGTGTTGTACAGCTCAACTTTGGTAGTTAGGAGTTAGGGTTGCATAAAGTGGTCAGTTTCTTTGGCTTTCTACTCTTCTTCCTCTCTCTAGATTCTGCAAGCTTTTCACATATTACAAGCACTATTTTGATGATGCTAAATGAATCAGTCAAATTCTGCATGTACACCTTTGCATGCAGAGGGTATACTTTGGTTACAGTGGCTAATTACGGGGTGACTTGCTGTTCTTTGAATATTTGTCATGAAATGAGTTTGTGACTTGGTGCTGTATGTTATGGGAGTATGTGGTAAAAATCGTAGAATGGGTATGGTTGAGAAGTTTGGAATCAACTGTGATATTGTAGTATGTGGTAAAATTTCTAATTTGATCCTTTATGAATATTGATCAGATGATGCACTATGATACATGTGGTAACTTATTTGTCTAATAAACATGAAAGGAAAACTATAAGAAGATGTTATTAGCTTTCCTGTTGTGATTGCATGTAACCCAACTAAACTATCACTATTTGTACTTTGCAGCTATTGATGCAGCAACCAGAGGGAATCGTTTTATACATTCATGTATTAGGTATGATCTTATGTCTAGACTACGTATGATGGAATATCTGGGGCAAAATTTGATTTTGAAATCCTTGTTTGTTTATACTGCAAATTATTAGCTGATTTCCTTTTTGCAGCAGCTGAGTCTTCATTTGTTAATATGGTCTCATATCAAGGTTCCATGATTTAGATCTTAAAACTCAAGCATTGGATATTGGCATAAGACTAGTTCAATCAAGGGTACTGACTACATCACTTAATTGTTATTAGCCCGTTCCTAGTTGTCCACCTGTCAAAACTACAAATGATTGGAGTCACATATTTAGTGATAGGGATGACTAAAAACATATTCTCTTTGAAGGTAATGTTGTATGATTCAGCACAAAATGAGATATATATATAAAAACAGAAATTTATGGAGGAATTATTTTGAGAACTGGAAGTTGCATTAATTGATACCATCAGGGGGAAAAAAGTTGCAAATGAGTGATGAAATGCTTGTCTTATGGGTCCTCCTACTATTGCTCTATAAGAGCTTTGGCTTGACCTGCTGATCGGTAATATATGATTTTATAGGAAACCAGAAAAGACCGCGATTTATTGATGCTTGCAATTCTCTCTTTCCCGTTTCTCTTTCGGAATTTCGGACAAGGCAGAGTAGTCCCTGTAAACAAAAATGTTAAAAGTAATCTGACGGAGACTTCTGCTTTTATTGAATCTCTAGTTCCAAAACCATCTTGCAAATGATGCTTTATTTGAAGTAGGTGGTGTTAGTGAGAAAGTTACAAATTTACAATAATACCTCTATATTCTACTATCTACCCTTTTGATGATTTTTTTTTTGTTGGGGGGAGGGGGGAGGGGATGAGACATGATTATTCATTTACACCCTTAAGCATCTTTAATTAGTTGGTTAGTAGCTTAGGCATCATGTATGAAAAAACATATATGAGTTTACTCTTCTAATTTCTTAACCTTTCATAAAAATTAAAGTTATGCATTTATAGTGCGATTACTCAAAAAGCAAGTTGTGTTTGCCGATCTCTATGCCAGTTTATCAGAGAAGATCCGTTCTATCCTAGCCCTAAGATACGATTACGGGACAATTCGTCTCAAGAAGACAACCTGAACTCATTGCGCTCTGATTTTTCATTTATACTATATCTCAACTTGTTATTTATTACCTCAACTGATTTATCTATTTATTTTCCATGTCCATGAACACAACAAACATGATGTGTCCTCCATCCTTGTTGCCCACACCTTTTTCTTTTGTCCTTTTATGCTGCCTCATTCGATTCCTTATGTGCCCGTTGACCTTGCGGCACACATCATCCCCCGGCCCCCACCCCGTAGATTCGTACCTGATTATCTTTATTTTGACCTTGCAGCACACTAGTTTGTTTTTCAGATTTCGTGGTTCTTATGACAAGTTCATGGCATTGTAAGCAGTGAATCTTTTATCCCATTATTCTCATCCATGTCGATGTGTTTGCGGAAGCTTAAAACACGAATAATACTTTGATTAATGAAGCTCACTCGAATTATGTTAAAAGGTCCGAAATTTTATGTAATGATAGGTATAAAGATGGAATCTTTATATGGATAGGCTCTATATGTTCCCTCGAGAACTAGAGGATCTCTCACTAACCTCAATTAGGAGATGCACACAAACCTCGATTTATGCGTTTGGTTCAAACAAAACCTTTCAATGCTCATGCACTCGAAAATCATAAACTCAAAATCAGCTCCCCTTTATTGATGGCCGAAATAGCCTATTGAACAAATTATCCTAAACCTAGTAGAACTATTAAAACATAATAACCTAAACCTATTAGAACTAGTAAAGCATAAAAGATAAACAAAAACACTAACAATAACACGCCTATCTAATCACACGGCTATGTGATTAGACTCCTACTAGGACTAGGATATCCTAATCCTACTAGTACTAGGATTTCAAGTTTCCTATTCATACTAGAATTAGGAAACTACGAGGAAACTACGAAGACTCCTAAAGACTCTATGACAAAGGTAATTAGACTCCTAAGCATAATAGGATCCCTTTATCACTCAAACACCTACTTTAAAAGAGTTATAAAGCAAATAAAACACTTAGTTTCCTAACAGAACTAGGAAACTTCATAAGAATCCTAACAGAACTAGGATCGTCATGATTTTGCTGCTCACATCCGCATCATACTCTCCCCCTTAGAATAAAACTTGTCCTCAAGTTTGATCATCAAAGTAATCCATGAAATCATCCAAATCAAGCGGACAGCAATATACTCAACTATCATGTTCATTCGATCAAGGTCATCCTTTGTTCCACGAAAATTTAATCTTTCCAAACTCCATGTCAACATTAGATGTAGATTTATGACGTTTGGAACAATTTCATCATCAACCCTAGGAACCAAAGCAAAAGAAACATTAACAAGAGGCACAATTTCCTTTATGTCAACGTTAGGGATCACTTCTTCAAACATTTGGAACCGTAAAAATCACATCTTTGTCCTTGGAGCAAGATAAAGTGTCAATCTTTTCTTCATCTTCAACAATCAAAAGTTCTTTGTGAATCTTCTTCCATTTTGTTCTTCTTTCAGAATCCAAATTCGCTTTGAGTTCGAGTACCAACTCACGCACATAACATAGACCTTCGATTTGTTCCCGTGCTAATCGTCGTCTTTCTCGTGCTAATTGTATTTCTTCTTGTACTAGTTGTCTCATTATATCCAAACAATCACGAAGCAATGAAACATCCATGGAAACATGAAAACGGTAATTTCCGGGTTTTCGACGTTGTATAGTTGCGACGTCGAGAACTCGTTTCTTCTTCAAATCTAATGAAATTTTAACACACCAAACTTAAATATGTTAGCAATACACAGAAACAAAAATCATCAAGATCCATTACTACACGCTTGTCACGAGTCCCCGCAAGATACCGGTGTCAAACAGATCCGGCGGAATATTGACGCAAATCTTTCTCGGTCACTGCGACTTCGTTACTTATTGGATTGGGCTGAAATTTTGACACAAGATAGATCTACTTGTTAGCTTTCCAACGCAACAAACAAATCCAAATTCTAACTTCAAACGCGCCCTCACGCTCCGTTTTACCGGAGTAGCTCTGATACCACTTGATGTGATTGCGGAAGCTTTTAAAACAAGAATAATATGAAGAACACTCTAATCTCACGTTTAATGAATGAAAGGTTCGAACTTTGTAACAAATAGACTATAAAGATTGGATCTTTATAAGGATAGACTCTATATGTTCCCTCGAGAACTAGAGGATCTCTCACTAACCGCAATTAGAACACTACATAAGAATCCTAACAGAACTAGGATTGTCACAATTTTGATGCTCCTCATATGCATCATAAAACAAGAATAATATGAAGAACACTCTAATCTCACGTTTAATGAATGAAAGGTTCGAACTTTGTAACAAATAGACTATAAAGATTGGATCTTTATAAGGATAGGCTCTATATGTTCCCTCGAGAACTAGAGGATCTCTCACTAACCTCAATTAGGAGATGCACACAAACCTCAATCTATGTGTTTGGTTCAAACAAAACCTTTCAATGCTCATGCACTCGAAAATTATAAACTCCAAATCAGCTCCCCTTTATTGATGGCCGAAATAGCCTATTTATAATGAACAAATTATCCTAAACCTAGTAGAACTATTAAAACATAATAACCTAAACCTATTAGAACTAGTAAAGCATAAAAGATAAACAAAAACACTAACAATAACACGCCTATCTAATCACACGGCTATGTGATTAGACTCCTACTAGGACTAGGATATCCTAATCCTACTAGTACTAGGATTTCAAGTTTCCTATTCATACTAGAATTAGGAAACTACGAGGAAACTACGAAGACTCCTAACAAGACTCTATGACAAAGGTAATTAGACTCCTAAGCATAATAGGATCCCTTTATCACTCAAACACCTACTTTAAAAGAGTTATAAAGCAAATAAAACACTTAGTTTCCTAACAGAACTAGGAAACTTCATAAGAATCCTAACAGAACTAGGATTGTCATGATTTTGCTGCTCACATCCGCATCATAAACAAGAATAATATGAAGAACACTCTAATCTCACGTTTAATGAATGAAAGGTTCGAACTTTGTAACAAATAGACTATAAAGATTGGATCTTTATAAGGATAGACTCTATATGTTCCCTCGAGAACTAGAGGATCTCTCACTAACCGCAATTAGAACACTACATAAGAATCCTAACAGAACTAGGATTGTCACAATTTTGATGCTCCTCATACGCATCAATGTCTCACTGGCAACAGTGAGCAGAGATTTGCTCAACTATGCCTTCACTTTTCTGATTAGGTTTTGGCAAAAGTCCTGTTTCCTGATCTGGCCTTGTGCAAACTTAATTACTTAGTTTGATCTTTGATTTGTGATGTCGTTCTCATATATATCGTGTCTTGTAGGTTGAATGAGGAGATGAAAGGCATTGATGGTTTAGCAGCACATTTGTATCCTTGCTGACATTCACTAATAAGTCCTATTTTAGTTCGCACTTTGAGTATGTTGGAGTATCTTATTCCATGAAAACGACTTGTAGTTGGATTCCCTTTTTTTTCACTTTACTTCTTTTGGCTCCCTTAATCAAACCACAGAAAGATCCTCAAGAGGAATGTTGATGCTTTGGACTCAGCAGTCAGCAGACTCCTCTAAATCACACAATCGGCCCATTTCATTATTTTGATAACTCATACAGGTTCCTAAGCTGGACCATCTTGCTCGACTTTTCTGAAACTGCATGTCATTATAATACGACTAGCCGACTAGGTGTTTTCGCGCTATTTGTTGATAGACCTTCACATTTTCCCTTTGGAGGCGAGCGATTGATTAACTTTCAGCTGTTCTGCTGTCTCTGCTCTTGTTTGCCTTCTGCTTGGCTTAATGAGTTTTAAAACTGATCACGAATACCTTGTAACATAATATATGCTACTGAGATCTGTAATAAGATCATTCTGTTGGTGATAAACTGAAGATTCTTTCTGTTTCTTTGTGATCAATAATATCACTGTGGTATCCTGTGTATCTACTAAATTAAATTGGCACATTGAACTCCATCAATGGCTTAGTAGTTGTTGTTATTGAACTCCATCAATATGTGGTTTTTGTTTATTCAAGTTCTCCATTCTAGCGTTAGATTAACATTGCTCCAGGGCACACAGGTTAAAGAAAGATAAGATAAAGAGAGAAAGTTGGATGGATGGGCAGATGGGTGTGTGTCACAACTTTATAGGAAAAGTAGAGAGAATAATCTTACTAAAAGTAGTATGTTTAGCTTGGGTACATCCTAATTGATACTCCTCTGTCGTTGATTGCTTGTTCCATTTCCTTTTTAGTCAAAGTTTACAAACTTTGACTGTAAAAATCTCATTATATTTAAGTAAAATTATTATCGTGTGAGATAATATTATATCTATCATAAAATTTCTAAAATATTAATTATTATTCACTTTTAATTAATATTAATTGCCAAACATAAACTAGATGGAAAAGGATATGGTCATATGGAGCAACTACTAGGAATAGAGGGAGTATATGTTAGCTTAACTTTAATATGGAAGGAATAGCATACGATCTCTGTGTATTTCTAACGTAGAAAAGAGAAATACATGAATCACATGATCGGTCGTCATTGGTAATCACAAATAAGATAACTACTCATCAGTATTGCATGGTTCTTAAGGTTTCTATAGTCTCGAAATAAGAGGGATTGGAACATACACATCTTTATTACAATCATAAAAAGTCATTTTTAACGACCCTTTATTTAAGAATATTAGTTATCAGCAAATTGGATATTATTGTTTTTAAAACTCGAAGCTACCGCCTCATGTTGAGCATACATTATTGTCCCTTGCCTCATGAAAGGAGTAGTGTGGTCTTACATTTTATTGGTTTATAACCTTTAGCGTCAAATTTCCTTCAAATTGGAACATATTCAAGAGTATAAGATATGAGAAGCAGCCCCATTCTTTTTGGTGACTCAAATAACCTAATCGAAATTCGAACTAAGGTGAGAACTAATCGAACGAATCGAAATTAACTAAGCAGGGCGAAGATAAGTCAAAAAAGATTAAAGTTTGATTGGCAATAGTATATGTGATTTTAGTTAAAAGATTGGGTGATCTTAGATACTTTTGGCTGTTGGAATTAAGTACTCTTTGCAAATCAAAGGAAAAAAAAAACTAAAGATGGCAGAGCATCCACATTTTGGTGAAACTTTCCCTCTTTACCACCATATCAATAACTTTGATTTTTAGTTGGATTATTTACCATCTACTTATGAGAAGTTTCAGTTATTCTAATGTTGAGCTACCTAATAAGAATTAGTTAAAGTATATAGTTACAGTTGACAGTTGACAGTTGAAAGACTGCAACTGCATGGGTCGTTGATGATAGAATAGCAGTTGGAAGTTGGGACTAATTTCAAGGTTAAAGTCCTGACAATGACAGTGTTGACTACCAATCTTGTAGGAGTTACATGCAATCTCATGGCCTTTATTTTTGGGCTTCTCTTCACTCTGAAATGTGGGGCTTCCACTGATTCCCAGCCTTTGAATTTATTCCTATACAACTGGTAGCTGCTAACTCTAATATCTAAGTTATGGAGCAACTCTTTAACCATACTTGATCTTTTACAACCATGATTAATTAATTTAATTAGTATGATTTGGAAGGTTTTCGTGCAAATTACTAGTAATAAAGTTTAAGTTTAGCTGTTGAAGTAATGCTTTCAGAAACAAATTAAGATGTTATATTCGAAACCAATCCAGATTATATCTCTTCTTCTTATTGGTTGATTATCACGTGTTCTAAATTTTGAATTATTAATGTTGGATTATAAGTGTGATGATAGCAACCAATAGAAAATAGTGGAAAATAAGTGGTACAAGAACTGTTGGACTGAAAATTTCGGATTCTTTATCTTTATTGTATCAATAGTTTCATCGTTGAATAGTAAGTTTATTCTCTCTCGTATTTAAGATTCATTCTTCCCTGTTTATGAGTGATTTCATTTTCATACTTCATCAAGAAAAAAGGTTATCTTTTTGGTGAGATTCGTGGTATTAGACAACCAATATATTTTGATTTTCCGATCCTACGAAAGAATGTAACATGAAATTTTCTACTTGAGAAAATAATAGATTTAGAATCAATGAATATTGATTACAGGTTTTCTATGAGTGTAATTTGATCCATAATCGACCCTTAATTATAGCAACTTCTAAATGAATAAACTAGGTTGAAAATGCTAAAACATAACTTTGTGAATCTAACTAATCCTAAGGCTTAATGCAAACATATCATAAGTTAGCTTAACATAATGTTATCCAATTACTGTCACTTGGTTAGTTAGATTACTATCATTAACTTAATTAACCTAATCTACATGCATTATTTTAAAGTTATAGAATTGATTTTTTTAAATATCAAAACAACATTGCTAATGTACCTTCATAGAATCATCTTATAGAATCTTTCAGTTGCATGCCTAATATTTCTTTTTTCTTTTTCAAACATTCCTTCCGAGGAGAGTGTGAGTACATTGTCAAGTTGTGTTACGATACAATGTAAATTTTACGAAAATTATATTCCATAAAAACCAATTATATGAGGTATCAACAATGCTAAATCAAATCAACATCACTCACATACTTATTCCCTTTCAAAACCTAAGTCATTTTTTTTTTTGATGGCCAAAAGGCAAGAGTTAATTTTGATAATAAAGCCCAAACGACACTTACAAGAACACAGATATTAGATCTAAAACATGAATACAATTTTTGGCTCCTACTTCACTAATTGCATCGCTTCGCCAGCTGCAGAACCACGTCGTGATTTTTTTTCGATGTCTCTCACATTATCATACATCAAACTTTAGACAACAAAAACAAATCAATGGTTCTACATTGCGCAGGTTTCTCCCATTCCCATGCAGCATCAAAAGTTTAACGATTTACAAGAAGATCAGATGATGTGGACCCTTCAAAAATAAGATGGAATTACTCAATTATTGTTGTTAGTAATATTGTTCCGTTATTTGCGTGCCCATGTCTATATATTAGCCACATGAATGAACATGCTTGTCATAAACCAAACAGTCAACAATTCCAGTCTTTTATTGTCTGACAACTCCCAGAATCTAATTTGGTACACATCACTGGAACATGTTTCTTGGTTTCGTATCCTTAATTATGTCAGATTAACCGTTATAACCGTTTCTGGGCAGACCATTTGGTCGTTAGTTATCAAATGTACTGTGTGTTGACTGATGAGTGACTCAGTGAGTGACCTTGGTAAAGAAGTAAAGAACAACCAATACTGTCTACTTCATTACTTGATCACTTTATGCTCCCTCATCTTTACACGTTCTTCGTCGCCAACTCCATCGTTTTGCTTTACATATGATCCTCTTCTTTTGCATTGCATTGCATTTGCATATAATTGCATGCACTAGTATATACCAGGAATTTGGTTTTATATATGAGTGGTTCTCATATGTTTGTTAAGACCCTGTTCTTTTGGATTTATTTTTGGTTTATTTTCAGTTTCGGTTCACTCGGTTTTCTCAATTCAGTTTAGTTTATTTCAGTTTCTCTCAGTCCAAAAGAACGGGGCCTTAGTTTGCATTGTTCTAGATTTACACATTCATCTTGGAATAGAAATGACAATTAGGTCAATTGGTCATGATTGTGGTTATATATGTTCTGTGTGTTATGGGTTTATCTCATTTGCATTCGAGTGTGATATATGGGTTTAGAATTCTCTCATTAGTTACAAGTCAGGTTCGAGATCGACCCATCTTACTTCTCTAACCTATAAGTGATATGATAATAATTAATTACACTTGAAAAGTCGATTGTTGGCTAAATAAAGTTTCAATAGGATCCTATTTTCTGACCCTATGTCGATCTATGTCTTGTCTTACATTTCAACAACTTTTCATTATGCCATATTGGATTTTCGTTAATATCATATATACTTCCTCTGTTTCAAAATACTTTACACACTTTTTCGAACACGCTTGTCAATGCATAACTTTAACTATTAATATCTCTAATTCCGTAAAAAATATAAAAAGTTGATATTCTAAAAATACATATTGAGACGAATCTAACAAGATCCAGATGGCTATATTTTTCATTGCGTAAAAATCACAAAACACGATCAAAGGAAGGTGTGTGAATAATACATAAGGTGTTAACACCAGGGAACCCTTGGTAAGACGAAGAACCCTAATGGACCAGCACCTCTCACAGGTCAGTCAGCCTAGCTACACAGGTCAACGCTTGAGAGTAGGGGGCAACGTTACCTAATTCGCTATCTAATTCGCCCCTTGAATTCGCCAATTCGCCCAAAATGGGACAAAAATGAACCAAAACCGACCATAATTCGCTTTTCTCAATTCGTAATTCGCGGGGGAATTAGGGAATTAGGTAACACTGGTAGGGGGTATAAGGGAATCCCTACTCCCAAAGAGGTAGTGGGGTTGCAAACTTAGAACCTTTAAGTCGTAAGGTGAGTTCACCACTCAACTCCACCAGCAAGCTGGTTAGTTAAACCGACAGTCATGTACATGCCTGCAATTACATGTATAACACAGGTATGTAATACCACACGTATGATATGTTTATTGCACTTCGGAATGGTTCAATACAGTACTTAATGCCACATCACCTCTATGATTCTTAGATTATTGACAAAAAAATCTCATTAGAAAGGAGAATTATTGTTAGCATCGATCGTCTTATCTTACCTTATCAAAAGGGAACTTTGGAACATTAATGTATCGATCAAGAAAATTCTTGAATTATGGTACTAATTAGAGTATATGCATATACCACCAATAATATTTGGTTTTTAAATCCATTGAGCAATCTACACGTACATCTGATGTGATTCGGCAACCAATTTACCCTTTAACTTCTTCTCATATCTTAACTGTATAGATCGTATCAACTTTCAACTTTGTCTCTTTATAACAGTTAAAGGTGGCATTGCCCAATTAGGCAAAACAATGAACATAAAACACAAAGCTTATGCCTGTTATTGCTTTTATTTCATGACAATTTAGAACCTTATCTTGTAAAAGTTAATGTTTATCTAATCCTTCTTATAAAGAATAAAATTATGGTCTTGTCATATATTGTAAAAGCAAAAAACTGAAGATTCCCAAATATTTAGCTAGCTAGCTAAACTATTGGACTTGATAAGAATTAGAATAAAGATAGAAGTGTAAATCAGCCGCAATGCCAACTTCTCTCGGTTGTATGTAGATTGTAGAATTTCTGTCCTTGCATGATCTATGGAAGTAGAAGAACAAAATGCATAAAATAACCATGGATCTTCTTAGATGCATAAAATGTGTGGATCTTATTAGATTTGTCTTATAAAAAAATATTCATACAAGACCATGGAAATTAGTGATCAAAAGTATACATCAAAATTCATGTAAACATAAGTAAAATTATTGATTAGAGACAGAGGGAGTACAACTGTATAAGATTACATGTACAGATTATGCTCTATTTTGCTCAAATTCTATTCAATATGCTTAATTAGCATGCATGTCCGCGAGTCCAAATTCCATCTATAGTTTGACATATAACTCCGTTTTATAAAGTCTATATATTTGTTTGATTTCCTTTTTAAGCCATTTAATTAGCCTAGTATAGAAACCATGTTTTATTCACTTAGCATCTTTGTCCATATACTTGAACTCGAGCGAGTCCCAAAGCTCATTCAAGCTCTCCCATTTATTTTTTCTACCAAATTATTCCGTTATTTTTCTAACTTTGGCCACCTAAATAGAAAATGAATATGATAAATTATACACTTGGTCAACTTTCTTTTTATTTTGTTGGGTAGCAAATGAAAAGGACATCAACAATTAGGGGTGAAAGTTCGGTGTACGGTTTGGATTAGGGCCTAATCCAATCCGATCCGAACAAAATTTGGATTTTAATTTTCCAATCCGAATCCAAACCAATTAGAGTTTGAATCCGATCCAATCCAATCCGAATTTTTCATACTCTAGATTGGATCCGATCCGAAAATCCAATTTTTTAAAACTCTAGTTTTTCTATGAAATAAATTAACCACAATAGCAGCCTAGTATATTTAGGAAATGAGGAATTAAGTGATGTTAGGGTTTTAGGGGAAGGGTTGAAGACTTGAAGTGCTACGCCTACTGGGCTATGGGCTAGGCTTTTTCAAAAAAGAAAAATCAGTTAAGAACTTAAGCCCAATCCAGATACATAATACAAGGCATATTACTATTCGGTTATATTGGATTTTTGGATCCAATTACCCTCAATCCAATCCGATCCGAAAATCCAATTTTTCAAAAAATCTCAATCCAAATCCAATCCGAACACAGTTTGAATCCGATCCGAATTACTAATTCGGATTGGATTGGATTGGATTTTGGATTTTATCCGAATAACTTTCACCCCTATCAACAATAGTCAATTTGCTTTACCATTATATATTATATAAATCTCTTTTTTTTTGTCATCGAATATTTTTCAATTAGTCCAATTCCTTTGTTGGTAGAAAAAAAATCAATAAAAGAGTTAAGTTTTATTTTGACACTCGTATATAATTGGTTTCCCTTTTTCCTTGTATCTGCTCGAATATTTTCTCATTTATTCAAATATACTTTTGTAGTAAATGACAAGAAAAAATATCTCTTGTTGCAATTACAGTTACTCTAGAAAATAATTTGGCTATATGAGTCGCATCATAAAAAATAGGATGCACCATAAGAGGAGAACGTACATGAAGATTACCCTATATATGTACTACCTCCGTTACACAATAAGTGAAACACTTCCCTTATTTGGAATAGTCACAATAAGTGCAATCAAGCTCTAAATGGTAAAAAAAAAAATTCACTTTTATTACAAATATGCCACCAAAAAGAAAGAGGGGACCACAACCTTTTTGTTTCATCACTCTACTTTATTGTGGTCTCAACTTTCTCTCTCTATATTCCTTGGTATGTGTGTACTTTCTCTATGTTTCACTTATTGTGAAACGGATGAAGTATTTCCTAGATGAATCATAATACTTCCTCCGTTCCAAATTAAATGCAACATTTTCTAAAAACGGCAATTTCAAATTAAATGCAACATTTTACTTTTTTCTATTCTTAGTAAAGATTTTTTAGTGTGAAATTACGAATATACCCTTACTAAAACTAATTAAGTCATATAAACTTAGTCACATGCCCTTACTTTTTCTGTGGTCCCACTTTCTCTCTCCTTATTAATTACTCCCTCTGCTTTTTTTTATTTGCTACATTTGACTTGCACGGTTTTCAAAGCATTATTTAACTCTTAATATCTCTTATTTCGCTTAAGTAAAAATTATAAAAATTTGATATTATGAATCTACACGTCGAGACGAATCTAACAAGATCACACATGACTATATTTTTACTTATAAAATAATCAAAATAATCGGTCAAAGTAGTGGCTTCATTCCCAAAAAATCAAATGTAGCAAATAAAAAAAAGCAGAGGGAGTAGTCACATGCCCTTACTTTTTCTTAATCTCACCTTAAGAAATTTTGCCTAGGAGAATGTGTCATCCAAATTGTTGCATTTAATTTGGAACGGATGAAGTATAAAGAACAAAAGTTAAAGAAGCTTCAAAATAACATAAAACAAAGGAAAAGAATTGTGTCCACTAAGCTTATCCTCTTTAAAATTGGTCTCTTTAATTTGCTTAGTAGCTTTAAATGTTAAATGCGTAATCAAATACGCATCATTATGGGATAAGAGAACATATATATCACATTAAATATACTCCGTCAATATTTTTAGTTCCATTAATTAATTTTGAGCTTGTTCCTTTTCGTCTATGGCTTCTTCACTTGTCACTTTCAAGTCTCAATCATCTGAGTTGGATATGTTGGATTGAAGTTGCTGGTCCATCCACCAAGTACCATCATTAAACGATTATAATCATGAGTTAATTTGATCATGCATATAGACACAAATAATAGCTCTAGTATCATTTGCCAACCATAAATTGTGAAGAGGATAATGTATTAAATATTTTATATGTGCAATGTCACCAATGCACTCACTCATCACTAGTGGTGTCGGTTCGATTACTGGGTTCGGTTTCGGCTCAAACCAATTCGGTTGGCTTGATTCGATTAATTCGATTCATTTTTCGAGCTTAATTGATGCAGTTTAAACTTTTTCGGTTTCAGTTTCAATCCAAACAGTTAATTCAATTTTCAGTTCAGTTCAGTTTACAGTTGTCTTTTGGTTTGACCCGTACAATTTTGGTTTAAACAATTGACTTTTTACCTATTACTATCAGTTAAACAGTTATTTTCAGTTCGGATTCAGTTAATTTCAGTTTCTTTAAAAAAACTGCATCAACTCGGGTGGAATTTGATATTGGTTATGTCATATGCATCTTTTTATCTCTTTATATTTCGGGTCAAAGGCTTAACCGTTACATAAAATTTGGTCTCGGTTTGACTTTTGTCATATCGGTTGAACTTGTCGGAACCAGCAATACCATTAAGATTCAAGAGACGACGTGTCTATATTTGTCTACAAAAGCGCATTTGAAAGTTGCTAAGTTTACTGTAAAATTGTTTTATCAAAGGTTCGACAGTACATTTGACTGATATTCAAAATTTCAATTTCAAATTCTTCATTATATAATGTCTAGTCATTGTTCATTTGTATGTTGATTATAATTACGTCGTTAGTGATACTAAATGTAATTATGTATGATAACTTTGTGATGTTACTATGTAACGTTATGTTTTCTATATATAGTTTTTCAATGTGTACATTAATTGACTTGTAACTATTAATGATGAATTGATGATTGACGGTGATCAAGGTGATGATGATTTATAATGGTGAATGATCACAATTTAGTGATGATGATGATGATTAAAGTTGATAAACACAAACTAATATAATACGAGTATAATGTGACAAAAATCAGTGTAGTTGGGTAATCATTAGGCTAAACTAGATCAGTATAGTGTGCAGATAGATGTATTGCATTTCGAGTATATATTAATGTATAGAATAATGTATAGATCAAAGTATTGAATTTCGAATATAGTTTAGTATAAACACAAACTAATATGAATTGATATGAGTGGGTAATCATTAAGCTAATCGTCTTTAAGTGTAATGCATTTTTAAACTAATATTATCATTAGTTGAAAAAGTGTCACTGTTTTAGTCGCGCTATGGGCTATCGAGACTCGAATCGAGTATCACTATGCTCTAATATTATCATTAGTTGAAAACGTGTCATTGTTTTAGTTTATAACCTAAAATGTCTATATTACTCGTGTTCAACTAATATTTAAGTAGTTCAAAGTGTGTCATTGTTTTAGTGATGAATTAATATGTGAAAGTTGTTTTTCTATTTATTATGATTTCTGTACATCAACACACACATCACTTGCATATTATGTAATAGATCAATGTATAATTGTTGATCAACTAAATCTTATTTCATTTTTTAAACTCCTGATACAACCCAAAAAAAGGTATTATTAGTTATTACTATATATAATTAATAATTGTATAATAATTAATAAACATAAAGCGATGATAAGAATAATAATAATACAAATAATAACAGTAATAGTAACAATGCTAACAAGAGCAATAATAATAAAAATAACAACAGGAGTACTAATAATAACAATAACGATACAAATATTAACAGTAATAGTAGCAACAATAATGCTAATAATAATAAATAAACTATTTTATCCATATGTTTAAATATTTTAGTACTACATTGGTATCAAAATAATTATAAAACCACTCTAATACTTTATTGATTATAAATTAGTATAACAACTCCCCACTCCCCACTCCCCACTCCCCACTCCCCACAATACTGAAGTATTTCATGCCCATTTAGATAGCAATCCGCAGTGTTCACTTAGGTGCTCAATCCACCGTCAGATGAAACCAATCTACGACCCAGAGTAGCTCACATCATTTCACACGGATCGGCATCTAACAACGTGGGATAAACCCCTCCAAAACAAAATCTCAAAATTTCAACAACCCATCCATATATAACAGTATAACACCCACCTCCTTCCTCTCTATTCCCACAACAATCACATATTCACATCCACAACCCAAAAAATTTAAACTCATAAAATCTCATAAAGAAAACCAAAAATAGGAGAGAGAAAATAGCAGGAAGAGGAAAGGGAGGCAAAGGGTTTGGGAAAGGGCGGAGCAAAGAGGCACATCAAAATTATTGAAAGATTATTTGACCAAATATATCTAATCAAATCAGTCACATAAAGAACATCAAAAGTTAAATTAATTAGTATTTGGTCTTACCAAATGTTTATAGTCAGAATATCTACTTAAGAATTTGTTTCAATTAAATGGTCTGACACTAAAGGCTGTGTTCATTCTAGCTATTTTTTATTTAAATTAGGATAAGATCTTCCCCTGACCTCCTTGCGCCTCTACAAAATAAACGTCAAAACCATATGAAATAAAGGGAATCAACTAAAAGAGCGACTTTCATGATTAGTTTTTTTTCTTTATATGGATAGTTTTAGTCTTTTAGAATCTGAATGTAGGATTATCATTATTATACTCTTTTTTAACTATCAAATTGTAAGTGTTTTAAGTTTTATTAAAGATATTAGACATTGAATTTAACTGTTAAACTATAATCAAATTATTCACTCCCTCCGAAATGATATTCTCATTTACAATCTTGACACAATTCATAAGTAACGAGAATCTTCTAACTTATTTCCAATATAAGAAAAAAATATAGTCATGTAGGGTATTGTTTGATTCGTCTTAATGAATATATTACGAAAATCGAACTTTTATAATTTTTACAAATATATGATTAAATATATTAATGATGCTAAACGTGCATTTGCGTGAAAAGGAGAAATGGAAGCATCTTTTTGGGATAAAGGGAATAGTTTATTGTTGTAGAACTAAATATTTGTCTTTGTCTTTTACAATTTTAATAGCTACTTTTCCGTGCATAATTAAATACATGTCTTTTATAATTCCAATAGCTACTTTTCCCACGCTAGTAGATTCAACAACTACTTCAAACATTAACCCTTAATAGCTACTAGCAAAGTACCAGGTCAAATTAACAAAATTCGAAATTAAAACCAGTTGATCGGTTGCTACAAGTTCTAATTTGGAACCATCAGGTACCTGTTTTAGGTAACCAATCATTTTGATAATGCGTAAGTTATACTATATATATACTGACTAGGAAAACCCTAGCCTCCCCCCTCTCTCTTTCTCTCTCAAACCCTAGCCTCCCCTACTCCCTTGTTCTTCAGTTAGGGGCTGCCATGGATGATTTCATCCATGGTAAGCCCCTTTTCCCCTTTTATTTTCAGTTTTTAATTTATTTTCTTGTTTTGTTTAATAATTTAGTCTCTCTTTACGAGATCTTTTCAAACCCTGTTATGGGGTTTTTAGTTTCTGTTTTGGAAATCTCCTTCTCCCCTATGGGAGTTGTGAGTATGATTTTTTTGTTTTTAGGTATGAGAAATTGTTCTCATTGGTTGAAGTTTGAGACTCAACATGAAAGTATTGGAATCTCGGATGCAGTCAACATGACTCGATCAACAATGTTCTTCTCAAACTACATCAAAATGATAGACTTCCTCATCAATAGCATTTGATTCAAAGAATACTGAAGGCGCTTATTGTATTGCTCGATCTGGTTCATTGTAGTTCCTTCGAAGACGAATTTGATTTAGCCTTGTTTAATTGTATCTTGTTTTTCTTTAATACCTATTGTAGATGTCGTTTGACCTTCAATTAATGAAATTTCTCTTTCAAAAAAAAAAAAAAAAAAAAATCCTTACAATAACTTTAATGTTGGACCCGCTTAATCGGGCATCCAATCAGTTTTGATTCCAGTAACTAGAGAACTACAACTACTCCTCATTCCTGATACCTAGAATCGAAATCGACGGTTTTTCATCCTCATACACCCGATTATATTGCTCATCCCTAAATATATATACGAGAAAGGGTATATCCGCATACGCCCCGCCTGATTTCCATCCCTATTCCTATACAAGTTCCTTTTGGGGATTGTATATGAGTCTCTAGTCTCTACAAAATATTAAATGAAGGCACATGGGAGATATATCATAAATGGGGCAAATAAGGAAATAAATAAATTTCAGTTGGCTTATAAATAGGAGGGAGGCCGTTACAGTTTTCTTCCCCTCTCATCTGCAAGCTTCACGTGCTCTCTCTTCAATTAAACTTCCCTTAATTCCCACCCATTTCAACTTCTTCTTCTTCTTCTTCTCTATACAAATTCTTGTCGGTGATAGTAGTTTTTATAGTTGAGATTTCTTTATTAAGTCTTAACTAAACATCACATAAATTATGTCGAAGAACTCATCCAAGAAAGTCACCTCTTCTTCTTCTAATGATAATTATAATAATGATAATAATAGTAATTACAATAGTTCTGCTGGTGCTGCTTCTAATTCCACCATTGCTGACCTTTTTGGTCCTAAGCCTTCATCTTCCTCCTCCAGCATATTTGGCTCTGTGTTTGGTCCAACGTCAATGGTACCCACTTCTCTTTATCTTTATCTTTTTTATTATTATTATTATTAATTTCATTTTTATATTGAATACTTTTATGAAGCACATATTGATGTTCCTAAATCCGAGTTACAATTTAGTGGATGTCAACTAGTTAGTTGGTTAAAGTCTTGGGACGTGGTGCCCAAGACCTGAGATTAAATTTCGTCTACATCATTTGCCCTTGTGGCTCTCTCTACACCCCAAAAAACATATTGGTGTTCTTAAACCTGAGTTATAATTTTGTTTAATTTTACCTTTTTGTGCATGCTTTTTTTTCCCTAACTAATATGCCTCGAAATTTAGGAAAGTAAGATCATTTCCATTTATTTTCTTCCATTTCTAACTCTAGAGTATGACACCTAGGGGTGCTAATCGAGCGAGTCGATCGCGAGCAGGGCCCTGCTCGACTCGACTCGAAAACTCGCAAACCCTGCTCGACTCGACTCGAAAACTCGTTAAGCTCGTTAAGCCCTTGCTCGACTCGTGCTCGTAAATTTTTTTTCCAACTCGGCTCGAAACTCGACTCGACTCGATAAGCTCGATAGGTTCGATAAGCTCGACTCGAGCTCGATAGGCTCGATAAGCTCGACTCGAGCTCGACTCGATTGCTTGCTAAGAGTGAATAATGTACAATTAGTTTTACCTTGATTTTTTTAAATCATTAGAATCACTATAATTACCAAAACATTTTAAAATTATTAAAGTTCTTCCATGCCTCCATTTGATTATTTTAAACAAACAAAGGATAAAAATTATCTCTAAAACAACAATATGATCATATGATACAATTACACAACTCTTAGTCTCTTACATAAATAACCTATTACAAAACAAATTTAAAACATTCAAAATCCCAAATATTTCTTCATAAAATACTCCATTACAAGTTTGATGCTTCAATCTTCTCCAAAAGTCTACAAACATTCATGTGCCAAAAAATTAGTAAGGATCTCCATTGTTTTGACATATCAAAAGACAACAGCAAACAAAGATCAAAAGCAAACAAAGATTAAATTTTACACATTTCCTTTGAATTTCTTCAAATCAATAACTGCAAAAAGCGCAGGTGCTTAGCCCCACAAAGATGCTTAATAAATTTCATTATTTTACTTCCATAAAATAATTTTTCTTCTTCAAATCCCCATTTTCTCTCTCGTCAACAATAAGATCATCTTTTTGTTGGGTTGTCATCATAAAAAATGCATCCGAAATTGCAAGTCTTTGAAATCTTTCAACTTGAACTTATGAACATATTTACTGCTCTATCTATCAAACAATACACTGCTTGGGGTTGGGGATAATTAGTTTTTGATATGAAATAAGATGGAGATTCGTTGATTATGGTAGTTAGTCCCAACAACAATACACAATCAAAACTAAATTGAAAAACGAAATAATAAACTGAAATGAGCAAACGAAATCAAAAAATGGAGAACTTGTGCGCAAAATTAAAAAACAACCAAAAAAAAAAGAACTTGTGTTACCTGTCATATATATGTTGAAAAGCACCACAAGTTGCCGGAAAACACTAAAAACTGCCGAAAATAGTGGGTTTTTGCGCCGGTGAGAATGGTGATGGTGATGAGTGGAGACCAAAGTGAGAGAGAGAATGACGAGCGTCCCAAGTAACTTGCAGCACTGAGCAGTTGAGCTTCAAGCCTTCAAGGCTTCAACCTTTAGGTGAGAGGAGTAGAGGACGGCTGGGGAATTGGGGGGAAATGATAGGGACTAGGGTTTTCCTTTCATTTTTGAAACAAATCTTTTGTTTTTTAATTTTTTTCCTTTTAAACTTATATTAGTAGAGTTTATGAATTATGATTATGGACCATAAAGTAAAATTTTATTGGGCTTGTTAAGTTGGTCCATAAATCTCAACTTTTAAATAAACTTTTTTATTAAATAAAATAAATTTTTAGAAAAATAATATTTAAAAAAAGTTATCGAGCTGCTCGCGAGCTTAACGAGTCGAGCAGGGTCATGCTCAACTCGTGCTCGTTAAGGTTTCGAGTCGAGTCGAGCTCGAGTCGAGCTAACTCGAGTCGAGTTTTGACCGAGCGTTGACCGAGTCGAGCTCGAGTTGCTCGCGAGCTGCTCAGCTCGATTAGCAGCCCTAATGACACCTAAATTAGGAAACAATAAATTCCGTAAAAAACTCTTATTGCGTGGACCTGGTCCACACTAATATTATTGTGGACCAAAACCACTTATTTAACATAGTGACTTTTTTTTCCCATATAGTAATTTTTTAAAAATCTTAAGTTACACTATACAGTTACTTTATAATATAGTGACCGTTTTTTTTAATATAGTCACTCTTTCTTACATTAGTCTATCATGATGAAATTTTCAGTTTGTGACATAGTAAACTTTTTTTTTCACATAGTCAAACCTTAGAATCTAACTCCGCCTGTGAGTGTCTGTGTGACATTCACTGCCGGTCTCAAGCCCGGATAAAGGAGGAGAGTTGCGGTAGGTTTGGGGCGGCCAGCGTAAAACATAGCCCCATATCATGACATGCTTCATGTTAGCCGACCCCAAATCATTTTGGGAATAAGGCTTAGAAGAAGAAGAAGTCAAACCTTAGAATCTATATCTACTCATTTTTTATATCTATTTTTTTATATAGTGACCCTTTTTTTTTCATAAATCACATGAATTAGCATTAGGTTCACACTAATTTAGTGTGGACCAGGTCCATATAAGACTTTTACCTTTATGCAATCGTGACTTTTGATATAAGAAATGGAGAGAATCTCGCTAAAAAGTTTTAGTGTAATCATACACACTAAGGCTCATTCGTACAAAAGTCTTTCATATATTGGTTTTCACACTCTATATGTTAATTTCCAATAGATGTCATAGGTTGACCTATTACTCGAGTTTAACCTAGTCTTCGCTCCTAATGAAATAAAACAATGAAATTAAGAAGTTGGTATTAGAAAAGTAACATTTTTTACCCAAGAAAGTTGTGGTTGATTCATATCATCTTGAGTTGGTTCTGCTTCCTCTATTTTCTAACACGACTAATCGTGTTTTTCTCGTTCTAGGGTTGTAAGTGAATTTTACTAAACATATTTCGTGTATGCACTAAAAAAGAGCTGAGTACAGCAAAATGATGGTTTGTGTTCCTCAAAGACCTTATTCTATTCTTTTTTTCAATTAAACACTGCCTAGGAATCTTACCAAAAATGTCTAATAATTTTAGAATCACTACTAAGAACTTTAAACTTCATGTGGATTCGAATCAAACATTAGGGCTTTAATTTGTTCATTTCATCTCCTTTGAATTAGATTTCAAATACAGATGATGTATCACAAACAACAATAATGTTACAGTTAAAAAAAGTTACTTGTTAAATATCTTTTGTAAGCTTAGGCGTGATATTCACGAGCATGTGATATTTGATAGCTTAGTATAAAAGGAGTCGGATCTCATTACCGGCCAGCACCCGCGCCCCCTCCCCCGGCCACCCGCCGCAGGGGACCGACTTCTATACTCGTGATCCGCACCGAGGGGTCAGCTCCTATGCTAGTACCCCATGGGCCATGGGGGTTGGCCAATGGCCACCATAATAGGCACCCTTCTAAGGGTGTTAAGGTAACTCCTTTAGACTATGTGTTGTGCTAGTTGATTTTCGTCACTCCCTATTTAGTCTATACCAGCAAGCTAATTTTTTGTGTGTGTTGTGGTCCTGTGGAGTGAACATCGTATGTATGTGAGAGTGGTGCAAAGGGAGAAATTGCGCATGAGAGACAATGCTAGATATGCTGGCACAAGGAGCTAGGGATTTTGGGATGAAAATTGACACACAAGGGTAGTTTTGTCCAAAAAAATTATTTTGTTGCATTTAAATTTTCTAATGGTTATAATCACTACTTAGCACCACTTTACTAATAAAAAGTTGTAAAAAGATAATTTTAGAGATGGTAGGTTTTTCTTAAAATCACGATCGTTAGGTAGATCTAGCACTGAAGAAAACCCACGTCTTTTCAATCATTATTTGATGCATCTTCTAATAGGGTTTATTATAGGTTAGTACGTAGTACCACATAAATTTAGGGTGTATATGTTCGTTAAAAAGGGGTTATTGGTTCATGCTGTTATGCAAAGGTATTAACAGTTTGAAACAATGAAAGCATGCATGTAGTGAATTACACCAGCAATTTCAGTCACATTCAGTTGGCTTCCATAATTTGCGAATTTCTGTTTCCCAATGCAAAAATTCTGCTTAATATTGGCTTCTGTTATTTTTATTTGCCTCTTTTCTCTTACACTTTTCGATCTTTTTTAACTATCTTTTTTGACTTATTTGCATGCCTTTGTGATCTCACAATATTTTGTTGGTATTTCTTGTTAATTTTGTCTTTTGGTGCAATTTCAAAGGGGCTTGTTCATATCGTCAATGATGCCTCTTTTTGGCTTTGTTTTCGAGTCATTTTGGCGCCTTTGCCTAAGGTGCGAAGAGACGTGAGCTAGTAACTAATGTATCGAGTCCAAAATTTGCTTGATTTAGAGTTTTTTTTACTTTTATTGCGCTACATCAAAAAGTTACCGACCTTTTTTAAAGTTTATCTTCAAACTCTCATCTTCCATATGAAATTGAGTTTTCATAACCTAACCTTTTTCTCCTTTCTATTTTCGGTGGTAAAGATTAGGAACTACTTAAAATGATCAGTATGCTTTTTATGTGTACAAATTTTATCATACACCCGGATGTAAAGAGAGCATAGTATGCTCAAGGTTATTTTTTTGCTCATTTGAATGTAATAAAAAGGAGAATTACAAATGAGCAAATGAGAAAAAATTACCAGGTGTATGATGAATGAATTCCTTTCGTGTGATGTCATACGTCTAGCAGTGGTG
Source organism: Beta corolliflora (assembly GCA_947648045.1). NCBI lineage: Eukaryota > Viridiplantae > Streptophyta > Magnoliopsida > Caryophyllales > Amaranthaceae > Beta > Beta corolliflora. Next base: position 1,565,800 of record CANSZD010004250.1, read on the forward strand.
AATTTTCATAATTAACCTTATATTGGTAATCCTATTACAATCTTATCAATTTTTATCAATAACTTCATATATGCATTATTGGTAACCCAATCTATGATAATAAATAAGCCACGTTGCATCATCAATTAATGATGTAGTGTCGTATATTAGAATTTGTACAATTGATAATGACGAGTTCCTAGATACTATCTTATTTGTGATTTTTGAGCAAGTTTTTACGTTATTTACCTCTAAACATTGAAAAATTATTCTCATAAAAATACTTATTACTTCATTTCTCTTTTTAGTTGCTACAAATACGTTATATAGGTGTTTAATTTTAGTTGCTATGAGTTTTTTTCTTTTACTTGTGGTCCTTACATTATTTTACCTTTTTTTTCTACTATATCGTTCCTATCTATTTTACTTTTTTGTTTGTCATCTACCTGTCAAGTAATGGTCTCAACCACCCTTACATGTAATTTCTAAAATTTTTGTCATTTTTCAATGTACCAACTAAAAAAGATACTAAAGCAGTATCATCTTTTAAATTGAAAAAGTACTCTTAAACTGTCTCTCTTAAGAAGTTTTCATTGACATCCGGAACCAAGTACAAAAGATGGTTTCTTACTGAGATGCCTGTTCTCCTAGACCACATGAATTGATAATGACTCGGCAACTATAATCTTTTTAATGGTTGATATTTCATGTTGTCAAAAGATTAGTCACTTCATTGTTTAAGGAGATTCAAGAAAAGGATAGATGTATAACAGCTTATCTATCAATTTTGGCGTATTCGATCCTATAACATTTTGGGAAAACTACATTTGCTTTTTTAACTAAAAATATATTCTTTATCTTATGTGCTATGCTACTAACTCTTATTAGATAGGTACTTTTTCATACACTATCTAGTTAATTATTTACTTAACAACCATATCCCTAGAACAATACACGCATATTCCTAAAGCTTCTTTTTATCCAGCAAATTAAGACTCTAAGCTAAGTAGTTATAGTTGAACATGTCCAGCTAAGTATATATAGGATTGTTTGGCAATTAGAGTTTTGGACCATTTTTAGAGTTTTGACTAGTTAAAAACTCTAAAAGGGTGTTTGTTTTAGAGAGAGTTTTGGAATGAAAACTCTCAAAATGAAAAAGCTCCTAATAGGAGCTTTTTTCTTTTAGAAGAGATAGGTAAAAATATGTTGATGACTTTTTTCTAATAATAATAATACACATATGTATTAAAATGTCTATAAATGTCATCTCACACAAACAAATGGCAATAAGCTTTTAGCAATCAGTTAATTGTTACCAAACACATTTATAAAAAAAGTTGTCAAATCAGCAGTCAAATTAAATCTGCTGAACAAAAAGTTAAAACTCTAACAGCAAACTCTAAACTCTAACAGCTAAATTCTAAACTCTATTTGTCAAACAGGGTCATAGTTGACTAAATTCCTTCGTAGCATGCGTGGAGCTTTTGGAGAAATTGTATTAAAAATGAGGAAACCTCAATTTTCAATCATTTTGTGGGCTTTATTACCACAAAAATAGTTAGGATTTCGGGGACGTGACTACATCTACCCATTGGTAGATTACCCGCTTCTAATATAACATTAAAAAATAATTGTTCATGGTGAGTTGGATTCCATGATATATTAAATTCTATAGTAGTGGGTAAACTACTCACTAGATAAACCAAGTTTTATCCCACCTTTTCTCTTAAACTTTTTAAAGTTTAGATTCTTTGATTTAATCAAAACAGTAGAAAGTAATCAATAACTAATTATCATTAAGTATGCTCGCTCTATTACCTTCATATTTATGTTTTTCCCTGAGTTTAATTTATATCTTTACTTCTATTATATTTTACTTGATTATGATCAAATATTAATCAATTTTAATATAGGGGAGAGGAAGAGACTCTACAAACCAAGGGGGAAATTTCAGGCAAGGTGTTCCTGGTACGTAATGTATACTCTTTATACTCCCTCCGTTTTATAATAGATGTAACATTTGACTTTTCACACTGTTTGTCGAGCCTTGAAGTTTGACCCATATCGAGCCGAATTCAACAAGATCCCACGTGGATATATTTTTTCATATATATAAATAACAATTGATGGTCGAAAGTGAGTTGTATGAATAGTACAAGTCAACATGTTACATCTAAAAAGAATCTGGAGAGAGTCTTAAATTAAACTATTATCATCATGCGACTTTAAAAATGAAACTATTTTCTCCAAGTGTAAACTTATTATTCAAATAAATTATAGATAATTGGTTGAATAGTATTTGCATGTTCTAACTCTTACTGCCTTGCAGGCGCACCTGTAAACAAAGGGGAGAATAGCAATAATTCTTATTATCAACAACAAACAATCGATCAACCTTGCTATTTTACCTCTTCCATCTACTATGGTGGCCAAGAAGTTTATTCTCCAACTACGCGTTCCACTGAATCTCAAGTGAGTGTAGTACTACATATTCTTTCTTCATTATACTTCCGTGCTTTTTTTTAGTGTCACACTTCTCACTTTTATATGTGTCTTAAAAAGAAATGGAGGAATCAGTTAAATTTGATGTATATATCTCTTTTCTTACGCTACATAATGGATAATATATTAATATTACACCATACTCTATATATTTACTATAAGATCTACAAATTTATATTCTTTCAGTTTAAGAAAGATGAGCAGGAGGATGACCCTAACAGTGCTTCAAGAGGAAATTGGTGGCAAGGTTTGGATTGTCTTTTCACATACTGCCTTTGGTTTTGTTAGTTTTGTTCATTTGATGTTCTTAACTGTAAAATTTTTTTTTTTTTCAGGGTCTCTTTATTATTAGTCCAAGATGCGACTTAAACGGGTGTAGCTACCCCCTTTGGAAACTAAGGTACATTTGTGAATTTTTTATTGTAGTAATTAACTTATCCAATTATAAGATTAATCTTATTTCAAAAAAGTACTTCAATATTTCTAGAAATATAATTACCATTCTTTTCATAAACTTTATTTTGCAGAAAAACAAATTAGAAAACCCCTATTTTTCATATTTACTCCATTCTGAAATAAGTGAAACACGCACTTTTCTCTTTTATGTGAGCGTTTTTTGGTAGAAGTGTTTCAATTATTACGGAACAGAGGAAGTATATTGTTCTTGTGATGCAATCCAATGCGTTAGCAAAGAAGTAAAGCATATATCAACTTGTCTAGATTCTAGATTCTAGAATCTTCATGGCATTCATATACCAGATGTTCAGTAGACTGTATGTGATGATCGTAGTATATGAATATAAGAAGAATCTGCATATTTTCATTTTTAGCAACTTTTTTAATATTCTGTTGCATTATTTATTATTCTTCTAGTTAATATCAATTAGTCCCAAGCATTTTGACTTTTGCTAATGCGAAAACAATGTCCCCTTTATACCATTTTGTTGCAGGGATATGGGGGGACTGCTGCTTGATAGCTATCTTCACAAGTTATGACTTGTTGCAGAAGAGAATATACCATATAAGTTGAACAATACCAAAAACAGCTTATCAATAACTAGCTAGTCTTAGAATAGCTAAGGCCTGAATCAAGTTACTGGGGTTAGTTTTTGGTCCCAGTTTTCTTGGAAGGTATAATAACTTAGCTTTACTTATTTTCTTAGGATCAGCTTTGTCTGACATAATACTATAGCTTAGTTTTTATGCTTATAGTATATGACTATCAACTTCTCTTTGTACACATAGTTGTTATTACTAATAAACTACTAATGTTAATTTTGCGTACTTCGTGTGTTCCTTTTGTATGAATAACTGGTGTTTAAAATATCGTGATGGTTTATTTTTAGGTAAAGCTCCATATCTATACTAATATATTAAAAGCGCGTGCTCGACAACGTTTACTACGCCACGCGCACCTCTCGTACTCCACTAAAATTGTTCAATGTGTACGTATGTCATGTCAACTAACAAAAGTAAATTGACTTGCAACAAGATTTGAACCCGTGACATCTTACTATTATACATTGCACAATTACCATCTCAACCAACTTTTAATCATGCTTTAAATGTCCACATTATTTATATTTGTACCTTTTAAATGTTGAGTTTTCTTTATTACTTCTATATTTTAAGGCGATTGAAAAAAATGCATATTATGTTCGGGAAAAAAATATCACCCGGGGCAACGCCCGGGCCCAAATACTAGTTATTAGTCTAATTAATGGTTGTGGTTTCCTTGTTAGTTGAGATTTTCTTGTCTTCCTACCATACAAAGGTCGCGTCATTTGCGCCCTTACTTTCAGAATTAGAAAAGAAATAATATTACTTGAAGATGGAAAAGATAACTTGAATATTGTTGTGGGAAGAGAAAATTACTCCAGCAGCTAGCTAGTTGAACAATGCCATGTTGGTTCACATGGTAGAGAATTAGAGATAGGATCCTTGTGCATTTCTATGCAATTTTTAGTTGTTCCACGTTTTTTTAGTATCACTTTTTCAGGATTCAAGGGGAAGAACTAGGCTTGTTAGAAGTAATATTAGATGTTCATGGGCCGGGCACAAATAATCCAGCCCATTTGCGCCCAACACATCAGGCTGAAAAAACATGTGGAGCAAAGATCTGATCTTTGCGTGGCCCCACAATAATATTATTTGTAAGACCAAAACCACTTATTTAACATAATTGGCTTTAGTCCATATAAGTAACATTTTCAAATTTTAAGTTACACTATACACTTACTATCTACCTATATTTGTTTTTTTAATATAAGAACTTCTTTCTCACATTAGTTTATCATGATTGAAATTTTCACTTTCGTGACGTAAGAATATTTTTTTTTCATAGTCAAACTTCATAATTTATATCTATTTATCTTTTATATTTATTTTTTTATATAGTGATCCTTTTTTTCCATAAATCACATGAATTCAAGATTAGGCCCACATTTAGTATAAGATGAAGTCATATAAGTTTTTTACAATGGTGTTTAAAGTGAATTCGGGCCGGCCATAATTGAGGCTGAAATCAGACTACCCAATCGAGTTGGGCTAAAACTTCATCAACTCTACTCTCAATGTTTATGGCTTTGTAAGAATTGACTTGTTATATTCAGGATTGTTTTTTTTTTTTTTTTTGGGTTTATACTATTGTAAATGATTCGATCCAGGTCTTGGGGGTTACGCGGAATACTTTACCAACTAAACTAACATTCACAAAAGTCAGTGTTAGTGTTAGGTAGTTTTTTTAAGTCAACTTCCGAGGTTAGGAGATGCCAATAAAAAACTGAACAATACTTTATTCATATCATCCAAGTTCCAATACATCTGTCTGTATTAGAAAAGCTAAGCACAAATGCAAGCTTCTAGCGCCATATCCAACTATTCTCAGGAAGTTCAATATATATACTACATGTGATAAGATGGGTTCTTCACTTTTCAAGGCAATGTGTAAGCTGCAATACCAAATAAAAGAGAGGTCAGACATCAGTAAATCAGTATGAACAATTAAAGATGGCAAAACGATTATACTTCCTCCGTTCCAAAATAAGTGAAACACTTGTGTCAAAAAGCTCTCACATAAATGAGAGAAGTGTTTCACTTATTTTGGAACGGAGGAAGTATATACATATGTAATTCTGAAACTTACCGCCACATTTGTACCCAACAGGGCGATCAGCTAAGTTGCATCTCTTAGGGATAGTGACGGCAATCTCAGGCTTAACCCCGGAACTCTTGGCGGTGTTAGAGAGCATCACCGCGCAGAGGCAGCTCGGGTTCTGGCCTAACTGTTTAATCTTAGCACAGCAAGCATCTGAAACCGGGGCATTCTCATCCTGTCCTGCCATAGCACAAGGAACAAGTTTGTATGCTTCTCTTTCTGGCGATGCTCTCCCACACTCACCGTGAGCATTTACCCCATGAAATCCTGCAATGCAAACAACAAGAACAAAAAGGGACACAACAATTTGATTCATTGAAGATTTCATTGATTTGGTTTTTACTGTGATGAAGTTATCTGTGTTGGATGATCATCGTTCGGACTTGGGCAATTATATAGAGGAAGGAGGAGCTATGGATAGATGAGAAGAGAATTATAATAATGTCCTCCATTATTTAGTGGAGGAAGCATTAGAAGAGCACAGGAAGTAATCTAGGATAGAAAGAAAGCTACATAGTGCAGCACTTTCGGCTCCGAAAATCATTTCATATGTGATCTGGCTCATACTAACAGGATTAGTTAGGTACATCAAATGCTAATGCTACCATAGTGGTTTTCACTACTGCATTTACCACATTCTAGATGATCTTACCAACCCCGACAGGAAAGACCAAAATAATAGACACTAACAGCCTTCACTTATTTTATGCGGATTGTTGGAACTTTAACTTATTTGTCTTTGAACTTGACTTCTTTTCTTTGAAACTTATTTTAATAACTCGAGAAGAACATATTCTTTTATAAGAGGTGGAATTTAGAACTTTAAACCTAGCAGCTTAATTAAGTCACAACGTAGAAGCAACATAGAGCAATTCGCACTTACAAGATCTATATATGGGAGACTTACAAGATCGAGAAGACATACATATGTAAGATTGCTGTGAAATCTAGCAGTGATGATTTTGAGAAGTTGCTGCACAATCTAGCAGTACTTTCTACCACTTAGAGGTCGGAGGGAGTATACAACATGCTAGGATCTTAGCTTAGATAAGTATCATAGAGATCGAGTGACTCAATTTCATTCAATAATATTAAAGAATCACCCCAGCTGTAAAATTTAGCAGTGATGTTTTTGATAAATTGCTGCACAACATTTTAGCAGAACTCCCTCAACCTCCTACTAAAGGCTACTTTTTTTCGTTCATCACTCATTTTCGGAGCTGATGACAACCGAAGTATATGATATAGGTTTTGCAAAAAGTTAAGTTCAATTAATTCAGGTGAAGAGAACACAATCTAAAAAATACCCACTTATTAAATGGAGGAAATATACAACTTGCTATGGTGAAATCCATAGTTGCATATCTTTAGCTATATATAGATTGCAAAGCATAAACAACACACTGCACACAACAATTTCATGCTAAAATGCCAACTTACACACTAAAATAGAATCCATAAATTCTTTCAGCTTGGTAGATCAATAAACAGAATCAAACCAATATCTATTTCGAAATGCAAAATTCTTCACCAAGGATTACGAAATCCTGGACAAATTTGATATCTGAAAAGTTGCAATTGAGACAACAAATATACAGGATTCCTACAACCACTACATATGCTTCATAGTCAACAAACCCAGTAATATTATTCATCTTCTAAGCATTATAATCACAACCAATACCAATTCAAGTTGCAACCAACCAAATCCAATTAGGGTGCGTTCTCTTCACCTGAAAAGTGTCAACTCTCAGAGCTGATCGACATCGATCAGTTCCAATCCGTGTAATAGTAAGCTCTAATCAGGTCTAATAAGTTCCGCACATATTACGAATAAAGTAAGCTTGCTCACACAAATGAGAGTATTATTATTACGTTAACGAGTAAAAGCATAAAGAACAAAAACAATATAAATCAAAAGAGCAGAAGGAACCAAAATAACAAGAGGAACAATAGCAGCAATAGCATGAGAACTCCCACAAGACAAACTACCCAGTTTAATCTGAACTACATTAACCAAAGCCAACATCAGAAAAGAGCACCCAGAAACAGATCCAATAGCAGAGACAAGCATGCCAAGTCGAAGGCCCGATGTGTGGATCAAAGCCCGGTAAGAGTCGTAATGGGCCGGAATACGGAAGGCCTGTTTAAGGCCCAAAGCAACGAGGCTAGAGAAGAGGAAAGAGGAGAAGGAGTAAACGTGGAAAGCTACGATGTTTTCAGCAATGGAGGTGTTGAGAGAGGAACAAGATGGGTCAGTGATGAATGTGTTTGATGGGTCGTTTGGGTTCCATGAAAGGCCCAAGAATACTGCTAGGGTGAAGATGGAGTTTACGTGGATTATGCCGTCTAGTGCGTTGATGTGGATGGCTGTGCCTAAGGGTTTTTCGTGGAGGTGAGACATGGTTGGTGGTGGTGGAGGTGGTGGAGGTGGAAAGTCTCACTAAAGAGAAATGACAAAGGAAAGTGACCCATATGATGATATGAACACTCTCAATAAGGAACTAGGTATTACAAAATCTAATACTGATCTGATCTGAACCTGATCTGACCTGACTTGTAGTGACACGTATTATAAAAAATTACTTAAGTTTTTGATTGAAATATCACAATAAGTTGATTGATCTTTCGATAAAAATATAATAAGTTAATTGATGATGGATCTTAATAAACTTAAAACCAATTTGAATGATTCATCACCTGAATATAATCTAGTTGAACCAGATCTGAGCAAGATTTTTGCCACCACCTGTAAATGAGGTGGGATGATTATATATTTTTTAGGAACTTTTGTGGATAATATATGGTACGAGATAATACCATACTAATTCAATATATAGTACGATATCATCTCTTAATTATTTATTTAATTTTACAAGACAAAGTGGCTATAACTTATAATTGTTGTTTGTTCATTTTATCTTCATAATTAGGTAGTTAAAGTTTGATTTCCTGTAATTTTTATTGTAATAAAAAAATACATAGTCAAGCTTATTCTTCCTTTTTTTTTATTAGATCTTTATAATTTTAGTCTTTGTAGAGGTTTGGTTTGATGTTTGCTTTCAATATAATAGATCAACGGTATAAAAATACATCTTTTTTAAGAAATACTTTCACTAATGAAAAAAATCATGCTTAAGAATCGCTTAATGAGGTGTATATATAAACACTAACGTTATATACTTATATGTTTTCACTTTAAATATAAAATTATTACAACTTCAACTTCATTGTTATTATGGATTAAATTTGAACATCCCTAATTGCCTTTGAATTAATTGATTAGAAGCATTTAACTTATAGTGATGGACTTGTAGTTTAGGTTTTTTTGAGGGGAACTAGTAGTTTAATTTGAATGGAAGTCGATAAGACTAGACTCCAAAGTGAAATGTCCAAAGAGAAAAGGCCTGTGTAACTGTGTTGATTAAAGTCGTTGCCAAAAGATAAAAAGAAGCGTGTGGGGCCCGGCTCTTTTATAGCCATTGAATCTCTCGCTTAGGCCTTAAGGTCCCGAGTTCAACTCTCGGGATGCCCACTTTAGCTTTTTATTCTTTAGATAAAACCTTCCAATAACTAAGCACAAATTTAAACATTAAACAGGCAAATGATCTTTATATTCTCATCAATATAAACTCTACATAAAATACATATATTCTGGACAAATAGTTCAAACAAACAAACCAAGAACAACACAACATAACAGTATCCTAGATCCTACCAATCCAAATAAATAAAAAATCCTTGAACATTGTACATTCTCATCAAGTCATCACTATATCAGTTAGAGATGAACCTTTTCTCCTGTTTCACCACCTTATTAGCTGAATGCTAAATATACACCAGTTAGACTTTTCATCTAAATCTACTAGTCCTTTGCTGGGAAATCGAGTTTCTTTGAGGATCAATGTTCTCTGCATCATCGCGTGATGATGCAGGAGAGCCAACACTTGACTTTGTTGTTACAGGAGGACCTTCAATGAGATTTGAACAATTTTTTGCCTTTAATTCACCACCACCTAGGTAGTTAGTGAGTACTCTCTTAACCCCAAGACCGCGCTTAGGAGGCTTACCAGTATCGCGATTGACAAAAGGAGTTCGGTCTAATCCCCTAGCCGGGCTAACTAGTGGTGCAGGTGAGAAGCTAGGAGTACTGAAAGCTGATCCATAAGGTGTGCACGAGGGTGGCACTGAGGTTAGTTTTGAGACCTTCTTATGAGCCATGACACTGACATTAGGTGCAGAGGTTAACTTATCAGTGTGTTTGGTTATGTCATCAACATATAGTAGATCATCTATGCGAGCAACAATGTTGAATGCCAAGCTCTCTAGAACTCTTGAGTAGCTTTCTAGGATGGATCTTCCTATATCCTGTAATACAGATGAATTTTAGTTTGGAAGCTACAGAAGGATAAATTAATGCAGCATGTATGTAAAAGAACAAAAAAATCATTAGATTAACCTTGTTGCATTGGATTTTAGTGGTGTCTAGTGTAGTTTGAGTGAGGCCAGGGAAGCGCTGCTTTAAGCAAAGGAGCAATCTATCAGCTCTTTCAGCAAGGAGCTCTCTTTTATCTCCATCAACCATTAGATCTTTGACCATTCCCCATGATGATTTTGTGGTGGATCTGGGGGGATTTGTTGCAGGTTTTGGATGGACTCTCCTCCTCCAGACATATATTGATGCTTCTACTCGATTTGCTATCTCGAGAGCAACATGCTCGGATGATAGGTCTAGGCAATCAAGCAAGCATTCCGGAGAGAAGTGGTCTGATGTGATGTACCGGTACATCATGTCCCCGAGGCATGCTCTTCCATTCTGAAAATATTGAGGTTATTTTTACCAACATCAGCTTTAAGCAATAATAAATCATAGGAGTAATAAACATATAACTTCTGAGATTTTAGACCTTTGGAAGCGTTTCCAAGTAGGAGTCAGGAACATCCATTTCAGCTAAAACCATGCTGTTAATAGACATGGCTGCTTTGAGTATTTGGTGGGTGCATTCACGCTTGTGATCCAGCTGCTTCCTAGAACTCTCTTGGAGGCCACTTGCAGGAACTCGAGGTACTGGTAGCCACCACTTCTCCTCTTGCCTGTGTAAAGTTTTCCTGAACGAGGATGAACCATCACAGTCTGAGGCTACGATTCCTTGATCAACATACCAAAACTCGGTTTTGATGAAACTATCGAGTATATCCTGATGACACCAAAAACATGAAGTAGTTGTGTTAGAGGAAGTCACAGCACCAAGCCACTAACTAGGATACAACTGTGAAAGCAGAACTGAAATCTTACAATGAGCATGTTGTCTAGCTTGCGAAGAGCTGGAAGATTTATGAAAATATCTGTCCGAGGTCTGCAAGTCATAACCTGAAAATGTGCAGCATAATATTTGAAAGGTCTGTTGCAGCTAGATTTCAATGAAAAAATGATACTTCAGAATTTCATGGAAATGTTACACCTTTAGGAACAAGGAGTTGTATGTTCCTCAAATTTATGACATTTTTCAACTAACATGTTGTGCATGGATCTTAGATACATCCCTCTTCTATAAACTTGCAGAAAAGCTTTGATTTTATGCCAATTAGCTTCCACATTCCCACACAGTTGATCAAGAAACCAAGTTTCTCAACTAATATTATGTACATGGATCTTAGGTTGATTTCTCTATAGACTTAAATAAAGTATTTGATTTTCTGACAATTAGCTTCCACATTCCCCACATAGTTGATACTATTGCCATCACCATCGCCATTATCATTAAATTATAATGCCTAATCTGTATGATCCCTGGGGGGGTCTTGGTATTAATAGTGTTTTTAGGTGAAAGTTAGGGGGAAATTTATAAAATGAAGGGAAATGGTTTATTTTTTCATTTTTTTATCTAGTAATTCTAACACAATCAAGGCACCCAACAAACCACATAAGAAAGATCTGAAGTACACATATGGGTCGGCCGGATCCTCAACACTCTGACATAGGTATGGAGATTTCATTTGGGGCCATAATCATGGACACTCCAATATGTCAATTCGGACACTTGGACACATACCTACGTGCAACTCGAGTAACCGAGTCTGAGTGAGTAACATAGGTGGAGAGTACCCATGAGGGGAGAAAATTATGCAAATGAAATTTCTGGTGACGACAATATTATATGACAATTGAGAATTGACAAGCTCTAGGACAATATCATTTCAAAAATGATCATAGTGTTTAAGAAAATAGTAATTCCATACCCTTTCCCCAACACTCTCATGCTCAATACATTTATAAACCAACAGAAAATTGTAGGAAACTCAGGAAGAATGGACTACCTCTAGTTTCTTTCCATCAGGGAATGTCTGCCAAGTTGGTATTAACTCAACAATGTGATCACCAACACAAAGCAACCACTCCATCTCTCTTCGCCACATCGATTTCTTCTCTCTAGCCAATGGCTCTAGCCTCCATAATTGCCCGAAAATCGTAGCTAAACCATCAAAAATCAAACTAAATTAGGCATAAAACCACACTTATTACAAACCCAAACACTAGAAAAAACATAAAGAGAGACAATTTAGTGATTTACCACATAAATTAGTGATAGCATTAGAAATAGCTAAAGCAGTTGAAACCCCTTTCCCACTTCCTGACATGTCCTCTCCAAGCAGTAACTTTGCAAACCTCTCTTTCATCATCTCCATCTCTGTGACATTTCAACAAACATTTAATATTCAACCAATAAAACCACAAAAATCCCCAAATTAAGTACATACACACGTCCAGGTATGAAAAGAACCATACGCACGATGAACATGAAGCACTTAGATTATGTACACGAAGGCCGAATCCCAATGAACATGTACCAACACATATGTTCATTTGGCCTTATTCATGCATACGTATGCGTACTACGCTCTTCCATGTCTTTTAGCGTACACCATCTAAGCCTTTGCAAAAATTCAACAACCCAGAAATTTAAACTTTCCAAAATTACCAGAAATGTTCAAATTATGCCTTTTGAGCTCAGAATCATCATCTAAAACTGGCTTTTGTGACCCAGAAACAACAGATTTGGGAATTGCAGCTTTAATTGGCCAACCCAAAAGAGGTGGAGACGATGAAGATTTCTTTCCTGAACGAATATCAGAACCACTCTCCATACTTCTTCTACGTTCAATCCTTGACTCGGTGAGTGACTCAGTCACCGACCCAGTTGACTCGTTCAAGTTTAAACCATCTTCTTTTCTAAACGAGGTGTCCATAATGTAAAAAGATTCAATCTTTTTCCCACAAATTAACCAAGAAATCTGGGAACTAAAATCTGGGTTTAGTTTTAAGAAGATTTTGAAATCTGGGAACCAAAATTTGAATGTTGAAGAAGAAGCATTTGAGCTTTTGAATGGGAAGAATGTACAGTGGGTAGCTTTTTTAAGCTGAAAATTTTTCTAAGTTTTGAAGAAAGAAAGGAATGAATGATACTCAGTGAAAAAGAAAGTGGGTATTAAAAGAATGATCCTTTAATATTCTGTTTTGAACAGTCAAAAATTGCTGGTTGCTGTTAAGATTTAAGAACTTCCAACGTCTATCTCACTATATTCTCTCTCTTCCCACCTTTTTCTGAAATTCAAAAATATGATAAAATATGGAGGAGTGGGTGAATGGTAATATGGTATTAAGGTATGGCCCTATGTTGAACGGCTATGAACGGCTATATAGGAATTAGAGCTGATCAACTCTAGTCCGTTTTTGGACTGTGTTCATTTTTTTGGCTTTGGACAAGAAAAGGCTTTTAGTCTAAATTTTGCGCCATTTTGGCCCGTCGAAATGGCTTTGGGCACAAATTTTTGCCTGTTTGCCCGCACAGGGCAAATTTTTTGCCCCCTGATCCTTAATAGGAATGCATGTCTTGTGATTCACTTATTCAGATTCACCAACACTATGTCTATATGTCTATATTGGTACGGCGTATTCACCTGAATATCACGGGTGCAATCTCTTCACCTGAAAAAATCTGAACTTAACTTATTAAACCTGATTGATCCTTATTAGAACTTATTTTTTGAGTGTTGTGTTATACCTGATCAGACCTGATTTGAACTTATTGGTCCTGAAACTTATGTTTTAAGATGAAGAGAATACACCCTAATTTGAACTTATTTCACTCGTTTAAATCTACTTAGACGTGATTCTAACTATCTGTGCTAATATTAACTGATGAATATTAGATTATTAGTAATATTGTTAAGACTTAAGACTTCTTATAATAAACTAATATGATTACAAGAATACTAAATAGTTATCATAATAATAATAGTATACATATTTAAGCACTAACAAAATTATCTCTATAACTACATAATTATTGCACGACTATTAGCAGTAGTAATTTATAATGATATTTAGTTAAATCATTAGGTGGTTGTAACAATGAGACATTTTAGCTTTCATTTTTCTTTAAATAGGCAGGTCTATAAGTTCCTCTTAGTCAACTCATTTTATTTCAGCTCAAATCACTTACCAAAATCTTTTAATTATGTAAACGATATGAATAATTAAGCTAAAACCAAAATTGAATGAAAAAAGTTAGCCAAAAGTTATCGACCAAGTGAGAAATAATTGACCTAATCACGTTACAAAGAGGCTAAAGTGTTTAGATATAAATGTAAATTTTTTGGGTTTAATTTTAATATTGTAAAGATGAACTCCTCATACTATGATTCACTGAGATCAGGCTAGTCCAATATCCGTATTTCCTATTAGTAGCATTGATTTATCATATATATGACATAATTGAGATTATGGACTTGAAAGAAAACATGCATCCGGCGCGACTCACATCTGATTCAATTTGTAAGGTAAATCAAACTAATATACTTCCTTCGTTGTGAAATAATTGAAACACTTCTTTCAAAAATCTCTCATATAAAATAGAGAGGTGTATATTTATTTTAATACAATATGCGAAAATGTGGAACAGTGGAAGGAGTTCTAGTTCAATAATTTGGCACGCATGGGATTTATGTGGAACGAAGCTCCACAAAGAGAGTTGCCCGTGAGCCCGCATTTATAGTCTGCGCTCTTCTTTAACCAAAATAACAAGCCCACTGATGTTTAGTCATGGACTTTGAAGGCAGCCCATAACTCCATAAGGAGTTTCCCGAAAAAACAAAGCACTAGTTTTTGAAATCAAGTAAAAGCACTTTCCTTGATTATGGTGAAGGTTAGCGGCTTTAAATTCTTAAATCCTTACGCTATCTTTTTCGCTTTTTTTTATTTTTCTACATTTTTGATTTTTTTTGGGAATATATCTTCCAAACTACTTTGCGATTATTTTGATTATTTTATAAGTATGAAAATATAGTTTCAAAGTGTGTGATCTTGTTAGATTCCTCCGACGTGTAGATTCATAATATCAAATTTTTATAATTTTTACTTAAGCGAAATAAGAGATATTAAGAGTTAAATAATGCTTTAAAAAACGTAAAAGCCTCTTGATAATGGTGAAGGTTAGCGGTTAAATAAAAAAATACGCTAGAGTGATATTAATATATTAATATGCGGTAGTGTAGGTAATACTTAATAGCTTGTCATTTAGGTTTTGTTCATCAAGTCAACTCTATACAATATTCTACTCTACTAGGAAGGAAGGTTGGGCAGTATTCAATTATAAATGAATCGATTCAATTAGTAGGGTATGTTTTCTTCACCTTAATCTTCTTAATTTTCTTTAACTAGTTTTATGAATTTTTCTTATTATTTTGCTGATTTTTTCTTATTTTTTATGAAAATAAGCAAAAATAAGATAATGGTATTGTTCAAGATAGATTAAGAAAAAAAAAAGAATTCCTGCGGCAAATCCTACATGAACGGTTAGCAATAATCTATCTATACTAATACTTCCTCTGTTCCGAATTAAATGCAACAAATCGACTTTTACGCATGCCGATGCATTATTTTGACCACAAATATCTATAATTACATATAAGTAAAAATTATAAAAATTACATTTTATGAAAGCACGTCACGAGACGAATCTAACAAGATCCCATTTGATTATGTTTTTCATTATGTATAAATCACAAATCTTAGTCAAAGTGAAAAGTGGGAATAGTGAAAAAGTGGAGTTGTTGCATTTAATTCGGAACTGAGGAAGTATATATTAAGTGGTTGTTTGGTATACATGGGAATTTAATTCCCATGGGAAGTTACATTTCCTAGGAAGTTATTTCCCTTTTATAATTCCTAGGAAATTGACTAATGTGTTTAGTTGACATTGAGGAATTTGTAATTCACATGAATTGATGTGGGAATATTGAATGACCAAGAGGGTTAGGTGAATAAATTCTCACGTTTTGTGGGAATTTTAATTTGCCAAGAATTTTCATTGCCCCCATTTTCCCCACTTCCTGTCAACCAAACTACCCAATTTAGAAAATCATGGAAATTTCTATTGCCTACATAATTTACTGTATACCAAACAACCACTAAAAGGCGTGTCTGACAAAGTATACACGCCACGTGTTACCTCCCTTACTCCACTAGAATTGTCCAATGTGTATGTATGTCATGTCAACTAACAAAAATAAATTGGCTTGGCACAAGATTTAAACCCATGACATCTTGCTATTATACATACCACAATTACCATCTCAACCAACTTTTAATCATGATTTAAATGTGCACATTATTATATTTGTACCTTTTAAATATTGAGCAATCTTTATTATATATTTTAACGCGAATGGGAAAAAATTGTACATAAAGTTCGGAAAAATACCACTCGGGACAACGTTCGGGCCCAAATACTAGTTATGTTTCAAAAGCAGGTAATATAAGATGTTTTTGTTTTCAGCTATATTTAGGGAATGGATTCCAGATTTCTTTCCCAATTTTTTTAAATATAACTAGTTATTAGGCTCGGGCTATGCCCTGGTTAAGGAAACTTTTCATTTATTAATATTATACTTTGAAATGATAACACTAAATATCACTCAGTCTAGTGGTTAAGACTTTAATATATAAACTTGAAGTCAAGGGATCGAGCTCCTTGTTTAGGAACGCCTTTTAATATATTAGTATAGAAGATGTTTTGTTGCTCAAGAATTTGTACGTTAGCTATAAGATCCTGTTCTTTTGGACTTATTTTGGTTCGGTTTCGCATTCGGTTGATTCACCCGGCCGGTCGGTTAAAAGAACGGGGCCTAACTAACAAAAGGGGTAGAGCCAAACATACTGAAGGCAAAACATTAATATAGCCTAGACCTGATCAAACACCGGGTCGGGCCGGGTTCGGGCCGGGCCGGATGAAAAAAAATTGTCCGTTGTACGGGTCGGGCCGGGCCCAAAACCGGGCCAAAAAACTTTGCCCAAAGCCCGGTATTTCCGGCCGGGTCGAGCGGGCTTTTGGGGCCAAAACGGGCCCAAAATTTAGTCTTGTCAACCGCCCAAAAAAAAAAAAAAATTGGCCATTCTCTAATATAGCCGTTTTGGTTTGTGTCTAACATACTTCCATGAAGTAGGAATCAAGTTAAAGTTCGCTTTTCCTCAAAGTTTTCGATTCACCTTTTTCCCTTATGATAATTTTGATACCAAAGTAATTAAGTGACGTAACCGATGATAGTAATTTGCACAAACTTTAAACCCAAAGGCCAAAAGCACGACTTCGATGCAAGAGACAACTTGTTGCATGCCTCCAAAGCTGCTGAAGTGAGAAAGTGAAGTCTGAAGTGATTAGGTTCGTTTGTAAGAGATCTAAATGGTGGGATTGTTATAGTGTAAATTTGTTTAAGAATATGATATCATTTTTTCTAAAATGTCATTCTATCATTTTAGGTGGTATTGGATAATGGAAATTTATAAAGGAACTCGTGTTTTTGATAAAGTTTATTGCTAGTTTTTTTACAAATTTACACTAAATTTTTACATTACCCTATTTACAACCTTAATTATAGTTCTTGTCTTTAATTACTTTCAAATTCAAGTCCAACGTCAAGCTTTTGATCTGTAATTAGAATGTAAAGAATTGAGTAGGACACTAGGACTTCACTTGGGTACGTATGGAGATGGATTTGGCAACAAAATTATAATATGGTTTTAGACAGTTACAAACAGATAAGCAAACAAATCAAATTAAAGTAGTTATATAGAATGCAAGAAGAGGAAACATAAGAAGTTTAATTACGCTTGTGTTGAAGCTAAGAAAAAGAGAGTGTTGCAAAAATCTAAATCATATACTAATAAAACCTTGTATGGTTGTAGTCTTGTAGATTATATTATCTGCTTGCTAGGCCTATAAAGAGTATCATCTAGTTGACATCTCACATACCCAAACCGACATAACGGGGTCACTTTCATCTTATCTTCAATATCCGCAACTCCCTCATGCTACCCTAAATGATATGCTACTACGGTCGCACTATATCCCGATTGTTCCTCTCCATTTAAACCAATCTAACCATATCCTTAGAGCCACGTCTAAGTCAATATACTTATCATGTTATTGTACAATCAACCTAATATATTCATTAAAACGATCCTTTATGAGCAACTCCTTGCCGCTCGTTGTTACCACATTTAAACTTTTTTTTGTTGTTGATAATTTTAGAATTTTATTAATAATGGCTCAAAGGCCAACACCAAAAGTTACATAAATAGGTTGTTACAGCAGATAGAGCCTTAACACAAAGGAGAGTTTAAGGTGGGGATTTGAGCTAAAGCCACGCAAGGAATTCAGATTTTCTATGAAGGCCTTATTTGGCAAGCGCATCAGCAACAAAATTTGAGTTCATGCCATGATGAGTGATGTTCAACTGCAGCCAGGAGGACAAGCGTTTTTTATGAAATTGAGTTTAAAGTTCAAATTCCATGGACCAGAGCTCGGAGAATTACACCAAGAGACTGCGTTTTTTGAATCAGATTCCAGTATTATGGATTTGTGACGGACGGATTCATGGCTGATTGTGATTTGCACAGCACGGAAAATTGCATGGACCTCTGCACTATTGATTTCAATGAGGGGAATTGGAGAGGAAAACATACAGAGAAAATTACCATGGTGGTCCCTAAGCACGCGTTACCACATTTTAACTTGACTTGATGATTTCATTCCATTACTTAAATTGCACCAATTTTCTTACAAGAGTAGGAGATTGCACTACTACTAAGAATGCAAATACCATTTAAATTTTTTTTTAAACCCAAGCAAAGGGTTCGTACCCAAATTTCTAACCAGACAAAAGTTTATTGTAGTATTATTATATAAAAAAAAATGTATATTGTGGTTGGGTCATACTTAATCCACCATTTAGCTTTCCGCAACGGACTATTGACGTTGGATTTTGAAACACTGTCCTTTTTTCAAATTTTGAAACAGTAGAAACTGGGACTGGGGAGTTTCAATAAGAAAGCCCATCACTATTCCAAACATTTTTGGACCACATGATATCCCATGAGAACAAAGATGATACTCTATTGAAGTTTGAAGTGGGCCCATTCCTTTTTGGATGGAAGGTAAGTTGTCTAATGTCTATCCGGTACATTTTGGATGGAAGGCAAAGTTGCCCAATCAAAGTAGACAAAGAGAAGATTATCCACCTGTTTTCCACCAACTTTACTACACAATACACAATTCTATTATTAGATTCTCTAATAAAGTTGATATTTCAAAAGTATGTATAAAGACAAATCTAATCAAACCTCGCATGACTATATTATGTGAATAGTGCAAATATAAATTCAAATGATGGAATAATAAAAAACAGAAGGAAGTATCGGGTAATACTCGAGCAATGCTCGATTTTTTCAATTGACGTATATTTAAAATTGTTTAGACAGTTATAAATTATAATCTAGTTTTCAGTATAATTATTCAATAGATTGGTATTTGTGTGATTTTACTTTTCAATGTAAACACTTTATTTAATGTTAATAATCTAGTTATGTAGGAGTTATAAGATTGTAACACCGACTTAAGATCAAAGCTCATTTAAATTATTGCTCTTATGCCTCTTCATACACCGAAATAACGATTTATTCAATTTAGAAGTATCAAATGCTCAAATTACTCCCAAAAAAATGCTCAAAATAAATACTTCAGAAAGTTGTAAAGATTTTGATGCTGCAATTAAAAAAAATCAGTGTAATATTAATTATGTCGAACATGTACTTACAAATTACAATTAGTTACAAGCTTTTGCCGCAATCACAAGGGAGATGTGATGAGTTATGCTATCATCCAATCCCATGCCAATTGGGAGGTTCGTATTGCGGAGGCTAAAGCGGTTTATGAGGGAATTTTGTTGGTCAGGGAGATGGGGTTCTTGTTAGAGAACACTCCATAAGGGGAATTACACAATCAATAGTTCTCATAGGTGATAATTGAGAGAGATAGCTTAAGTGTTATCCAAGTTCTCTAGAGAAATGCTACAAGCACTAGTGATTTTCATTTGGTAGTAGAAGATATTCTTGATGCAGCATGTAGTTCTTTCTTTTGCTTTTGTAGTCTGGTGTTTTGTTAAGAGATCGAAAAACAAAGTTGCCCACGAGTTAGCCCACTTCTAACCTTTGAAAGTTGGTAAATGATGTTGGGAAGATGTTGTCCCTGATTTTATTGTATCCCTTGCTTTGTCTGGTTTCATAAATTAGTTTCCCTATTAGCAGGGGCGAGGCATAGTAGAGGTCTAAGAGGACGATGACTCTTGCTGAAGGCCCAGTTTTACTGATTATAGTAGGCTAAAAGCCTAAAAAGATTAAGAAAGTGAAAATAAAAGTTGTTTTATTAGTAAATTATCCCCCTCCATAACTATGTTTAAAATTCTTTCTTAAACTGAATTCGGACCGGACCGGATCAGGAAATTCCGGTCCAAGAAATTTGGGATTCCGAGTTTTCGGTCCGGTCCGGTCCAAACCCGGGATTTTCCGGTCCCGGCCGGTGGATTGGAATTCCTTTTTTTAAAAAAAAAAAAAATTAAGTTTAAAGGTTAAAAAAAATTTAAAAAATTAGAAAGTAAAAACCTCATATATATTACCTTTAAGATTATTGCTTTTCGAATTATTATATTGAATTTATAAATATGTTTAACCCTAAGAAAAAGTTTTTTTTTATTAAAAAAAATATAAATTCCAAAGTCACCTGGCCATCAAAAAAATTCGGATTCTGGCCCATGGGCGATCCTGTCCCGGTTTTGGACCGGTGTACACCCCTAACCAAGCCTAACTTCGCCCCTGCCTGTTGGGGTTCCTTAAAAAAAATAGTTATAAGCTTGAAGCTTCTCGTTTACCTACCTTTCCTAACTTATCTCCCACTTAGGCAACAAATCTGGGCCAAATAAGACAAAAACTTAGGAGACAATTTTCTCGTGCGAATTTACTGACAATAATGAAAGAGAAAAATCTTTTTCGGTAAATCACTGTTTTAATATCTGGAAAATGCCAAGACCACAGAATAAAGGCAGGTAAAACCCAAAAAAAGGAAGAAGAAGCAATTATTAAATAGCAGGAGGAATGTTCAATCATGGCCGACGACAAATTCAGGAGTTGACTAGCAAATTCATCAGTATCTATTATCATCTAAATTGTTCATAATTCTCAATTCAACTTCATTCCGCGCAATTTAGGTATCGAAGTTTTTATCCTCTCTTTTTTTTCCCGCCATTTCCACAAGATTTTGCTGTTTTAAAGTCCAAATTAGTTCCTTTGTGTTTCAATTAGATGATTTATTTGCTGTTTTGGCTTTTTTTTTTGTCAATTTTACAGTCGAATTAACGAACATTTTAGCTCTTAAATTCGATTTTATCTGGAATTTGATTATTATGTTTGGTGCTTGATGTAGCTAATTTTTGCAAATTTCTAGCTCTTGAATTATCTCTGGTTGTTGATTGGATAGTTACAGGCATGAATGATTGGTAGTATCAGATATGGTATTTGGTTCGATTGATTCTGACCGAGAAATATTTTTTTGTTAATTGGCATGGTTGTCCAGAAATTTCGATATATGTTGTGGTTTAGTTTACTAGAGTATCAGTGAATTCAATAAGACTGCAGTCCACACGTGTCATGTGTGTGGTGTTTTGAACTTTTCTTATTGGAATTGCAAAATAAGTAGTAACTAGTAAGTACTCCGTAGTTTGTAGTTCTGGAGAAAATATGTTTCAATATGGATTATGGAGTAAGTGCAATGTCTTTTAATACTTAGTTGTTGGTGAAGTGGCGAACCAACGTCCCCGACCCCGCAAAGATCTAATGTAAACTACCTCTTCAACATCAAAATTCACAAGGAGACGTAGCATTCAATTGACTCTTTAGGCCCTCCATAGGCACGAGAGAGGCATTAGGTTGATGAATATGCTATGCTTGGATAATTTGAGGATTGGTGTGGAGACATGCTGTACTGAATTCCCATAGGATAGACAAGCATACTTCGAATGGGATGCCTCTATTCGTGCATAAAACAGGATTTTATTTAGCTCTGCCATTGCAATTGTAGGTATAATACTCCTTTTAGATGGTGTGTCTCTCTCTGCAAGCTACTCATTTGATACAAAAAAGAGCTCAACGGATGAACTTAAATGCATTTTTTCCGAGATTGAGTCAATACAATTGCACAACAATTTCTTCGATTAGTCTCTATTCTTTAATTTATATTGTGCTCTGGTTCTTGTTACAGATTTTGAGATATTTATACTCAATGGAGATCATTGTTTCGTTGTGTTGTAATTGCAGTTGCAGTTGGCCGACTGCAGACAGAAATGCGCAGAATTTGAACATAAGGAGTCATCTGAAGCCTTTCTAGTCAACTTGTTTGAACAAATCCATGAACTTCTGAAGCTGTTTTTCGGTTCATATTCAATGAGGTCTTTCTGCTTTTTTGTAAACAAAATTTTAAACCTGGAAGAGGCTAGACAAAAGACTTCAGATTGTGGCTTATCTGATTCCTGCTTGCTCAAGTTTTCATCAACAGATTTAATTGACCATGATGTGGTCTTGCCTCGTTCACGTGTCATTGAGGTAGAACATAATATTCTCGTTGACTTTTAATTCATAATTAGGTCTTGTGTTGTATGTTACTCTATCTGGTGCATCGTGCATATACATGAAAGTGAATCTGTCCAGGTTCGATGTGCAAATGTGTCAAACTGTCCTTTGTTTCTGGTGCTTTTAGGTTCCTCATGTTAAACAATTATCCAATTGGGATTGTGGTCTTGCCTGTGTTTTGATGGTTTTACAAACAATTGGCATCAACAACTGCAGCTTGCATGCACTGGAGAATCTCTGCGACACAAGGAGGTGAGCTCACTTGCTCTATAGAATATCTTGAATCTTCCTCGTATGTAAAAGCTTACTCGGAAAAAAGTTTGATTTATGCCTAATTAACTGTCACAGTACTTCATCTCATCTTTGATGGTATTTGATAAGGGTTCCAGACTGTTAAAGTTAGAAACAGAACATATACAAGATCTTGGTTCCCGTACAGTTAAATAATATGCAAATTAGATATACGACACGTTATCCTCCATGTAATGAGGCTCTGCATTCAGAAGCTGTTTCCTGTTTCACCATACAGACATCTCTACCATCTACTTTGTTCAGAAAATTCTGTAGGGGATGAAGTATCCAGGTGCATGTGATGCATCATCGAAGCAGGCAATCAGGTTAACATAAAGCAGTGCGTTATTTTGGGCATTATCAGCAGCCTATACCTTGGGATTTAAATTTGAAGGTAGTACCTACAGAGTAAATTCTTTAATACCTTAATTGGCTTTGAAAAATGGACAGGAATTCCAATCTTTGTAACTTGAACTCCATGAGATGGACAGTAAGCTTTGGGCTTTCTTGTTCTCTTCTAGACGCGGGTTGATTTGGGATAAAGTTTGTATACATCATAACCTCTTTGGACCCTATCAATAACTAGATTCCTCCCTGGTTGTTATTATTCTTGTTCGTTTTGATATCCATCATCTTAATTACTCACTTTTTTTCCATCCCTTACTGGCTTTTCTTCTACATGTATCTTCCTCTCCCCCCTTACTCCGACCTTTTTTTTTTTTTTTGCTTTTTTAGATTGTTGATATTTCCTTGATCCGTTTGACATCTTCTCTTTTTGTGATATTTTCCTTGGCAGTATTCTTACCTTTCAGTCTTGTAGTTTGACTGTGGTCTTTTTCCTTGTCTCACTTCTTTACCTCCTTATATGAAGAATTTACTCTAATAGATACAACTTATGGGTGAATATATAATGCTAAAGATATGTTGAAATTTTGTTCTACGCGAAAGAATAGCCCCTCAGCATTTTGACAACTAAATATTGTGGATGGCCTCTGATTTCCGGTCTTAAATTTTTCTCCTGTTAACATTAAGATACTGTCTTTCTTAGATCTCAAGACCTATGTCAACCAGGATGGCTCATTAGCATTCATAGCAGTTGATGAAACTTTGAAAGGGTCAAGTGAATCTATCTAGATTCTAGAAACTTAAACTCACTTGTTGCATGTTAACGTTGCTTGCAAGTTGCAATTGTTACTAAATTTTCGTTGAATATGATTTTTTCTTTTCAATTTTTCTTTTTGATTTGACAGCATCTGGACTGTTGATCTGGCATATTTGCTGCAAAGTTTTTCTGTCATCTTTTCCTACTTCACTGTGACTTTAGGAGCAAACCCAAACTTCTCTGTGGAGTCATTTTATAAGGTAGCTTCCAGTCCTATATATGCCTTCTAATTTTTTTTTTTTTTTTACTCTTATCATTTTCTCTACAAGCTATAATCTCTTTGAACCAGGTGCTATTGTTTTTGACATCAGTATTATGTTTGTTATAGATGAACTACTGAGAAGCTCATGTTGTATGTCTATGTGTCATGTTAGAGAAAAAACTTGTAGTTTAAGTTAGAGAAAAAGCTTTCAAGATTTGGCATATAAATGAGTTGTTTCAGCTGACTGATATGTTCTATGTGAAATAGTTGTGTCAAATGATACATAACATGTATATAAGGACATTGATATCTAGTTATATGTTATCAATGATGTAGTATACAAAGCTATGGTTGTGTTTTTACTCATATGTAGCCAAGATGTGGACGAAGCTCTAATGAAGTTTGCTAATTGATTGGTTTTGGAAGGACAGCTTATGAGTTTGGTAACATATGTGCCCATGAAGATAAATAAAAATGATGCTCATACTAACATAAACAAGTCTTAACTGAGATGGAGCATGAGCTGATCAATGAGCATTTCCTTACTTCCCATCGTTTTGCGGTATTCAGAGGAAAAAGAATTGGCTATTCACTCTGGTACAATAAGAAATTTTTTAGATTCCAGAAGACACTGTTGTAACGCATTGCATGAGAAGTTGTATGCGACGTAAAGTGGGCCAGTGGCTACAGAGTTCATATATTTGGTTGTGTCTTTTGGGAATGGGAGAGCTTGTATAATTTTTATTTCGTGGAGAGAGGGTTAAGCTCCTAATACAAGAGTTTCAGTTGCAAAAACCTTTGTTGTACTTCATCTTTCTTAACGCAGGCCTATGGGGTTTTCTATGCATGTCTCTTAGGATTACCTAACTGGAAATTTTGTTAGATTTAATTTACTTGAAATTTTTGCTCGTCAATTCAAGTTATTGACTGACCCACTAGTAATGATCTAATATTGTTTATAAGAAATATCATTTGGTTAATTTCTGACATGCTCGAAGTGCTTTTAAAGTTGCTGTTTTTGCTTCTGTTAAGTGTAAGCTTAAACCAATTTTACTTTCCGCTGTATATGTCTTTCCTTAATAAGAAATATTGAGGTTTTCCTCTGTTTATCAATACTTGGTAATGTATCATGGCTTCATCCTCTTTACGTGTTCCTTAAAGAAAGGAAGGGGAGAAAAGTCTGGCATGTTTTCAAGCATACTGTACACTGCTTAAAAAGAAGCATGCTTTGATGCTTTTTTAATCCCATGTTAGTTTTCTGTTTGAAAAATGTTCTTACTACACCCTCACATGATTAAAGGATAATTTTGATTATTGGATGTGATAATAATTTATTTTTGCAGGATCAGTTACCACATGATTTGGACCGAGTAGATATGTTGTTTCAAAAATCAATTGAAGCTGGTATCAGGATAGAGGTAAAAGAAAGTTTGACGTCTTGACTTCTTTTATCCTTGAATATTTATACTTCCTCTATTTCCTGAAAACTGCAACAGTTTGATTTGCACGCTTGCCAATGTACAACTTTAACCATAAATATCTCTAATTAATTATTAGTAAAAATTATAAAAAGTTAATATTTTAAATATATGCTTTGAAGCAAGTCCTATAACATTTTACATAATAACAATTGTTTTCATATATTAGTTTAAAAATATGGTCAAAGTATTTGAATAGTGCAAAAGTCAAACCATTGCAAGTTTAAGGTAATGAAGGACGTATGCCAAAATGAGCTCGATATCATGTCGATGACCTGTAATCAACATAATTCTCTCTTGCAGTGCAGATCATTTAGTCAAGAAGAAGTTTCTCTTTCAATCTTGTCAGGAAGTTATATAGCAATTGTGTTGGTTGATCAATGCAAATTGAGGTAAGTACTTGGTTCTCGGACTTCCTCATTAAATTTTCCGGTTGTCGATTCTCTTAAGGTTGACATTGTAGTCATATTGCTTTCCATGGTTTTGTTTATTCTTTAATTTTCAGTTATTCTGTGCTCCACATAATCTTGAAACCTATCTTGTTGTGAAACTTTTCTGATGTGCTTTATTGTCCTTTTGTTATCTTCCACCGATTCCTCAATATTTTGGTATTCTTAAATGTAACTTCCCTGGTATACTTTCATGTATTTCACCTAAAATGCACAGTGTTAGCATCATAGCATGTACCTTTACACCCTAATGGGTAGCTCCTTGAAGAATATTGTAAGTTTGCAATTGTCCCCTTTTCCCTATCTAAAACATCTTTGATACAGAAGCAATTCTTGAAACAGGGAAAGTTGTGATGGTAATTTGTAAGTGTAAAAGTCAACTTAATTACACCCCAGAAGAACCAGCGTAACAAGTTCTTCTTCCCCCTTCCCTCTCCCCGATTAAAAAGGATGATACAGTGAAGAATGAAGGAGGTGACTATGTTTTGCAATTGCAATGTGACAGATGTAGTTTGGGGCAATTTTTGCAAGATTCTGAAGATTCCTTGTCATCTGACCCTTTTTTTTTCTGCTGGAGTGGAACTCTCCAATTGGTTCTGATTCATAGAATTTACAGTTGTTCCTCCTGAGTCATGTAGTGATTTTTAAGTCTAATAATGTCCTAAATGCCGTCATTTGTTTGCAGTCAGTTATGGCTGGAGGACATCCATGTCTCTGATTTTTGTGGAAGCAATCTGGGTTATACAGGTAAGAACTGGTGCTATATATAACATCCATGTTGTGACAAAAGGCAGAAATCCTGCTATTGATAGTTCTTTAAGGCTCTAATTGCAATGCAGACCATTAGAAATTCTGTATCCTTATGAAAATCCTTTCCCAAAAAGTGCAAAACAGTGATAACTAGTTATTTTGATCCCTAGATTAGCAATTTATTATTGTTCCTTGATTTTATAAAGGAAAAATTGATGGGCCCTTTCATCGGTCCTCTTGAAGTAGTCCCACACTCCCACCTTTCAATAATCCGGGAATAATTCCACCTTTTTTAATTATTCACTTATATTGGGTTGTATCTACTAATAGCCTGCAAATGGCAGGTAACCTTGTGTGCGTGGCTTCAATTGTTACTAATATTCTTGTTTTTTTTCTTCTTCTTTTAACCCCATTTTCCTTAAAATCCCTTCCACCTGCCCCCCTTCCCCCCCTTCTTCCATTGATTCTTCCTCCATTTTTTTCACCCTTTCACTTCCACTATCATCATCAATGCCCGAGTTGGAGATTGTGTGGGGCCATCATCTCCGTTGAGCAAGCCATTGTCTCTCTTCTTCACTCTTTTACTTCCATTCTCGCCATCATCGACCCCCCGCTTTCTCTCTCCTCTATCTCCATTCGGAAACCCTTTCCTTCCTTCTCTTCTCCTACCCCCACGGCCCCCCTCATTCTTCAAAAATAACATCACCCATGTCCCCAAATTTGTTGTTACCGGGGTAAATAATCATACCATAATCCAAATTAATGCAAAAATGATGAAACTATTGATAATTTAGTTGATCATGAAGTTGGGTTTGAAGAAAGAAATTATGACCTTGAAGATTTGAAGAGTTTTGATGGAAGTGCTCATAAATTGATTGTGATGGATGCTTATGCAGCCATTGAATTAGCTCTTAATTTTGTGGTTGAGATTTTTACTGTTGCAAGTAGTCCAAATTATATTCCTCCTTGGCAAATAAGTCTCAGGGCGAAGCTGTGGTTTTTAGTAAATTTTTTTCCACTAGTGCAGATTTTTGGCTAACAGAACAAAGTTTTGAAGGAAAAAAAGTAGAAGAATCTTGGACAAGGATAACAATGGCAGCATATAAAGGAAAAAGAACTATAATTCTTCTTCCCCCTTCCCTCTCCCCGATGAAAAAGGAAGATACACTACTCTGGAGTTTGATACTTTTTTCATACATGTCAATAAACTCGAGTTGAACAACCTATGTTGCTCAAAGAAATTGTAATTATAATTTTTGGCTTTTGATCGAATGTGTTTTAGCAGAGCAATTCTTGTTCATTTTGAGACCAGTTACATGCTCAAGTTTTCGAAACCATTGCATTCACTCATCCAAGTTTAGGTCATTAGCATGTAGGTCCAATTTTTAAAATTTTGGCCTGTTTGTTATCATATTTTATTTTTTATTTTTTTACTTTTCAGTTTTTTTGAAAATTAAAAACAAAATTATTGAATCTAAGGGCTTGTACGTTATTGTTTTTTGTTTTCAGTTTTCTTGAAAACCCAAAACAAGTATATTGAAACCAGAAAAAATGTAGTTTCCAGTGCTCTGTTGTTAGTTTTCAAAATTGACATGTTCGGTATAAGTATGATTAATATTAAGTTTATCATACCCCTTATATCATGACTTTTACATTCATAAAACCAAGAAGCTGGACAAGTATATTGAAACCGAGAAAAAATGTAGATCCAGTTTTTTGTTGTCGGTTTTCAAAATAAACATGATTAGAATGAAAAAGACTACTTTGAGTTTTTTATATAACATATATTATATGATTTTTAAAATCTTAAAATCAAATTTGGAAACTAGCAGTGATACCAATCCGGCCCTAATGTTTGTGAGATTTTGGGCTAGAACTACAGACAAGCAGCTTGACCTAATAGATTTTCAAGAGTTTTAAGTAGTAGGATTGATCTAGATGCTGACATGACCGTAACTAATCTGATGCTTTCTGCAGGTCATTATGTTGTAATTTGTGGATATGATGCTGACAAAGATGAGTTTGAAATCAGGGATCCTGCCAGTGCAAGGTTTTACATTTTTTTTGCCTATTAATCTGAGCATCTCATTTTACAGTCTAATATTTTGAAGACCTGTATGTTGATTGGATGGTGAAAAGAAATGAATTGAATTGTGGAATTAATTGATGTGGATGGTTTGGTAATATCAGAGTACTGCAATGTTATTCGCAACAATTATTTCTGAGAACCAAGTTTTTCCTGTAAGAATGGCTAGATATCTGAATTCTAGATGTATAAATGTTTGAAACATAGAGTCTCTGGGGGGCAATTATGGGAATTTCATTTGAAATGAGACTCACCATTCTTATTTAACATTTAGATATTTATAGTTTTTTGGTTTCCTTTACCTCAAGAACATACTTGGCTGTAACACTAGATTTTCGTTCGCCTAAGTTTCTTCTAGTCTTCTTATTAGCTTTGAAATATTTGCTCGAGTATTACTTGTATGGCCCATTTTTTTCTTTAATGCGATTAATCTGACTTGGAAATGTGCAGGAAATATCAGAAAATCTCTTCGAAGCATCTAGATGAGGCTCGCAAATCTTTTGGTACAGATGAGGATCTTCTATTGGTAATTTCCTAACTCCTTAATCACTGAATCTAACTAGAGTCTAGAGGTGTCGAAACGTTAGCTAATGTTTTGGTAGTCAATTTCATAATTTTCATCTCTTTTTTCTTCTGAATGGTTTGTTAATGCAGTTGGCCGTTGGGGCGGGTAATGCAGTTAGCTTCGGTTATCTTGCTAGTACATTTTAGTCGGTCTAAAAGTTTCTTCCTCGTACTTTGAAGGGATTTGTATTTGACAACTTTTCATGGTGCAGATTTCACTTGATCAGAGATATAAAAATGAAGAATTTCCGCTAAACCCAGCAGATCATGTTAATGAAGATTGAAGATCCATGACTATTTATAGACTTGTGTATTACGTACAGCAAATTGTGTATAAGATCTGTGACTTGTAAGTATGATCCCCTACTCAATTATCAAAACCCATAAACGAGGTTTGATGACTAAGCTTAGATCGCCATATGTAAATTATCACCTGTAGAGTAGTTAGAATGATTCTTTTCTCTTTTTTTTTTTTTTTTTTTTTTTTTTTTTTGACATCGAGAAAATTTGCATTAATTAAAAAAAAGAATTACATCCTAAGGATAGTACTAAGAATGATTCTTTTGTTGATCTCTTCAAATACCTTCACTCTATCTTATTAAATGAATCCAGGATAAAGTTATTGAATTGTTAAGACTGGAAAACAGGGGGCCGATAAAAGGCTGCTGAAGCTTCTAGTTGATCACTGAATAATAAATCGAGTATTCTGAAATTATGTATATGTGAATGTGGTCTCATATCTTTGTGTCACACACCTGATAGCTCCCACCAGCAAATGAATAAGAAAATTTTGATGTAAGCAAAAAAAAAAAAATAGACATCGAAAAAATTTGCTTTAAATAAATCTCGAATTACAACTTAAGGGTATTACAACCAAACAGGAAATTGAAAACAAACAAACACTAAAGTGAACTCACTCACTTCTCTTACACCTAAAAAGAAAAACCAATTAGAGATAATCAATTATTCGTCCCCAGTGGTAAAAGTTTGTATTTCACATGCTTCTTATGACGTTGTAGGGTCATACTTAACTAGAGGTTCTTTTGTGGTGAGATTCCCCAACTCTTCCTCCCACTTTCAAGGGTCTTGCTTTTGTAGCTGAATCGTTGACCTGTGTGCATGACCGTAATCTGCTATGGTATATCTTACAAAATAAAATATTTTGAAAAAGAAGGTAATCTCTTATAATAAGAACAAAAAAAACCGTCTTCGCTCAATGGAAACAAAACACAAATGCTTTAGCGCCTAGTGCAACAGCTCTGGGTGTAACAACAAACACAAGTTTTGACTTGGGGGTGGTGATTTACTTTTTCTCACCTGGTTTTCATATATATTCTTTCAAAGACGGTTAAAGTTTTGAATTATTGACCACAAGATTTTAAGTGGAAAGATCAAAAGTACAAAGAGACAAATAATCACTCTTATATTATCCTATCAGTTAATGACTATATTCCAAGGGAATATTGGTTGTTTTCGTGCAAGCATGATGTGAATAATACGATATTTGAACTTTGATAAATGAAAATGAAAATGAAAATGAAAAATGCAAAAAGAAGACAAGAGATGTAAAATAAAAGCAATGAGTTCTATAATCCTATCTTCACCTTATTGATATAAGTTTTAGTAAAAATAAACATTCAATAAAATTAACTTGAGTAGGAGTTTATTTCAATTAGACATGTAACCTAAGTTTTAAGAGGATTCAACTTAAGGTGTTTTACAAAGAAGGAAAAAATATCATCTTTTCAATTATCAATAACTACAAATTGACTCAATAATTATATATCAACCTAAATGGAATCGAATCGAAGTTGAACCGCGAATGGATCCGGTCTGATTCAAATTCATCCGGAATGAAGAACACTAAAAAATGACCCAATCGAACGATCTAAAAACTGGACGGGTAATTATTTTCCTATAAATATAACAAAGTACCGGTAATTTATAATCACACTATTTTGGGTTATTTATATAGGATTCCTTTTATTTATATAGTTTCATTTAGAGTGATCTGTACCACCCTCTTATGAAAATCATCTTGATTTTACACTAGTCCAAACTCAATAATCATCTTCAACCACCCAAAAGATTATACCACATTTGATGAATTTTCGATATAAAGACTTAGGAGTTTAGAAGGAAACCCGAGTTTTGGGCTACGTATGTTTTAGAGGAAAATATTTTAAAAATATATATATTTTTTCTCATTTTCCGTTGTTTGGTTGGACAAGTATTTAAAAAGGAAAGTCAAAGTGGAAAAAAGATTTTCATCCCTTCGTAAACATTTTCCTCCAAAATTTGAAGTAAAACTACTTTCCTACACTCTTTCATTCCCAACATCTCTATTTTCTCCTTTGATTTATAGATTTCCATCAAACCAACTAAAAGAAGACTAATATTCATTTGCATTTTTCATCGAAATATATTTTCCATCAAAACAAACCTGAGAGTAAAAATTAGAAATTGTCTAGTGGAGTATAAAAACTTGTTTTTATTACAAAAATGACGGGGCCCAAACTTGAAGTAAACAATTTTAGGAGAGGGAGAAGGATAAAAACCAAAGAAAAGGCCGTCGAAAAATTATGGCTCGAAAAGTAATCTCTAAACCCTAACCCTCGATTACAATTTACAACTATCTCTCTCTAGATTCATCCACTCCAGCTTTTTATCGTCAAAAAATTGACGAATTATCACACACAATTTCTGATTTCCAGCATCAAATCAACTTCTCCAAATTCGATAGTGAGATAATAGGATTGCGCGCAAATCGATCTTTCTTCGACGAGACCAGAATCTTGGATTTGAAGGTTTGTTCAATAGTAATTTCAATTTTAAGTTTTGAGATTCTAAAATTGTATTGTACACTCATTCGAGCAAATTTCCAGAAATCTATTTTTCTCCATTGGTAAATTAAGCTTGAATAAATTATAATTTTGGGGATTGAGAGAAGTGAAGCAACAAGTATGGGTTCATACAAGGAGTCAGACCCTACATTAGGGTTTCTGACGAAGAAAGAAACAGAAGTAAAGCTTCCTCGAGCAACGAGAGTGAAGAACAAAACTCCTGCTCCTGTTCAGATCACTGCTGAGCAGATTCTGCGGGAAGCTCGTGAACGACAAGAATCGGAAATCCGTCCTCCGAAACAGAAGATAACCGATTCGAGTGAGCTCGCTGATTATCGTCTTCGAAAGCGAAAGGAATTCGAGGATTTGATTCGTAGAGTGCGGTGGAATGTTAGTGTGTGGGTTAAGTATGCCAAATGGGAGGAGTCACAGAAGGATTTTAAACGTGCACGATCGGTTTGGGAGCGGGCGTTGGAGGTTGATTATAGGAATCATACCTTATGGCTAAAATATGCGGACATGGAGATGAAGAATAAGTTTATTAACCATGCTCGGAATGTGTGGGATCGTGCTGTGTCGTTGCTTCCGAGAGTTGATCAATTGTGGTATAAATATATACATATGGAGGAGATGCTTGGGAATGTAGCTGGTGCTAGACAGGTTTTTGAGAGATGGATGCAATGGCAGCCTGATCAGCAAGGATGGCGGTCGTACATTAAGTTTG
The DNA here is from genome assembly GCA_947648045.1 of Beta corolliflora. Taxonomy (NCBI): domain Eukaryota; kingdom Viridiplantae; phylum Streptophyta; class Magnoliopsida; order Caryophyllales; family Amaranthaceae; genus Beta; species Beta corolliflora. The sequence goes on from CANSZD010004250.1 coordinate 1,599,004, forward strand.
AGTTAAGGTACAATGAGATTGAACGGGCGAGGGCAATACACGAGAAATATTTGCAGTGTCATCCGAAGGTTGATGCGTGGATTCGTTATGCAAAGTTTGAGATGAAAAATGGGGAAATTGCTCGAGCTAGGAATTGCTATGAGAGAGCTGTTGATAAGTTGGCAGATGATGAAGAAGCTGAGCAGCTGTTTGTGGCTTTTGCACAGTTTGAGGAGAAGTGTAAGGAGACAGAGCGCGCTAGATGTATCTATAAATTTGCATTGGACCACATACCTAAAGGACGAGCAGAGGAGGTTTATAAGAAGTTTGTTGCATTTGAGAAACAGTATGGAGACAAGGAGGGTATTGATGATGCAATTGTGGGGAAAAGGAGGTTTCAGTATGAGGATGAAGTTAGGAAGAACCCACTTAACTATGACACTTGGTTTGATTACATCCGGTTAGAGGAGAGTGTAGGTGTCAAAGACAGAGTGAGAGAGGTATATGAGAGGGCAATAGCCAATGTTCCTCCAGCTGAGGAGAAACGCTACTGGCAGCGTTACATCTACCTGTGGTAGGCATTGATTTCAAGATGTTTCTTAATTGCTTTTTTATGTTCCTGTTTTATAGATTAGTGAATTCTGACCAATTCCTGTGTAACTCGTAGGATCAATTATGCTTTATATGAAGAACTTGATGCACAAGATATGGATCGAGCAAGAGAGGTATACAGGTAATTAGCTACTACATTGGAATTAGTGTCTTGCATGTGTGATGGGTAAATGTACTTGTGGAGTGCATGCTCCTTTCAGTTTTCTCTGTGGAAGAAGGATGTGATTGCTGTAGTAGTGCCATATAGACTGCTTTTGATATGATTTTCTTTTCTTCTCAAGCAATCAATTGAATTTAGAATTCATGAATGAGCATTGATGATGGAAAAGATGTTTAATTCTGATTGGAAAATTATTTTCTGCCTGGACTTCAAATTTGTTCTTTTGGTGATAATTGTCACAAAAAAAAAATTTAATCCTGAGTGCTTACTGCTTACCTTGTGCTAAGATGTGATGAGTTCCACTAAAGTTAGGCGAAATAGAGTAATAGAGCTGTAATCGTGAATTCTACTTAATGTATACCTTTAGTGAAGAATGTATTGGGTTCTATACATACAACTGCTGCGATGTTGATTGTCAAGTGCCCTTTGTTTCTTGATCTTTTCTTAAATGTCATATGTTCTGGATCTTTTTATCACTGTTTGACTTAGACTTGGTCATAGGATATTTACGGGGGTTGAAAAGTGGTAGAGTTTATAAAACCCATTATTCAACAGAATGACAACAGACTAGCTCCAAAACTAAGAACCATAGCAGCCATATTGCAGAGACTACTCTGCAGATCCAACACAATACGAGAACACTTCCCTGCAGCTCAGGGAAACGGTCCAAAAGAAGGGGACAGGAACTGGAAAGTGGAAACAAAACTGATTAAGGACAACTGGACAAGCTTAGAAGAAAGTCATCACAAGCTAAAAAGTAAGGAAGAATAAACTTAAACCAGGTTAACAGCTTTATCATCACTAAATCAGGCACCCACTTGCTTTAGTATGCAATTTGACCTCCCTCGTGACACTCTGGCAATTATTGAATTTTCTTCAATTTCTCTGCCAGGTTTCATAGATTGGGCATTCATTTTGTATTTCATAAATTATAGCAGTCAATTCAAGTTGGAATTATCTTGAGTTCCCTTTTCAGCCCCCAACATCTATCATGCGAGTAAGACCGGGTTGAGGAAAACATGTCTGAAAATTAAATGTGCAACATCCCAAAGAGGCGAGGACTATCCTAATGATGCATGTTCTTGTTTTTCAACAAAACATCTCTTGTAAAAAGCTTGCCTCTGAGCTAAGCAATAAAAGAATGGTGTGACCTGTTGACCACACTCTATATGGTCTGCCACCGTTGCTTTATTTTTACCATCCCCTTTTCAAAATAATGCTTCCGTACTAAAGCTCCCTCCTTTGCCTCTGATATTCCAGTCCTTACTCCTTATTATAGCTTTTATTAAGGTGTTATTGATAAACCCAATTGTTGAAGATGGAATTTCAGATGTATCTCCTTTCATATAAGAGAAACCAAGAAGTTTAGTGCTGCAATAGATATGAATTTTATTTTTATTTTTTTTTAATTTAATCTTTGCAGGCTACATGAATAGATAATGGCATCATAGTGCTTATTATATCTTAACTACCAGTTTCATGTGCAATTCTGCATAAAAGCTTGTATTCTTATGTTGACAGTCTTTTCGTACTATAACACAAATGTACCTCCCTTAATCCTCACTACCTGTTCTCATAGAGTCATATTTGTGTTCATGAAATGTAGAGGATAATGATGAGCTCCTTACATTCCACAGTTGTTGTCTTAAGCACATTTGGTTGGATATCTTTTACTTTTTTTTTGGTACTAACTGTTGTCCTTGTTTTATTCAGGGAATGCCTCAAGCTGATTCCTCATGCCAAATTCTCCTTTGCAAAGATCTGGCTTTTGGCAGCTCAATTTGAGTTACGTCAGTTGAATCTCAATGGTGCACGGCAAATATTGGGCAATGCCATTGGGAAGGCTCCAAAAGATAAGGTAGCATTCTGTTTAAAACTACTTCAGCACAGCTATTAAATCTGTATGCTCATGTTCTAACAACTGTGCTTGCCCATACAGATTTTCAAAAAATACATTGAGATAGAGTTGCAATTGGGAAACATAGATAGGTGCAGGAAGCTATATGAGAAATACTTGGAGTGGTCACCCGAGAATTGTTATGCGTGGACCAAGTATGCTGAGTTGGAGCGCTCTTTGTGCGAAACAGAAAGAGCTAGGGGTATCTATGAACTTGCCATAGCCCAACCTGCATTGGATATGCCAGAATTATTGTGGAAGGTATGTAACCTCGGTCTTTGGGTTTCTTCCCTTTTCAGTCAAAAAAACTTGTACTTAAAAGCCAATTGTCAAAAGGTTATATAGTATGGCTTTAAATGTTTAATGATTAAAATTAGCTTTGGGATAGTTAAAAGGCTGCATGTTCATATTTGAGATTCTGAGATTTTGATTCCTCTTTTGATGACTATACTGTCCTCTGTCTTGTTTATTTTCTCCCTCTGTATAACAGAATCTGCTCTTTTATCAAAAATATATTGATAGAATTTGATGCTGCCTTTCTGTTAGTTTCTTAATTTTTAATTCGACTTTTTTGGTTATGCACCTGACCTTTTCCAGTGATTATGCAAGTCGTCTTGTTCACGAGTCTCTGTCCAACATATGTCTTTTATCTGTTCTCATAGTTGTTTCTTCTTAGACATATGTGTCTCCTCAGAATTGTTGACCTGAAGCCTGCATAAACTTGCATTTGGATACCATACTTCTCTGAAGTGAAGTGTTCAGACTTGAGAGTTTGTCTATGTCTTTCAGTGTGTCCTGCTGTGTTAGATGGATCATGTTGAATGTTTAGAGATGCATATACCTGAATTCTATACTAAAACCCCGGTTTGTTGTCAAAAAAAAAAATACTAAAGCCCCAGTTTTATTACAGGCATATATTGATTTTGAGATAGCAGAGGGAGAATTCGAAAATACAAGAGCACTATATGAGAGACTGCTTGACAGAACAAAGCATTTGAAGGTGTGGATCAGCTATGCGAAGTTCGAAGCTTCTGCTGTCGAGGACAATGAGGTCTCTGACATGCAGGATGATGAGCTACAAGAATTGTTACGTGAAAAGAAGGCATCGTGTGTTCAACTTGCTAGACGTAAGCCTCTGATGTTATTTTAATAAGGCTTTTCCACTAATACTATATGTTCTAGACCTTATATCTGACACATTAGAAACTAGCCCATGAATCAGTGTGCTAATTTGTTTTGCCTAACAAGTATCCAATTACTCGAGATACAAGAGTCAAGGACCTTGAGTTAGATGTTAAAATGAAATGATGCTTCTATTGAACTTGACCTAGAGAGTCACTAGTTTAGACTTTATAGTTTGAAAGCTATTTGATTTTTCCTGCCAATTGAACAATCTAGTGAACAATCTTTCCTAATTGAATTGATACATGGTACTGGTCCACTAAATAAATTGCATCATTACCTGTTACACTGGAGCATGATTAGAGGCATTGGGTACTTTTATGGTAATGGTAAAGAAATTCCATTTTGTACAGCATCCTGCATTATAAACTTTTAACTGAAGTTTAATGTTAAACTCCTTTTTATCTATTACTAGAAAATTTCACACTTGTAACCTTCCACTGATCAACAGAGCTGAATTTGTATTATTATTTATCCCGTGTATCAGGGATTTTCGAAAAAGCCCTCAGTCATTTTAGGGTTTCTGCTCCGGAGCTGAAAGAAGAAAGAGCTATGCTCTTGGACGAGTGGCTGAAGATGGAGAAAGATTTTGGTGAGCTTGGTGATGTTGGTTTAGTTCAAGCTAAGATGCCAAAGAAACTCAAGAGGCAGCGGCCTATAATGACAGATGATGGTCCAGGCGGGTATGTGAAACATTTTTCTTGCCATCCCTTGTGTTCACGCATGCATGATAAACAATTTCACTCTGTTTATTCTGTCCACATTTTGTTCATCTGATATTGAATATGAATCAGATCCTCTAAGTTCTTGCTGTTAAGTTGCATAACTTCATATCAAATGCATGCTAATCTCAAACTCTAAATTTGACAGCTTTGAAGAATACTTCGATTATATGTTTCCTGAAGAGACACAAACTACTAATTTGAAGATCTTGGAGGCTGCATACAAATGGAAGAAGCAAAAAGCTGCAGCTGACGACGATTAGCAGTCTCTGGTTTGTTATAGTTTTTGTACTTTAATTAGATTTTGCAGTCGTGTAGTTTGTAGACAAACAATACTGAGAATTTTCAGGGGTAAAGAATCTCACTCAATGACAAATCATTGCTTCCTGTATAAATTGTAAGAAATGGTTGTATGAAATTTCCCTTCTCAGAATTGAGAGTGATTGCCAAAAATTGAATCTGTGCCTTCATGATTTAGTTTGTAAATGAAAAAGATCCTGCAATATATACTCGACTACTTGTTTCTTTGGACTTTGATATACTACTTGTATAAATGGAGTATGTCGTTCAGTCGTACTACTCAAGCTGAGTTCACTCATCAAGTAATGTGTCAGAAATTATTGAAATGTTGATGTTCATAGTTTTCACAGTTTGATCAATCAGAAAGAATATTTGAGGCCCGGTTATGTTAGGACTTAAAGCCCGAATCTTTTTTTATTTTTTATAAATAAGAAATTAGTAGCAATGACGATTTTCCGCCATAACGAACAGAAATTGAGAAAAATGTGGAGTACTTGGAGAGTTCCAGGGTTGTGCACTGGTCCAAATCCGGGCCGGCCCGGACCGGAAGCGGAATCACAGATTTTTCCGGACCGGAATTATCCTCCTTTCATGAACCGGAATCACATACGTGTCCAGTTCCGGTTTTGAACCGGATTTTGTGATTTTTGCAAAAATAAATTGTTTTTCATTCTCTTAAAAAGTTATTTTTTTTTCTTTCTTCCTAATACTAATTCATGAACTATTTTAACCTCCTTTTCATGATACTTTCATATTAATAATAATTTTAATATAATGTCATAATTTTAACACAAGTTGGTTGAAAGTTTAATGAAACTTTTGTATAAAAATAAAAAGCATTTTTAAAGTAACCGGTTTTTCCAGCCCGGACCGGAAAAATCCGGTTTTAGACCGGAACGGAAAACCGGATTCCAAAATTTTGAGGACCGGGGGTCCGATTCCGGTTTTTTGCCAGTTCCAGTCCGGTCCGAAACTGTACTTGGAGTATCGGGAATCAGAATAACAGGTGAGGGAGGAGAATGAATGAGGATTCGAATTCTCAGATGAGTATCATATAACGACTAATTCCAGCTCCACGCCTTCGCCTTCATGTCTAAAGAAAGTGTTACTATACATGTACAAAATTTCCAGGATCCAAGCGCAGCAAAAACGGCAGCATGCTTTAGAGTTGGGCTTTCCGCCAAACAAAACATTGAAAACCATACGTTTATGGTAGATAGTGTTATTAGTTAAAGTAAGTTTGAATGAATTATTAGCTGACTTTTAACTTCAACAAAATAAGAAGACGTATATCGAAGGGGAAGTATATTATAACCCTATAGTTTTAAAGTTTCTATATGGAAGATAAGAAAAAAAATAGAGGTTGTCCCTTGTAGCCCTTGCACTGTCTGTGGTGGCCAACAATGGTCGTGGGGAGTATAGTATGAGAGAATTGTTATTACAAGGGAGGGGAGGTGGGTCACACTGGTGATCAGGGTGCAGAGGGAGTGGTGGCGCGGTATGGTGATTTGGTGGAGGTGTCCTGGTGGGATGGTGGAAGAGATGAGGATATGGGTTATTTCTTCCTTACGTTAGATAATGGTTTTTTAAAACGAGAATAGTTTGTTCATAAAATGAGAGTTACGTCATTGAAAATTAATTGTTTTTTCCTCCAATTAAAATCTTCAAAATCTTAAATTACGATATAGAAATTTATAACTTTTAACATTTGCCGAAACCTAGAAAAAAAAACATTCCTAACAATTTTTTTTTAAAATGTTGCTCTATTTTGTAAATCTGAATGTGTTAGAAAACCAATAATTACATTAATATTAAAACTAGTACAATTTTTGCACACCAGATTAGCTTGATATGTAAAGAACCATGCACTTGCACACTTTTGTTTTTAAAAGTACATAATTTTGTTCATTCGATTTTTGTCTTATGTAATACTATAATAATATACGACAAATCACTAATTTCGGTCGGATCATCATTGCTCAAAATGATGTTATAAATGAGACAATCTTAGAGCAATTAGACAGACATATGAAGGAATAAAAGGTTGGCAGGTAAGGTGTATAAAAAAATGGATATGGGTTGCTATGGTGGATGACATATTTCCTTAAAACCAGAATTTCTTGAAGAATTGACACTTTAGTAGCTTATTTCTTGGTTAACCTGGATGTTAGCCTAATGCCCCAGGACGTGTGCTTGTAGAAAACCTCACAAATTAAACTAAACTACAAATTTCAACATTAACAATACACTATTAAATAAAACAGTATTCAAGAAATTTCAACGTACAATGTAGATTTGATAATAACTTATCTCTAATCAATCAAAAATAAACAGCATAAATTACACACCACTTTATAATTCTAATCATAATGTTGTTGACAATAATACTAAACTATAATGTCAACATAATAGTACACTGTTAGGATATTAGAGATATTTTATGTGATATTGTTATTTATGGTTATCTACAATCTCTCTCTAATTGATGTACTTTACTTATTTAGGGACTCTTGTCCTTGTATACATATGGCAGTCATTGAATGAGAAAGGCAACACACATTATTCTTGCTCATTGACGTTTATTATGGTATCAGACTGCTTTGGTTAAACCTTTGTCTTCTCCTATCTTCATCACCATGGCAGGCGATGAGCAGCCAACTCCACCACCAAAAATTGAGTCTAACTCACCCTATTTTCTTGGTTCACAAGATAGACCAGGAGACTTTATTACTCCTCTTCGTTTGAATGGCGATAATTATGCGGAATGGGCCGATGCAATCCAAACCGCTTTGGAGGCACGAAGGAAATTCGTCTTCCTCGACGGCACTATCACAACACCGTCATCTCCCTGCACTTCTACGGACTGGACCACCATCAATGCTATGCTCATTTCATGGCTTATGAACACCATCGAACCCGAGGTAAAATGTTCCCTTTCTAAGTTTAAAGAGGCTAAACGTTTATGGGATACTCTAAAAACTCGTTATGCCATTGTTAACGGACCTCGCATTCATCAATTAAAATCTTCCATTGCTAAATGTGAACAAACCAAGTCCATGTCTGTTCAAACTTATTTTGCCCAATTATCTGTGTTGTGGGAAGAACTTCATCATCATGAGCCATTTATTGCTTGCACTTGTTCTGCTAATACTCAACATGCCGAACGTCGTGAAACCAATAAACTGCATGATTTTCTCATGGGTCTTGACTCAGATCTTTATTCCCAAACTCGGTCCAATATCTTGGCTCAAGATCCTCTCCCTTCTCTTGATCGAGCCTACCAGTTGGTTATTCAGGACGAACGAGTTCGTCTCGCCACAAATTCTACTGTTGATGTCCTTCCTACTGCCGTGGGCTTTGCCCTCCAAACTTCGGCAGGCTTGACAGGTCGTGGCCGTGGCAGGGTTGACAAACCCGATAAATCTCATCTCTCTTGCACCCATTGTCACAAAACTGGCCACGAGGTTACTCAATGCTTTGAACAACATGGGTATCCTGCGTGGTACGAGGAACGCTTACAACAGCGTGCTGCTGCCACTGCTTCTCGTGGAGGCCGTGGTGGCCGTGGTCGCGTCGGTCCAGCCCCCGCACATGCTGCCGCTGCTCCTGCAGCATCTACTGCCGTAGGTGGTCCTTCCACCTCCACTTCTTCTTTGTTTACCGCAGACCAATGGAAGGTATTGGCCGGTTTGATTGGTAGTACCAAGGTTCCCGACGACAGGTTAACGGGTAAGTTTGATAAATCATCATGGATTCTTGACACTGGCGCTTCCCGTCATGTTACTGGTAATCTTACTTGGCTTTATGATCTTGTTAACTTGTCATCTCCTTGTCTGGTTGGTTTACCAAATGGTACTACTGTTGTTGCAACCCAAGAGGGTTCGGTTCGTCTTTCTTCTCATATTGTTCTATCTCATGTTCTATATGTTCCGTCCTTGAACTGCAATTTGGTTAATATTTCTCAACTAACCGATTATTTGTATTGTATTGTTCACTTTGACTTACATACGTGTGTTATTCAGGACCAGTCGAAGAAGCGGATTGGAACGGGTGTTAGACGGGATGGACTTTACTACTTCGGAGCGGATGAGATTCAACATGTCACGGTTCATAATGTCTCTTCTTCTCTTACTCTTTGGCATCACCGCATGGGTCATCCTTCCGAGAACGTTGTAAAATAACTTCCCCCTGTTTTTGGTTTAAGAGGTAGTTTGAATAAAGCATGTGAAAATTGTTTTCGTGCTAAACACTCTAGAGATAAGTTTCCTTTAAGTGAAAATCGAGCCTCTAGGATTTTTGAGAAAATTCATTGTGATTTATGGGGACCTTATAAGCATTCATCTTCTTGTGGTGCTCGTTATTTTTTGACCATTGTGGATGATTTTTCTCGTGCTGTGTGGATTTATTTAATGGTGGATAAAACTGAAGTATTTCGTATGTTTATGTCCTTTGTTGCTATGGTTGACCGTCAATACTCTCAAACCATCAAAATAGTTCACAGTGATAATGGTACGGAATTTCATTGTTTACATGATTATTTTTCTGCCATGGGGATTCTCTTTTATACTTCTTGTACTCATACTCCACAACAAAATGGGCGGGTTGAGCGCAAACACAAACATATTTTGAATGTTGGGAGAGCTTTGAGATTTCAGGCCAATTTGCCTATCTATTTTTGGGGGGAAAGCGTGCTTGCCGCCGCTCATTTAATCAATCGTGCTCCTACCCCTCTTCTTGGCAACAAAACCCCTTATGAAATTTTGACTGGCACTTGTCCCTCGTATGATGAAATTCGCATTTTTGGATGTCTTTGTTTTGCTCATAATTTGAAATCCAAAAGTGATAAATTTGCAAGCAAAAGTAGAAAATGTCTTTTTATGGGGTATCCGTTTGGCAAGAAAGGGTGGAAACTTTTTGATCTTGATGCTCGGGAATTTTTTATTTCTCGTGATGTCAAATTTTTTGAGGATATTTTCCCATTTATTCATCCAGAAAAAGCAAACATCACTCCTGATTCTATCGTTCCCATTTGCTTGGACATTCATGAGGATTTTGCCCCTCTTACTGATGATGATTTTCCTGAGCCCAACACTTTTTCTCCTCCTACTTCTCCCTCATCCATTAATCTGGGCCCTGAAAATCCGTCCAACACTTCACCTGAGCCCACTACTTCTCTCCTTACCAACCCAACGCCTCAATTCACCTCTCCTTGTGACTTCTCCACACCCGAACAATCTGGGCCGCTTACTGGGCCCATTCCATCAGATGTCGCTGCTGCTGACCCCATTCCTTCTGGGCCTTCTTCTAGACACCTTGCCAGTGCAGCTCCTTCCAATGAGCCCTTAAACACCGAATTCATCTCCTCCTCTCCTTCCTCCACAACTGTTGGGCCTGCTACAACTTCAGTGCCCCCTTCTCCATCCCAGCCCACTACTCCCTCTTCTCCTACTGACTTGGGTCGTGGCATGCGAACCAAAATTCCTTCTGTTTTGTTGTGAGATTATGTAACAAACTCCGTTGTTGTTCAAGGTCCGTCCTGCTCCACTCCGTCTCTACAGTCTGCTTCAGGTACTCCCTATCCTATTGCACACTATGTTAATTGTGACAATTTTTCTATGCAATATCGACACTTTCTTGCAGCTATTACTTCAGGGACGGAACCTAAGTCTTTTAAAGAGGCTATGAGGAGTAGTGATTGGCAGCGCTCTATGTCTGATGAAATCCAAGCCTTGGAGGCTAATGACACTTGGTCTTTTGTTCATGTTCCTCCTGGTAAACGTGCTCTTGGTTGCCAGTGGGTCTATCGGGTCAAGTATCACTCAAATGGCTCGTTGAACGTCTTAAGTCTCGCTTGGTTGCTCTTGGCAATCATCAGGAAGAAGGCATTGACTACACTGAAACTTTTGCTCCCGTTGCCAAAATGGTCACTGTTCGTGCTTTTTTGGCTATTGCTGCATCCAAGAATTGGGAACTTAATCAAATGGATGTTTACAATGCCTTCTTACATGGAGATCTTGATGAGGAGGTTTACATGAAACTTCCTCCTGGCTTTACTTCTTCTGATCCAAATTTGGTATGTCGGCTCCGGAAGTCTTTGTATGGCCTTAAACAGGCTCCTCGATGTTGGTTCGCCAAATTAGTCACCGCTTTACGAGGTTATGGTTTCTCACAATCCCGCTCCGACTATCCCTTGTTTACTTTCACTCATGGAACTATTCGGATGAATGTTCTTGTTTATGTTGATGATTTAATCATTTTTCGGGAATAATTCGGCTTCCTTGACGGCTTTCAAAGCCTATCTCGATGTTGCTTTCATATGAAAGACCTTGGCTCTTTAAAATACTTTCTTGGGATTGAGGTTGCTCGTAGCTCCTCCCGCTTATTCTTATGTCAACGGAAGTACACTCTTGACATTGTGTGTCGAAGTTGAATTATTGGGCTCCAAGCTTTGTTGATTTTCCCATTGAGCGTAATCACAAGCTTGGATTAGCTGCTAGTGCTCTCTATTCTGATCCTGCTGCCTATCGTCGTCTTGTGGGGCGACTTATCTATTTGGATGTCACTAGGCCTGATCTAGCCTATTCGGTCCATATTCTCTCTCAATTTATGCAGGAACTTCGTGTTGAGCATTGGGATGCTCGTTATTCGAGTAGTTCGTTATTTGAAAGGTACTCCAGTGGTGGGGTATTCTTCTTCGTGCCGATAGTGATCTCACCCTACGGGGGTGGTGTGATTCGACCGGGCCGCTTGCCCTGTTACTCGACGTTCTCTTCTTTGGTTGGCTTGTTTTCCTAGGACACTCTCCTATTTCCTCGAAAACTAAAAAGTAACAAATGTTTCTCGCTCTCCCTGGAAGCCGAATATCGGTCCATGGCTGCTGTTACATGTGAACTAAAGTGGTTGAAAGGTTTGTTACTTAGTCTTGGAATTCATCATCCCAAGGCTATTCGACTCTTTTGTGATAGTCAGTCGGTCTTGCATATTGCTAAGAACCCTGTTTTCCATGAACGCACGAAGCACATTGAAGTTGATTGTCACTTTGTGCGTGATGCCATTAAAGATGGCTTGATTTTCCCTTCTTATGTGCCTACTACTTCACAACTGGCGGACATCTTCACCAAAACTCTTGGCAAGCGCCAATTCGAGTTTCTTCTTGCCAAGTTGGGCATTTCTAACCCCCATGCTCCAACTTGAGGGGGGGTGTTAGGATATTAGAGATATTTTATGTGATATTGTTATTTATGGTTATCTACAATATCTCTCTAATTGATGTACTTTACTTATTTAGGGACTCTTGTCCTTGTATACATATGGCAGTCATTGAATGAGAAAGGCAACACACATTATTCTTGCTCATTGACGTTTATTATACACACTTGTGAATATTAATCCATCTAATAATAGTAAAATTCATCCTTAAAGCTGACAAATGTTAACCACAAAAATCAAATTGGTTGTTCAATATTTAACGGGAATGGGTCTTTTTTTAATATAATAGCACAACGAATTATATGAAGTTGCTTAATAGTATAATTAGGTTTTTATGAACATGCATTTAAATTCTACTTTTCATGCTATACTTGGGGACAAAGATATATGTAAGACTTATAAAAACGGGTGATTCACAGTTTCACACACCTCGCGCAAAATATTAATGTTAATGTGTTATGTCTGCCATGAGTGATTAACAATAAAACATAATGAAATTCACAAAAGGAGTGCCAAAAAATAAAATAATAAAATCAAACAAGAAAAGAAAAGAAAGAAAAAGGGAGAACCCATGATTTTATGATGTGGAAGTACACAACATCCTGCTGTAAAAGGTGGAGACATGCTTGCATGGCATCACAGTTCCTCTCATGATATTTTATCCTCAAATATGTATATATCATAAACTATCTAGCACCATGCATGCCCCCATCTTCATTTTGATCTAACAAAACAAAAAAAAATTGGCAACGTAGGTCCATATACAATGTAAACGCTTCCACATCCAGAGTATACGCTTATATATATACTAGTAACTAGCTAGTCTTTTGAACTAGTTTTCTTGAATATACCTCATGTGCTTGTTCTTGTCACTTGCTTGTGTGTGTTATGCTTGTTAGACTATGTAAATAATACAAGATTATTAGAATATAATCCTTGAGTATTATTACTAACCATAATGTCAATATATACAAAGTACAATAGGGAATAGTACAATAGGGAATATTCTACATAATATACTCCTAACTATAATAGGAGAGATACACTAAATAATACTCCCTCCGTCCCATAATATAGTGCTTGCATTCCATTTTGGGTGTCCCAAAATGTTATTCTTGTTTCTATTTTTTAATTCCACAACTCCCCTTGATTTGCCTAAAAAACCATGCAACCATCATTTATTTGCTCCTTGGAAATAGTTTTTTTCTTTGTTTATTGAACCTAAGGGTTGAATTAGTCATATATTTAATGCTTTTTCACCCATTATACACCATTCTCTCTCCTAAAATCAGTTTTTTTTCCCACAACATTAATTGTTTATCATTTATGTTCCACTTTCCTTAATTCTCGTAAAATATGAGAAATAAGCACTATATTATGAGACGGAGGGAGTACAAGATTATTTACATAGTCTAACACACCCTCGTAGTCGAAGCGGGAGGTGGACGAATGCTTAGACTAGCGCGAAAATCATCAAAAAGAATGCGAGGAAGTCCTTTGGTAAAGATATCCGCTATTTGATAGCGGGAAGGAACATGATGGACACGGACTTCACCTTTTGCAACTTTTTCACGCACAAAATGAATATCCATCTCTATGTGTTTAGTGCGTTGATGTTGAACGGGATTACCAGTCATGTAAATGGTACTAATGTTATCGCAGTAAACCAAAGTAGCTTTCCGGATGGGACAGTGTAATTCCAAGAGAAGATTGCGGAGCCAGCAAGACTCAGACACCACATTGGCCACCCCTCTGTACTCGGCCTCGGCACTGGATCGAGACAGAGTAGGTTGCCGCTTAGCAGACCAGAATAGTAAGTTATCACCCATAAAGATGCAGTAGCCGGAAGTAGAACGGCGGGTGTCAGGGCACCCTCCCCAATCAGCATCAGTGTATGAAATAAGACTAGTGAGAGAGGAGGGATACAAGTGCAAACCAAGGTCTAAAGTACCTTGAACATAGCGCACAGTACGCTTAAGAGCCTGCAAATGAGCATCACGAGGATCATGCATATAGAGACAAACCTGTTGCACTGCATAAGAGATGTCAGGGCGGGTGAAGGTCAAGTATTGCAAGGCCCCTGCTAAGCTACGATACAAGGTAGGATCGGATATGGGAGCACCCGCATTCGTACCCAATTTTGCCTTGGTATCAACAGGAGTAGTAGAGGGATGACAAGCAGACATATTGGCACGCTCGATAATGTCCATAGCATACTTCTTTTGTGAAAGAAATAGGCCACCAGCATGGCGGGAAACTGCAATTCCCAAAAAATAACTCAACGAACCCAAGTCCTTCATGGCAAATTCAGAACTGGGTCGATGGATGATGGACTGGCGAAGAGCAACTAAAGAGGCAGTGAGAATGATATCATCAACATATAATAAGAGATATGCCATGTCCTGACCCTGGCGATATATGAATAAAGAGTGATCTGACTGACTATGAGAGAAGCCCATGGTAGCAACATATTCTGCAAATCTTTGGTACCAAGCACGAGGAGCCTGCTTGAGACCATACAAAGACTTCTTTAAAAGACATACATAGTCAGGATGAACGGGATCTCTAAACCCCATGGGTTGATCCATGTAAACAGTTTCCTGCAGATCACCATGAAAAAATGCATTCTTCACATCTAACTGATGGATGGACCAAGATTTGGACAAAGCAATACTCAACACAGTACGAATAGTAGCTGGTTTGACAACCGGACTGAATGTATCTCCACAATCAACCCCAACCTGCTGAGACCTGCCATCACCAACAAGACGGGCTTTGTGCCTCTCAAAAGAACCGTCAGATTTTTCTTTATGACAAAAAATCCACATAGAGCGAATAATATTCACATCAGAAGGACGAGGCACCAACTCCCACGTCTTATTTTTAATAAGAGCATCAAATTCATCTTACATAGCCATTTTCCAATTCGGGTCGACAAAGCGATCAAAGGATTTCGAGGAAGAGGGAAATCGAAACCGAAGTGTGAAGATTAAAGCGGCGCTTGGGTTTGAAAATGCCATGCCGATCGCGTGTGGTCATTTGTGGGGAGATGTGGGAAGATGGCTGGGCATTATTAGATGGATTTGAGGGAGGGGGAGGTGGGCTAGAGGCATGAGAAGGTAAGGGAGTCATGGCAGTGGGCTGCGCATGATGTGAAGATGAGCAGCGAGGCCCAAGATCCACGTGAGAGAGTGGAGTGGGAGCGTTGGGCGAATCAGGAAGCAGTGGGCCTGCAGGGCCAGGAGGGCCCAAAGAGTTGGGCGAGGAAGGCAAGGAGCCTGCTGGACCAGGAGAGTGGCGCCTAGAGCTGGGCGCTGAAGTGGGATGGGCTGGAGAGTTCAATGGGCCTGCGTGGGTAGGTAATGGAGGAGCGTGTGGGCCTGGGAAGTTTTGGGGAGGTATATGATGCGTGGGAGAATGATCCAAAGGCTGAGAGGATGTATTTGTTGATGGATCAACTGGAGTAATATGTGAAAAAATGCCGGAATCCAGAAAATCATAGTGAACAGGTGTGGAGGTGTGAATGTTGGCAAAAGGAAATTGTGTTTCATCGAATATGACATGACGGCTAATGATTATGCGATGGCTCGACATGTCATAACACTTATATCCGCGATGATTTGGAGGATATCCCAAAAACACACAAGGAGCAGACCGGGCTTGGAGTTTATGTATTGTAGAAGAGGGGTGAAGAGGGTAACATAGACACCCAAAAGTACGGAGATGATCATAGGAAGGCTCTCTTTGGAATAGGAGTCGAAGGGGAGTTTGATAGGAGAGGAGTTTGCTTGGAAGTATGTTGTGGAGATAGGTAACCATTTGCAAGCCATGATGCCAAAATGAAGAAGGGATAGAAGCATGATGAAGAAGAGTGCGAACCATATTGTTAATAGAACGAATTTTGCGTTCGGCACGGCCATTTTGTGAAGAAGTGTAGGGGCATGAAAACCGAAAGAGCATACCATGGGATTCACAAAAGTGATGAAATGGTCCATTATCAAACTCTCCTCCATTATCACATTGAAAAGTTTTAATTTCTCGTTCAAATTGAGTTCAAACATAAGTGCTAAAGGCAAGAAAGATATCATGCACTTGAGATTTTTTAGTAAATGGAAAAGTCCACAAGAAGTTTGTGTAATCATCCAAAAATAAAACATAATATCTGTGGCCAGATGAACTCAAGATAGGAGAAGTCCAAACATCACAATGAATAATATCAAACGGCATAGTAGTAATAGAAGTAGAAGTAGCAAATGGTAATCTAACATGTTTTCCAAGAACACAACCCTGACACACAATGTCACCACTAGACTTATTACATGAGATAGAATTATTAAGTCTAAGAGAATGCAAAATAGCGTCGCCCGGTTGTCCAAGACGATCATGCCATAATTTGGGAGATAGAGCCGCAAAGGTGGATGGAGAGGAGACATGGGATGAGATGGAAGAGGTGATGGGATATAAATCACCCGAACTAGGGCATCTCATAAGAAGCATTCCGTCGAAGGTCCTTCACGTAAAAACCCAAATGGATCAAACTCAACAGAAACAGAATTATCATGAGTAAAACGACGAACAGAAACTAAGTTTTTGATGAGTTGGGGAGCATGAAGAACATTTTTCAAAGATAGAGGTTAGTAGGGGGAGGAAAAAGAGGCATGTCCATAACCACGAATTGGAATTTTATGACCACTGCCTACCACAATATTTTTATGATTGCTCAAATTAAAATAGGACGAGAGAGTACCTGGAGTGGACGTCATATGAGACGTAGCCCCCGTGTCCATGTACCAATTCGCATCCGGGGGATTTAGAGCAAGAGTGTCCATGGGCTCGTCCAGGGGGTTTTCAATCTCGGCCCGGTATACTTGGTCCGCAGCCTCAACAACATGCGTTTGCAGCTACTGTTGAGTATTATTACTAACCATAATGTCAATATATACAAAGTACAATAGGGAATATTCTACATAATATACTCCTAACTATAATAGGAGAGATACACTAAATAATACAAGATTATTTACATAGTCTAACAATGCTGAATTACTATCTTTTACTTAACTTCATCTTGTCAATAGACTATAGAGACAAAATTTTGCATCTAATTGATCTGTACCTGATTGGCATAGGTATTTAGTGGCACTTGCACTGACACTTGTGTATAAGGAAGTTATTTTGTTGATATAATTTATATGATTGCTTATCATCTTATGAATATCAGCTACTTAGTTTAGTTTTTATAGGGTGCTGCTGAACACCTCAGATCAAATTTAGTTTACATTTAACATTATCAGTGTCTTTTATGGTTTTTTATACACTAGATAATATGGGGCCTTCTCTTAGCTCCAAACACGCTCACAGTCCCCTAATAAATTTGGAGGCCAAAATAAAATATTAATTAAGATTATATAAGATGTATGTTAGAAGAAACATGTACATCAAACACGATACAAAGTAACCTATAATTAGGTACTTGCATAGTTGTATTGCAAAGCATTTGTTTCATCATATACTTCCTCCGTTTCAAAATAAGTGAAACACTTGTCTCAAAAAGCTCTCACATAAATGAGAGAAGTGTTTCACTTATTTTGAAACGGAGGAAGTACTTATTAATGTTTCAATTTATTAATTATCTAGTGTAGATTTGTGTAAGAAAGCACTACCTCTGTTTTATTTAGATGCAATATTTGCCTTTCTGATGAGTGGATTAAAACAATCAAATGTTGCATCTAATAATAATAAAAAAATTAATAGTTTTCATAAGTAGAGAATCGAAAGTTTTTTTTGTACAACACATCAATTTCTATAGACATGCACCGATAGGTGGATATATGTCAAGCTACAAAGGGCATGATCTTGCCATGCTCTTGCACGGTCATGCTAACCATCATAAGTCAAACTTCGATATTATTAGCCTTCTCTTTGCCGTGAGAAACCTCATCTAACCTTCTAAGGGCCACGTACAACATACTCCACAACACAACACCAAGCACCCCAAGGGAAAACGTACAAAGGGACAATTAATTTTGAGTATGTCAGGTTTTTCTTGTATAACCATACGATAATTCGAAATCTACTAGGTTTCGGAAAATACGAATTCGAGCTAATCATGCTTAATTGGGAGAAAAGATCTCCCAACAAGTGTTGTTGCATTAAGTATCGAACTTGAGGCCTCTAATGAAGCTTGAACAACTATATATGTTGAATATCCACTTTAATCACATATGTACCAATCATTTATATCGACTACCGTAATAGCCAATACGGAAATATCATCTTTCATGCGCGCAGTAGGATATTGGGAATACAAGTTCTACTTTTGCTTCTAGTAAGTGCTCAATCAAGTTGTGAATCGCTCATGCTAGCATGTACTCTATATAGTTAATTATTCGGTGGAATCATATCTATACTAATATATTAAAAGGCGTTCCTAAGTCAGGAACGATGCCACGTGGCGCCTTTTCTTGGATTATTTTATGCTATGTAATCTACATACACTAAAAAAAATAGAAAATGCATTATGTAAGATTCGATCCCAAGATCACAAGCATATATATTAATGTTTTAACCACTAAACCAAATAATACTTAATGTTATTATTTCAAAGTAAAATATTAATAAATGAAAGATATAATTACCCGGGGCGTATCATGGGCCTAAAAACTAGTTAGACTTGAAAATGAGCTCTCAACAATAGAAGTCGTTTACACACTCTTCTCAGACAACTTTATTTATACTAATTCAACATGTTAAGGTCATTCTCTTGAAATTATGTATTGGAATCAAAATTTTAAAATTTAATGTTCTCACAAATGCAAAAATCAGTTCAATTTAGCGAAATTTAATTTAGTTCAGTTCGGTTTATTAAAGACCATCAAAGTACACATAAAATAATACAGTATATTTGTCACGTATTTTGCTCAAATGAGCAAAATATAAAATGTGCAAAAAAAAAAAGAGGGAGTACCTAGATTTAAGTGCTCTTGGGAACACTATAAAGACTTTGATACATATCTTCCTATGTTGGATCTTTGGGGCGACAATTTATAGGCAGTTATATACTTCATGAAATAAGATAACGATTGATGATATTAATTGGGTGAGTGCATGTATGTGATGGAGGAGGATTCCCTTCTACATATCGTTGCTAAGTTGATGCAAGGGCATCAAGACTTTTTCTTAAAGTGGTAACCTATTACACAAACATGGGAAAGATATACGAATCAAAGATTACACCATACCAGAAAAGTATATACTTAATGCCTAATGGCATCACCATGTTTAATCTTTTTAGAGGAAGTGGATATATATACCTCCTCCAATATATTAGGTTTGACCGGAAAATTATGAATTTTATACAAAAACATATTTGGCTGCTTGTTTGGTACTCTATAGAAAATAGTTTTTTCCTGAATAGTTAGTTTTTGCATGATATTATATATCCTAGAAAATGTATTATATTGTCTGGTTAATCATAGGAAGTTTAACTTCATTTCCATGAGAATTTCCACTTATTAAAGGGGACTTAGGTAAGCAAATTCCTCCAATACTTAAGTAATTCCTAAGTTTTACCAACCAAACACACCATATTTAGTTTCCCATGAAATCTCACTTCCATTGTTTCTTTTTTAATTAAACAACACCTTAGTACTATTAGCTTATTCATTAATTTATTTTATTTATTTCAATTCTCATTTTTTTTTAAAAAAAAAAACAAAAATGTGGAAAGCAAAAAAAAAGTAATATCTACCAATTTTCAGTTGTCAGTTTTCAAAACAAATATGATTTGTATAAGTATAACTAATTTTAAGTTTGTAATACAGCTCATATCAAATGACTTCTAATTAAAATCTTAAAACCAAAAGTTGAAAATTGACAGTAATACGAAACAAATAATGCTGGATTCATTTTAATGTATATTTTCAATACATCAGCTTTATATAATCTTTGTTAATTAGTAAAGCATGAAAATTGACAACTGAAAATTGGTAGATATTACTTGCAATACGCACTTGCAATACGCTGACGATACTATTCTTTTTTGCCCCCCAAATCTGGACTATTTATTGAATATTAAGAAAACTCTTATTTTGTTTAATCTTGCCTCAGGTTTGCAAGTTAACTTCCACAAGAGTTCTCTTATTGGAATACATACGGAAGATAAGTGGCTCAAATTTGCGGCGGATAGCCTTTTTTGCAAAATGGGCTCACTTCCCTTCACTTACTTGGGTCTCCCAATTGAAGGCTCTTCATCCCGATTGAGCACTTGGGATCCTATCATCTCACGCATGGAAAAAAAGCTAGCATCATGGAAGGGAAAAATGTTATCTTTAGGAGGTAGGCTCACGCTCATCAAAGCATCACTCTCAAGCTTGCCTCTCTATTTCATGTCTCTCTTCCCTATCCCAAAAGGAATCATCGAGAAGATTAATAAAATTCAGAGACAATTTCTATGGAGTGGTACCTCCGAAAAATCTTTAGCTCTCGCCCCATGGTCTCTTGTGGAACTACCAAAGCAGTTGGGCGGCTTGGGAATTGGGAATTTGGTTCACAGGAATTTTGCTCTCCTATTTAAATGGGTGTGGCGGTTCTTCACGGAACCAACTGCCTTGTGGAGACGAGTTATCTCAAATAAATATGAGTATCCACCTTCATTCATCATCCGTGATGTTCGAGCAATCCCCAAAGGTGCGCCATGGAGGGCTATATGCAATTCCATCATGAATTTTCCGAATGGTCAATCCTTCCTACATTCAAGAATTAAAATTCGGATGGGCAATGGTAATCACACTGTAATCCCCCATAATTTTAAAGGATTTAATAAATATATTTTATCACATATATATTTATATTTTAGTTGAAATGATTTTATTATTTAAAGTAGGTTGACTATTTTAAAAAGTCAAATGAAATTATTTTAAGAATTTAACAAAGTTGAAAATATTTTAATTAGGCATGCTTTGAAAAAGGTTTGAAATACGAATTTGATTTGGAAAAGAAGTCTAAGTGGACTTGAGGAACCCAAATTCTAAGTAGATTAGAAAAAGGAGTTATATTGATGCTAGGAGTTCTAATTTATCAATCCTAGTTGTCATCAAATTATATTCAAACTCAATTTCCTTTTCCTAAGCCCAAAAAGAAAACCCTACTTATAAATACCTTAAACCCAATTATTTTACCCCACACAAAGATGATTTTTCTCTCTCCTCTCTCAAACTCACGGCATTCTCCTCCTTTTCTCTTCTCCACGTGATTTTTGGTGTTCTTCCTCTCAAGGCTCTTTCTTCTTCTTCAAGTAACGCTTTCTTCTTCGCTAAGAAACGTCACCACCGCCGCCGTTGACCGCCGCTGCTGCCACCAAGACTCTTCCTTGGCCGGCGCATCATCACTTTCCTCTTGTGTTGGTTTAATTCTTTTCTTCTTCCTCAAGTTTCCATTAAAGACTATGTTTTTATGCTTTATTTTAATGTTAATCATGATTATTGATTTTAATTTACTGTTTTAATAAATAATCTTGATTCATATATATATTATATTATAAGAATAAAAATTCAGATTTGTTTATTATTGTTAGATTGAAGTTTTAATAATTAAAGCATGGATTTTTAGGGTGTTAATTATTAGAAAACCATAGTAGCATATTATATACTATGAGATTGATTGAATTTATGATTTTAAGCATGTTTAAGTGGGTTTAAAGAAGGTTTCATGATTTTATAAGTTGCTGGAATTTCAGAAAGTATTTTATTTATGGAGTTTTAAGAATTTTAATTACTAGTATGGTAGTACTATGCTAGGAATTAAAAGTAATTGGAGTTTTGGTAGAAAAATCAACTTTTGAGTATGTTTAAAGGGGATTTTAAATATTTTAAAGTTGCTGTCTTTTTATTTAAGAGTATTGATTTTAGTTATATTTGATTTCTAGGCGGAGAGTATTTCGTAGGAGATTTTTAAAGGGGCTAAAGTGGTCAGTCGACTAGTTTACACAAGGTACGTACATACCTATGTGATGATTGAGATAGTATCATGATTTTATGAAGAAGAATTAAGTAGTATCATGTATAGGAACTATGTTGAGTTCATGTATGATATTTATTATGTTGGATTTTGCATGTTTATGCCTGTGTGCAAACATGTTGATTATAATAATTGATTTTGAGTAGAATATCATGTTTGTATGGAATATTGATGCAAACATGTTAATGGGATGGGAACTTTAATTATTAATTCACATGGGGGAATTAATATATTATTAAGATTGATTCATGATTATTCATGTGTTCCCTTACAAGTATTATTTTCACTACTTTATGAGGATTGTGGGCCTTATTTGGTAAGTTGATAAGTATACCTTTTAAAGGTAAGTTTGATTGTTGGCTAGGTTCAACAAATGAGAAAGTTAAGATTAAAAGAAAGTAAGTCTTGGATTGTAAGTTATGACCACTTATTAAATCCTAAGATAAAAGAAGTTCAATTGTGTATGTTGAATTGTTATTTCTGTATTGCTTGAATGTGTGTCATAACAAGTAATAATCTGTAAAGAACGTAAAGTGTAACAAGGATGGTTATAGACTTTAGACTGGTGCACGTCTAGAGTTGGACATTAGGAGTTGGGGTACATGGTGAGCGAGCCATTGTTTTTTACAGGAGATGGATTGATCCCAATCCCTTTTTCAGTTAGCAAAGGTTCCTCGATATCGCAGCTCATTTCTGGAATACGTGGTAGCTCCCGTATTTCGTCTTCGTAATGAAGGCTTTAGTAGATAAGACAACACGTCTAGAGTTGGACATTAGGAGTTGGGGGTACATGGTGAGCGAGCCATTGTTTTTTACAGGAGATGGATTGATCCCAATCCCTTTTTCAGTTAGCAAAGGTTCCTCGATATCGCAGCTCATTTCTGGAATACGTGGTAGCTCCCGTATTTCGTCTTCGTAATGAAGGCTTTAGTAGATAAGACAACTCAGGTCCAATAACTATTCCATTTGAGTAATAAAAAGATGTTTAGAGTTTAGTTCAGTAAAAGTTGTCTGCAGAAATGTTATATGATTATATTATTATTTATCCCTGCATGTTATTATTTAGTATCATGTTAGGTAAGTTTATTTATGTAGTACTCAGCTTTGCTGATTACGTGCTTTGTTTGTATGTGTTGATCATGGCTTTGCCTTATTGATCCTGTGATGACCCAATTTTGGTGAGCAGACTCTCTAGAGCATTGACATTTACAGGTTCGCAGATGTAGCATCATTGGGAATCTGGGAATGGAGAGCTTGTGTAATTTAAGTTGTCATGTTGTCACATTATTAGGAACGTATTTTAATAAGTTCGTTTGAGTAGACATTTAAAGTTAATTATTTTTGAAGTACTTAGTTATTTATTTATTTATGACAATAAAGTATGAAGTTCAATTAATTGTTTTCCGCTGCAAAATTTTGAATAAGCCGATACGTTATCACACGGGCGATAATACTTGGGTAATTCTCTAAGTTTTATATTATAAAGTGTTTCTGAAAAGAGAGAATTATCGGGGTGTTACACACACTCTCTTTTGGCACGAAGTTTGGATTGGGGATGCACCTTTAAAATCAATGTTTCCTCGTCTTTTCAAAATCGCAGCTAATCCTTTGGCCACTATTTCGTCTTTGGGAGGCTAGAATGAATTCAAGTGGGTCTGGGACATTCAATGGTTAAGGTTTCTTAGACCTCGAGACTTAGAAGAATTTGAGGCTCTCCAAAAACTCCTTCATGATGTACTGCCTTCCTTGGGGAACGATGATTCTCTAATATGGTTGTCTCATAAATCTGGCTCTTTCTCGGTAAAGTCTCTATGTTTCGAACTGGCAAAATCATCCAATATCCACGATCAAGAATGGATCAAAATAATGTGGAGGGGTTTAGTTCCGCCGCGTATTGAAGTTTTCACCTGGCTCGCTTTGCTTGGGAAGATAAACACAAAGGTGAAGCTAGCATCCATTGGTATTATTCCTCAGGAAGATATTGTTTGTGTTCTCTGTAAATCTGATCCGGAAAATCACAATCATCTCTTGCTTCACTGCACTTTTGCATTCAACGTGTGGTCTTGGTGGCTGCAAATCTGGAATTTAAGTTGGGTGTTCCCTTCAAGCTTGCGTGATGCTTTTGTGCAATGGAGGTTCATCAAAAAAGGCAGTTTTTTCAAAAAAAATCTTGTTCGCGAGCTTCTTTATCATTGTGTGGTCAATCTGGAAAGAGCGGAACACTAGGCTTTTCACCAACACATCTCTAACCCTTGCTCAAATTCAAGATCTGATTTTGGCTCGGTTTAGTTGGTGGATTCGCGGTTGGGGGAATCCATTTCCTTATTCATGTGCCGAAATCATCCAAAATCCCACTTCGCCTCGATCAGGGGTTCGAATGGTACTCTTGGCCCTCTAAAGTCGCCTCCATCCCCAATCCTTTGGCTGCCCCCGCCTGAGTCGCATTTAAAATGGAACGTTGACGCTTTTTTTCAAGCTTTGCCTCTCATGTCAGCTATTGGTGGTGTTATGCGAGATCATAATGGCATCTTCATATGTATGTTTTCGAGCCCGATCCCCCCAATTGAGATAAATAGCGCTGAAATCCTTGCCATATTCCAAGCTCTTCAGATTTCAATGACTTGTGAGAGGATCAAAAACCGCCCCATCCCTGGTCGAGTCCGATTCTTCCAATGTTGTGAGGTGGTGTAATGAAGATTCGGGAGGCCCATGGAACCTCAACTTCCAGTTGAACTTCATTTGCAATGCCCAGAAACATTGGTTAAATGTCTCAATCTCTCACAAAGGTCGTGAAACTAATATGGTGGCAGATTCATTGGCCAAGCAGGGCCTTGTAAGAGATGCTGAATTCCTTGCATGTATGTGACTCTCCCCCCCCCACAGTGCCCAGAATGTGATTTATCTCCTTTGTCATACTGATTGTGTAAGGCTGTTGTAGCCTCGTTTTTGCTTCCTTCGGTTGATTATGTAATGCGAACTGATGTACTCCTCTAAGCTTTGGGAAATAAAACTCACAAATTATCAAAAAAAAAAAAGCATGAAAATTAAAATGTAACAAATAGAAGAAGAAAAAAAAGCAGAAGTAGATATACTTTAGATTCATTGTAATCGTATCTCGATATTTTTTTATTTACATGTCTATTTAATACTCTCTCCGGTCTTTGTTAGTTTACCCGTATTTCTTTTTGGGATGTCCCTTATTAGTTTACCCATTTCTTTTGTTTCTATTTATGGAATGGGACCACTAACTTTCCATCACACATATATTCAACTTTAATATAAAATAATAGTTTGTCTATCTTTCAATGTCTCACAACATTGTTTTTCCTAAAACTATGTGCAAAAGAAACGGTTAAACTAATAAAGACCGGAGGGAGTAGTTGTGTATTAAATCTCTCTCCAAGGGTATTAAATCTCTCTCCAAGTAATCTTTGTACTTTTTCCATACGAGTAAAAGGAACAGAAAGGAGAAAACAATAATAATCCTAAGATCTCTGAGTATCCTTTATGAAAATGCACTAACTTTATGCCAAACATTAGATTAGGATAATCAAGATCACATTAGTATTATCTACATACATAAAACGCATAATCATGAGAAAGCAATTCAAATCCCTTGAAGAACAAGGATCCGAATCCTTTTCCATGATTTTCCAGGACCCATGCCAAGACTTGGTAGGATCGGAATCACTTGCTACCCAAGGCTGTCTTTGCATATCGCAGAAGAAGAAAAAATATATATAAATTAAAGCAATTTGATTCATGAAGATTCATTTAATCTCGATTTTTATGACCAGGCAAGAATCTGAACTTTACAAATCACAAGTACACTAACAGCAGCAAAATTGCTACTACTTCCTCTTTCATTTTATAAATTTATGGACCTTGTATTTTTGCACTACTACACACTAGAGGTGGTTATTGGGCAGGCCTAATCAGACCCCGCCCTGAACCAATCCGCACGAAGAGCGGCCCGGCCGCGACTGCCAGATGGAACCGGACAACCAAACGAGTTCTCGTGAGCTAAACTAATGGGAGAGGAAACCGGTCATCCCTAGCCCTGAACCGGACCGTGAACCGTCCTCAACCCATAATTGTCCTGTTAAACTGGTCGAGAAAATGCATAAAAGTACTTCATCCTCGCCCAATTATAAAAAACACTAGTATATAAGAACGGTATCGAAAATTATTTATGGTATATATTAGTACATATGTAATTAAAGTTTAAAAATCAAAACACATTTTCATTTACACAAAGAAGAAAACATTGAACTGGCCAGCCCGGCCCGAACCCTAAACCAGAATTGAACCGGTTTAGATTTGAGAAAACACAACCCTTAACCTGAACCGGTCCGTACCGGTCAGCTAACATAGGGTTCATGTTGAGCTGAACCCTCCCATAACCAGTCTGGCTCGTGGCCATGTGCCCATGTCTACTTCACACCGTTGCATATCTTATACTTTGATCATTATTGGTGTTTTGGTGATTAATTAGTAAGGAAAAAAAATGTACTTATGTAGGATCTTGTGAAATTTGTCTCAATATATATTTTCAACATATCAATTTTTTTTTATAACATTTACTTATTCATAACTAAACATATTGATAATCGAAGTTGTGTTAGCAAGTGTAAAAGTCCAACATTGTTGATTATAAATAAACAAAGTTGTGTGCGTTTTCTTTCCCTAAATGATCAAAGGTATTCTGTTTTTTTTATTGGTAAAGATAAGTATCATATCAATCACTAAACCAATATCTCGCATAGATGATCCCAAATTTTATTTTTTTTTGATCCATTGGAGCCACGAAGGCAGTACAAAGAAGGGGAAGGGGGGATTCGAACCTGTGACCTATCGTTCACAGCACCTTAGTCTTAACCACTAGGTCAAGACATCCTTGGTCAGATGATCCCAACTTAATTATAGTATCTAACAAGCAAAATCTCTTAAAAGTGACAGAAGGGTAAATGAAATGAAATCTGAACCCCCAATATGCTAGTGTTTTGATCTTGCAACGTCGAGTTTATAAGTAGTAGTAAGTAGTAACTAGTATCTATATAAGCCTTTAAAACCCAGTATGATGCATGTGATAATGGGACCTACGACGCATTTTCAAATTTGAAAGGAAAAAGGAGGGGAAGAGGGAACCAAAATTCAAAAGACAGAATAATGAAATCTTCTGATGTGTGCAAATAAATTGTTAAAGGTTGGTAAGTTGTAGCTTCATTGGTTCATTCTTCAGCTGTATCCCAAACATAACTTAACCACTGCGTGGGGCATCATGAGCTAGAAGATAGTATCAATTATCAAATAACAAAATTGTTTTTGGGTCCACAAAATCAAATGGTAAACCTAGGAAAATAGTTGGCGTACAGCATTACAGTCGCTATTAGCACCTGAATTTTTTTTTTACAATAACAAAACAATACTGTAAAGTTAGGGTTTTTAGGAATTTGACAAGTTAATATAGTATAGGGTTGGCAAAAGTTGATTCAACCTGATCACCCGACCTGAACCTAACATGAAAAATTCGGGTTTGGGATGAGATTTTCAACCTGAAATAAAAAATGGGTCGACCCAACCCGACATGAAAATATAACGGGTTAGGTTCAGGTTGACCTTTTGAACCTGAAAACAACCCGAACAACCTGATTTAGAAGTCGGGTCAGATTCAAGTCAGATCAACCTGAAATTAACCCGGCTTTTATAAATTTTATAACCTATTTTATGTTTTTCTAACTTATATTGAGCCAAGCCCGTTTCTTGAATCTCCTAAATTTCTAAACATATAAAAAAAACTTCTAAATTTGATTAAATTGACACTTGAATTCAAGACTCACTCAGCGTGTTGAATTATTGCAATGATTAAATTTATTTTCAGGTCATTTTGGGTCAACCTGAAATCGGAAAGGTCGGGTTCAGGTTATGATTTCCAACCTGAAATTAGAATCAGGTCGGGTTTGGGTTAGGGGTAAGTGATCTGAAATATAAATCAGGTCAGCCTGGAATTGACCCAACCCAACCTGATTGTCATCCCTACTAGTATACCCTATGGGCCTTGGAATAGAATGATTGGTTTGATAAAAATACGTTCTGATTGCAAAAAATTGATTATAACTTGTGCCTGGCAAGAACACTTTAAACTAATTTTGACAAGCGAAAACAATTAAAATAACAAAAAAAAATAGTATTAATCGCTATAATAAATCAATTTTGATCATTTAACAACTAAAATTAATTTATATTTTCTTCACTTTCATTTAATTGCAACACTTCCAGTTTCACGCTTGCCAATACACAATTTACATAATTAATATTTTTAGTTATGTTTTGGTAAAAAAAATATAAAAATTAGATATTAATAAAGTACACATTGAGACGAATCCATTAAAATCACACATGACTACTATATTTTTCCATATACATGATGATATGAAACACAAAAGCTAGTTATAGTTATATAAGTAACTGTGATATTGTCAAAACTGAAAGCGTTGCAATTAAATGGAAGCAAAGGAAGTAATTGACTTTGCTTTTTCTTTAGATCCATGCATACAGGCTACAGCACAACTCCAACATAAGATGCAGAATGTCTTCGAGGTCACACTAAGGAAAATAGTAAATAAATAAAAAGTGTGAGAAAATAAATTCTTTTGAAAGATCAGATCAAGATTCAAGATTTGTGCTTTTTCTATCTAGGTAGTTGGTACCACTATAAATTTTACATGCTGCAAGAAGAATGGAAAAGGATATAAGAAATAAAAAAAAATTGATGGATTGGATAATGATCAAGAATAGATTAAACAAGGAGAAAACAAAAGTAAAGTATAGCGTCTTCTTGTGACGTCAGTAGGACTCAATTTTTTTTTTTTTTTTTTTTGGATGGGTAAGAAGAATTGTCCAACCGAACTGGAATCTCGCACAGATCAATCCGGTCCGAACTAGCAGACTAAACACTCTGAAAGTAGGGGGAAGGGGAAGGGTAAGGAAAAATCCCTACCCTCAAAGTATCTGTAGTGGGAATTAAATTTCTAACCTCAATGTCGAAAGACAAGATCTCAACCACTAAATCAAGCTTAACTTGGTGGAAGCCTGGTAGTACAAAATTGGGGCCGTTGGTTTTTGTTTTTTTGACAATTCAAATGTATCGAAATGACGTGGAGTGGGGAAGAGCAGGATAGAGACAGCGACATATGTGAATTGTGATAGACAGTAATTTACTTTCGGCGGGAAATTCAAACAAAATTATAAATTATTATTGCGGGAACATCAAGCAAACTCTTTTCCTTTCCATACTACTCAGCCTATCATCACTCATACCTTCAAATTAAGCTTCCAAGTCATTCTGCTTTTTACTAGAGTGCACTTTGTCATGTCTATAGATGGTAATTGAACTTTAGTAGGAAAGAAATATCAATGTGACAATACTCGCTATTGTTCAATTGTGTAAACCGACCTAGAGGATTTTTATTACGGACAAGATTTGCCTCCCATCCTAGGTATGTCTCATGTAACTATTTTAGGATATAGAAATAACTTGTGGAGTGTAGCGAGCTAGTTATGGATAAAGAAGACCATGAAAATCTTATGGTTTTGAATGATTTTGGGTTTAAAATGTCGGTCTGGAATCATTATAATCCATTAGTTTTTCATGCTCATCTTTTATTATGACCAACAACCCAAGGCCTTCAGGAGGTTCTTAACAAAAAACATCTCAAGGCCGGAAAAAAAAAGGTCCAAAAACAATAAAAAATAGTCAAATCTAAAGGTCATGATACAGACTTTTGGACATTCCATGAGTCCAGATAATGGAAGTCATGGGATGTATCTGTGGAGTCATTCGAACCCATTCCATGCTTAACAAAACGCCTATGGTGATCTTTTGAGCTAATTTGGGGGTTGATCTAAAATTATGCAAAATAAGGCGTAAAAAGCAGTTTAAGACGATGCATAGGATCCTAACCCACACGGAAGTCGTCTAAAAGCCTATGTAGGTCCTTGTGGTGTTCCTAAACAATAAGCAACTTCGGGCTTGAAAAAGTCATAAAATGGCCCAAACTTAACAAAATTTAAAGTTTATAATATACGTTGTCAAACACTACAGGGGTCGAGGAAACACAACTCATCATGAACCATTTAAAACTATATATATGCCTAAGAACGGACATATGGTTACCTTTGTAGTTATTTTGAGGTTGAATTAGAAAGGTGCTAAATATGTAACACCCCATAATTTTTGCTCCTAGTTTTTTGCTTAAGTTTTCCCTAAAACTATTATTTTCTCTAAATTAATGATTTCGATTTTTTATAAATTATTGGGAGCCGAAATATTTTTATTATTTGACGTGCTAAGTATGTGTATTATATTTATAATATAATTTATTAGAATTATTTTTCGTTATTAAGTATTTTTAAAGTTTAGGCGCGATTTAGGAATTTATCGAATTATCGTGTAACGGACTTTTGTCGCATGGATCTTGGATAATTGGGCCGAAATAATTTGTGTGGTTTGGGCTTTGAGGCAATCGGCCTTGTGGAGGGAAAGGGGAGATATTTTCTCACTCTTTTTGATGTCTTTTTACATTACATAACCTCCCTCTTAATTTCACCATTTAACCTCTTTTATTTATTCTTTTTAAACCACCAAAAATCTGATTAAAAATCAGATTACCATTGTTGTCATTCTTACAATAATATACGCCCATCATCATCATCATTTTCAACTTCTTTTCTTCATCAAATTGTTCTTAACTTATTCTACTTGCCTATTCCTCGTTCGTGGTGCTTTGGGGGTTTGAAGAGGAAGTGGAATGCACGCATAATTCGGGATTATCACAGTAGTTTTCAGCTCTCCTCCGACGATTCAGATAACTAGTAGTTATCTTAGAATGCTAGAGATTAGGGTATATTTCGGTATTAGATTATTACGTTAGGAATTGTTTTAATTACTTTTTATATGAAATTATTGATGAAAATTTACGTGAGTGTTCATCATGTATGCTGTGAGTATGTTATGTGCAGCAAATAATTTTTGTTTGAGTTTTTCCTATTTTATTAATTTAATTGGCAATTTGTGTGTTTATGGCTTAATTATATAATAATTAGTGAACGAATTTTATAATTGCCGAGAATATTTTTATTGAAGCATGTTATGTGTGTAATATGTTTTAGATGTCTTAGAATAATTTTTGTCTACTGTTTACGAGTTTAATTAATTGAATTCCCTATTTTTGCATTTTCGTGATTGTTAGTAATTAAATCGTGAATATTATATTTTAAGGCCGAAAAATCTATTTCTTTACATAATCTGCATTACCATGGGTTTATGCATGTTATGTGAAGTTTTGGTAATTTTTGGGCGTCTATTTCTAATTTTAAGTATTCTATTGGCTTTATTGAGTATTCTGGAAATTAATGTTTAAAATTACTTTTAGAGTCCGAAAATTAGAAATAAAATATGTACTATGTCAATAGAGCTATGACGGTTGTATGTCAATTTTTATGAGAATTTACGGTTCGTCTTTATTTGTTAAATAATTTTTATTGTGGTTTTGTTAGGGGTTCGAGTTTATTCTTTTAATTATTAAGAGATTAATAATCAGGATTAAAATGAAAAATTTTGCATTCTTTGAAGGCTGGTGATTTTGAAGTTACTGTGGTCATGATTGGGTGTCATTATATATACGTTCAATTAGTGTAAAAATAATTAATTGTGTATGTTTTGTTGAATTAATGAGTTTTGGGTTAACTGGTACTGTTATTTGGTGGCCAAACGCACGCATATGCGTAAGATGCAAGGTGGTTCGTGCGCTAGACGCACAGGTTGGCGCTGAGAGCAAGCTCATGCGCCGAGCGCACAGTTTTGTATTGCATGATTTTTCATAGCTTCCAAAAGAAAACAACTCAACATATTATAGATTTGGATTTGAGTCGCTTACATGATTTGTATTGCATGATTAAACTATAATATGTTGAGTTGTTTTATTTTGGAAGCAATGAAAAATCATGCAATACAAAACTGTGCGCTCGGCGCCAACCTGTGCGTCTAGCGCACGAACCACCTTGCATCTGACGCATCTGCGTGCGTCTGGCCACCAAATAACAGTATCAGTTAACCCAAAACTCATTAATTCAACAAAACGTACACAATTAATCATTTTTACACTAACTGAACGTAAATATAATGACACCCAATCATAACCACAGTAACTTAAAAATCATCAGGCTTCAAAGAATGCAAAAAATTTTATTTTAATCCTGATTATTAATCCCTTAATAATTAAAAAGAATAAACTCAAACCCTTAACACAACCACAATAAAAATTATTTAACAAATAAAACCGAACCGTAAATTCTCACAAAAATTTACATACTACTATCATTGCTCTACTGACATACTACAGAATTTCTTTCTAATTTTCGGACACAAAAAGTAATTTTAAATATTAATTTCCAGAATACTCAATAAAGCCAGTAGAATACTTAAAATTAGAAATAGACGCCCAAAAATATCCAAAAATTCATATAACATGAATAAACCCACGATAATGCAGATTATGTAAAGAAACATATTTTTAGGCCTTAAATTATAATATTCACTATTTAATTACTAACAATCACGAAAATGCAAAAATAGGGAATTTAATTAATTAAACTCGTAAACAGTAGATAAAAATTATTCTAAGACATTCAAAACATATTACACACATAACATGCTTCAATAAAAATATTCTCGGCAATTATGAAATTCGTTCACAAATTATTATATAATTAAGCAATAAACACATAAATTACTAATTAAATTAATAGTATATGAAAAACTCAAAAAAAAAATATTTTCTCCACATAACATACTCACAGCATACATGATGAACACTCACGTAAATTTTCATAATAATTTCATATAAAAAGTAATTAATACAATTCCTAACGTAATAATCTAATACCGAAATATACCCTAATCTCTAGTGTTCTAAGATAACTACTAGTTACCTGGATCGTCGGAGGAGAGCTTAAAAGTACTGTGATAATCCCGAATTATGCGTGCACTCCACTTCTTCTTCAAAACCCCAAAGCACCACAAACGAGGAATAGACAAGTAGAATAAGTTAAGAACAATTTGATGAAGAAAATAAGTAGAAAATTTGAGAGAAAATGATGATGATGATGGCCGAATATTATTGTAAGAATGACAGTAATGGTAATCTGATTTTTAATCAAATTTTTGGTGGTTTATAAAGAATAAATAAAAGAGGTTAAATGGTGAAATTAAGAGGGAGGTTATGGAGGTTATGTAATGTAAAAAGACATCAAAAAGAGTGAAGATAGTATCTCCACTTTCCCTCCACAAGGCCGGCTGTAATACCCTGATTCGTGAGCCATTTTATTTAGTGTTAATTATAATTATTAAGTTAATTATATTATGAAATTTTCTTATTTTATTTGAGTTGGAGTATGAGTTTTGAATTAAAATGTTGAAATGTGTTTATTAATCTATTTTTTTTATTTAAGATAAGAATAATATATTTTGGATTTTAAATGGCCAAATGAATTTTAAATTCATTCTCTCTCTTTTTATATTCTCACACCCAAACACCCCAAACCCCATTTCTCTCTTTCCTCTCTCCCGGTGAAACCCAAATCCCCCATTTCTCTCAAACCCAATTTCCCTCCTTTCTCTCTCTCGTCCTTCATCCTCATCGGATCCAAGCTCACCGGAGTTCTGCTCGGGCTCTCCTGTCGTGCGGCCACCGCCTTGGTGTCGGTGCTGCTGTTGTTTCGTTGTTGCTGCTGTTCGAGCTCCCCTGCTCGTGTGTCTCTCTCCTTCGTTCGCTGCTGTCCCTCGCTGCATCTAGATCTGGCGTTCGTCGCCCACGTCGCCACCATGTCGGTGCTCGCCGGAGCACAGCTCCCCTTCCCTGCCGCCTATGTTTCGTCCCTGCTCCAAGTAAGCAAAGGTACTACACCCTCTTCTTCTCCTCTTTTTATTCTCCTCATATTAGAGTTATAATTGAAGCTCTAAATTCTGAAATTTGAGTTAATTCAATTTCTTAATGATATGATTGATTGTTTGATGTGTTCCATTACCTGTTGTTTGAATATTGGGATTTAGTATTTGGATTGAAATGTATAAGATCCTGGTTCAATTAATCTCCAGTGATGATTAGAAAGGGGCTCAAGGGCAAACTTCAGTTTTGGAAAAATGTAAAATAAAGCGAGGGTTTGTGTATCATCCATTAGATTATATATGTTGAATTATTAAACCAAGTAAGATGTGAAGTTGAGTAAATTTATGGATTGATGGTCACTAAAGCATATTAGTTCTTGAGTTAATAAAGTGAGTTATGGTCCATTAATATTGTCTCGAATACTAATAACCCATACAAATGATATATATGTACCATATATTAATTCAGAGCATAAATAAGTCTAAGTCATTTAAGTAAACTGTCATTAGTTAACTTCTAATGAGAGAACTATGATCGTCATGGATTATATTACACTGAATATTGGATAGTTTTCCCGAGTTTGTCGTTGTTGATTGAGATTGGTGGACATAATTTATAATTCAAGATAAGATGACTATAAGACAAGGAAAGCTGATAGTCGATGTTATCAACATGACTACATGCAATATGACTTACATGTATTATGCATGGCGAGATGTGAATTATATAACAAGAAATGATATATGTGAAACCATGATGTTATGAAAAGGGTCTTATTATATGCTTTCGTAAATGATCTGAAAGTATGGAATGGAATGATTATTATGACCTTTAAAGCACAATTGTTAACAATATGATGTTCATTATTATACCTTAGTAAGTGGGAAAGCTAAGAAAGGTGTATCACTGGACTATTGTGAGGAATATTTAGAGCTGAATGATGTTTAATGACGCTAGTCGGTTATGTGAACTATATCACTAATAAGCTTAGTATATGGATGTAGTATGGAATAGTCCTTTCTGTCTCATAAGGGATCGGAAAGTATGAAAAGATGACTCTTGTTCTTATGAATGACGAAATATGAAATGTTTGCTATGATATATGTTCATGTATTCTGAATATGTTAAAGTATACCTTTTAATTCTGAAACCATATGAAAATATGAATGACTCTTAAACGATATGAGATACGAAAAGACTGTTATGTTTCTGCTATGCTTCTGATATGTTTATGTTATTCTTAAAAGTACTTAAAGGTATGAGATATGCTTACAATTTCCTATTATGTAAAATTTACGTTATGGTCATTCTGAAACAATCTGAAAGTATAGAAAGTAACAACTACTGCTAGTACGTGTTTTTATGAAAAATATAATATGCAACTGAATTGATGATTTATGAACATTGTGTTTCTGAATTGCGGGATTATTACTTATCCATGTTTTGATTACGTATCCTGATATTTATATGATTCTCTAAAGATGATATATGATAATCACTGATCACTGAAAATGATACTGCTTATGATACAATACTGAAAGACGGAAAGTTACCGAGTTACTGAAGTATACTGAACACTGAAAATGATACTGCTTATGATACAATAATGAAAGACGGAAAGTTACCGAGTTACTGAACACTGAAAATGATACTGTTTATGAGGTATTACTGAAATACTGAAAGTTACTGAATTACTGAGGTATACTGATCACTGTTCAGGTAAAAGAAACGTAACATGATAAATTACAGTGAAAGAACTGGTTGGCTGTACCTACTGACTGACTGAAGGTCGTGCACGTACCGTACTGTTTACTGGGGCACTAGCCCGTTACTTTTTATTGGGGCACTGGCCCACTACTGTTTACTGGTGTAGGGTAATGCCCGGGGTCAAGGCCCTTGCACAGTGGTGCATACACATACTGGCCTGGGAGACGTCCCAGCACTGACTGATGTACAGCAACCAGAGTAAAAAACTGATAAAATGAAATGATGGATTATTAATACTATAAAGTATGATTAAGTAAATGAAAAGTTAATGATGAAGCTTATGATATGAAACGAAACATCTATTATGTAGATGATTTTATGATTTAATGATATCAAGTATGATGGAAAGTTATGATGAAACTTATGATATGAAATTAAATGAAATATTTGTTACGTAGATGATTTTATGATTTAATGCTATGCAGTATGATGACTTTGATGTTACGAAAGTATGATTATGATTGCGATTATATTTTATGATTTCACACATTATGTTATCGATGTTTGGATTAGGAGATATGGAATGTTTTATGAATATGATGATTAGTGATGTTTATGAACGAGTGCTATGAAATAACTAAGTTATTAAGATAGTACGATCATTACTAGTTAAGTAAATGAAAGATGATGATGATTCATGATATCCTGTATGACTTAAAGTATATGTTTATGAACGTTTATTGTCTAATGATATGAAAGTATGCCTTCCGCCTTGATATGAAAGAACTATGATGATGTTACGACTCTGCTATGATTTCTGAAAGTACTTAAAGGTCATAAAACATGATGAATGATAATAGACTATGTGAATGTTGCTATGTTGTTGTGATATGGTTATGAATGATGTGAACATGTTGATTACGTGAGAGTCGTAGACACCAAAGCATGTTTTAAGAATGTTTTATGGGTTAGTACTCGGCGTTGCCGATGTGTCTCGTCAATGTTTTGTTTTGTCACTACCGTGGCTCGTCACTTGGTGGGTGGCAGTGTTACAATAGTTTCAGGTTGAAGTTCTGGAGCATCTTTTCCAAGATAGAAGCAGTTACGTGCTAAGAGTTCAGCTATGATTGGTTTATGTTTCTTTTGAGGCGAGTACGTTCCACTTTGTATTAGTTAATAATTAATGGTTTAGTTTTATTTCTAGTTCTGGGTGAGCAATAGTGCTCCTGATTCTCTTTAGCTGCTGCTCCGCGGAAGCATTGAGTTCTGGATTTGGTATATTTTATTATAACAGGTTTTACATACATTTTCCCATTTCGGGTTATCCAATTTACAAAGGAAACTCTGCCGAAATTTCTAGAAAATAGTAATCTATTATTAAAGTGTTTCTTTAAAGAGTGTCAAATCAAGGTATTGTCCCTGTAAGTTAATGTCAAAGGTCGCCTTGTATTTTCCTTAGTGGAAAGTACGGCGGTAACGCGCCGACTAACCTAAGTCTTCCGCTGCTAATCCTTGGTTAATTAACCTAATAAGGTTGTTCGAAAGTCGGGGCGTTACACCGGCTGCCTCAAAGCCCAAACCACACAAATTATTTCGGCCCAATCATCCAAGATCCATGCGACAAAAGTCCGTTACACGATAAATCGATAAATTCCTAAATCGTGCCTAAACTTTAAAAATACTTAATAACGAAAATAATTCTAATAAATTAGATTATAAATATAAATATAATACACATACTTAGCACGTCAAATAATAAAATTATTTCGGCTCCCAATAATTTATAAAAAATCAAAATCATTAATTTAGAGAAAATAATTGTTTTAGGGAAAACTTAAGCAAAAAACTAGGAGCAAAAATTACAAGGTGTTACAAAATAAGTCGTGGAAGACATTTTAATGCAATCAAGAGGATCCCAATCACCCGTGAATCATAGCAGGGCATCTAAAGGTCCTCAATATAGTCCCAGAGAAAAACATGTTCTAGCCCAATTTTTTTTTGAAAATATCTCAACAATCACAATTTTGAAGGCTATAGCCTATAATTGATGCTTTTGGACATCTACGGGCCCAACAATAGACCTCACGAGATGCATTCTTGGGCCCAAAATGACTAATTGAAATCATTTTCATGCTTTATAATAGACATATGGTTGCCTTTTAAGCTATTTCGAGGTTGTTCTTGTCAAAATCCTCATGAAGAAACCATAGATAAAATATTGTTTTCTCCAAAAATCCCATAAATAGTCCCAAAATATCTAAATACGAAGGTTGTAATAATACATGTTTTTGGACATTCTCGGAGTCTGAGCAACAGACTTGATGTGATGCATCATACAAACATAGTAACCCATTTGAAAGCATCCAAGGGTCATAGGGTAGTGTTGGGAGGCCTTGCGAAATAATAAATAAGGCAAGTGCAAGGTTGGGGAAGATGCAGCATGAGGTATAAACGACAATGTAGAGAGGCCCCCGATCATCCAAGAATCATTCCAAGGTATCCTGAAACTCTTAAGAAGCTCCTATATATATAAAAAATGGTCTGATTCGGACAAGTATTGCATTCACCAGTCGTATTAGGTTGCAATATCTATTGTGTTCGAGTCAACTTTTACGATCCAAGCTATTTATTAGATAATGATGTCTCAAACTTACTTTTCCAGTCATGGCCCAACCCACAAACACCTCTAAGTTTCTCTATAAGTTTCAAGTAGGAGTTATGAAATATAATATAGTCATTATTACTCAAAGTCAAACAATGACATAATTAATCATCCAATTATAGGGCTTTTTCCACCAAAAATTCTCTAACGAATGTTAATATAATTTCATAGGATATCATTGAGGTTGGTTTATTTCTGCCATCCTCTTAAATATTAATCATACCTTACCATATTTTCTCTCTTTACAACAATTGTTTTATATAATAGATATTTATATCTTATATTCCAACAATGCGATGCGTTTCTCTTCTATTGCTTGTTGCACATGGTCCAAGGATGGAGTTCAGTGGCGGAGCCAGGATTCTCAAAGCGGGGGGACAAAATCCGGACGTCGGGAAATCGGAAAAAAAATTAGAAAAAAAACACTACAACACAAATTGTTTAATACTTATAGTCTTACATCCAAAATTCCAAAATGCTTATAGTCTTACATCACAATTGATTTCTTTTTTCCATCTCTTAAATTCACATACTTTTCATAAGCAACATTATGAGCACTTTTAATTCCACCAACATGCTTCTCAAATCTTTCCGGTTTATTCCATGCCCTAAACCCTCCATCAACAAATGCATCACCCCCCATATTAATTTCAACATCTTTTTTGAACAAGTAGCACACAAAACAAAATGCGGCATCTTTTTCAATGCTATATTCAAGCCAATCCCATTTCTTGAACCAATTAACACTAAAACGACGTAAACCGGACACCATTCTTTGAGGAAAGGCATGAGTTTTTGGTTGACATGGTTTTTTAAGAATATAAGCTCTCCTCACCGCATTTCTTTGATTTGAGGGGTAACTCATTATGTTCATTCTTTTTCCCGGATCATGAGGAAGTAATGCAACATCATATACTAATCCTTCTCCTTCCGACTCCTCCTCCTCCTCCTCCTTTTCCTCCTCCTCTAATGGTACATTACTAGTACTTGAACCACCAACATTCATATCAACATCTTGAGTTTGGGGAGAACTAAATGAAGGAGATTCATTTTGAGGTGTTTCACTATGAGCGGGTGAAGATGTTTCTTGAGATATCATTCTTTTAAACATGAATTGTCGAAGATCGGGTTGTTTTCCCTTAGCCTTGGACTTGTTTGAATTAGGTGAATGTGAACCACTTGACATTTTCCTAATTAAATTGATAAACATGAATCAATTACATTATCAAACCAAACTAATCAATCATAAATCAACTCATATCTACAATTTTCAAATTAGAAATTACAAACTACCTAAATCCTAAAACATGAATCAACAAATCGAGTCAATAAATCATGGCCAACATTTCAATTTCCAACAACAAATCATTCAACTAATTCATGAATTCAGAATTCAACCATAATCAAAATTCACAAATTCACAACCAATTGAACTAAACATTGATATATATTATCTCAAAACAGCAAAATTAAAACTTATGGAGTTAGGGTTTAGAAAAAAACAACTCACTGGTGAGTGGTGAGTCACTGGGCGGCTGCCGAGTTGCCGACGACTGTGGAGTCGTGCTGCTGCTCGTGGAGTCGTGGGCTGCGGGCTGCCTGGACGGCTGGACTCAATCGGAACTTCTTCCGTTCTTCGTGACTCAGTCCGCCACTGCTTGGGCCTGGCTGCTGCTCGTGGACCGTGGTCGTAGTTCGATGACGGAAATCCGGTGGACGGCGCACGGCGGGGCAGGGAGTTAGGGTTTTGATTTTTGAACTTTCTCTCTCTTCGTTTTTCCCTCAAAGGTGAAAGGCTTATGTTTTCACGCGTGAAGTGTGTCTTTCGTTTTTCCTTTTGTTTAAATTTTTTTTTTTCCGTGAAATTTTTTTTTTAAAGTGGGGGGACATCTGTCCCCATGTCCCCCCTTCTGGCTCCGCCCCTGATGGAGTTGGAACGACAATTATAACTTAGCACCAATCCCACTCCTCTTACTAGCCCAACTTTCCCCAATAGTAAGACTAGCCTTGCTCTAAGCTTTTACCTTGTCCTAGCAACTCTAATGGTTGAGCAAAATAGAAATTGGCTACCTGCATTAACTCCATTTTAAGCTACAAATCCCAAATTAATAAGCTAATGTAACTTCTTGTTTGGGTAGGTCCAACACCTCCCTTTTTCCTTACATGTCTTAATGTGGCCCCACACTTCTTTGCTTAGCAAATTAGCTCTACAGAGCAAATTGGCTTGGCAGAACCAAACTCACCCAAGCACTTTAATGGTTTAGCTAGTTGCTAAGAATTATAGATAAATGCTAACAAATCCTTTTGAATAACCATTAGAGTTGCTAAGACTCCCAATTCCCTTAGATGATCTTAGTTCATAATCCATTTAGGGTGCGTTCTCTTCATCTGAATAACCCTGAACTGAACTGAACTTATTGGACATAAACTGAAATGAACTGAACTTATTGGACCTGATTGGACCTGATTCAACTTATTGGACCTGATTGAACCTGATTGGAACTTATTGGACCTGATTGAAACTTACTGACCTGATTGGAACTTATTAGACCTGATTGGAACTTATTAGACCTTATTAAACCTGATTGGAACTTATTTGACCTTATTTAGCAAAAAAATTGATGAGTAATAACATAAATATTACCCCTAACATCAATACTATCCCCTCAAAATTTATTATAACATAATAATCATTTTATTTATCCTTCAAAAAAATAGTAATTATTAGTTATCTCTTATGATTAACATTTTAACAAAAAAAATACTATTTATATGCTTGCCTATACACAACTTT
Source organism: Beta corolliflora (assembly GCA_947648045.1). Taxonomy (NCBI): domain Eukaryota; kingdom Viridiplantae; phylum Streptophyta; class Magnoliopsida; order Caryophyllales; family Amaranthaceae; genus Beta; species Beta corolliflora. The sequence goes on from CANSZD010004250.1 coordinate 1,640,193, forward strand.
CACCACTAATATATCTAATAGTGTTGCTTTGATTTCATAAAGCACTAGTAGAAAATCAATTAATAACATTTATATCTTTCATTGTTATTAGTAACAAAAACATGTTATATCTAGTTATTTTAAGACAAACTGCAAAATATTATAATTATGAAGATTATTATTGTTAAACTTATTTGACCATGATTATAATATTTTTTAATAATAACATAATCAGCCAATTGTAATATGGGTAATAAAATAATAGATAATAATGCAAATATAATACTATATAATCATAGCGGTACTTTAATTAATTTTTTAAATAATAGTAACATATCAGTTAATCGTAATATAAATAATAAAATAATGGATAATATTACAAATATAATAATATATAATAATCATAATGGTACTTTAATTAATATTATAATTCAAATTTATTGATCATTGACTATTTGGATCTTATTGGAACTAATTGGACCTGATTTGAACTTATTGCACCTGATTGGAACTTATTGGACCTGATTGAAACTTATTTCCCTGATTGGACCTGATTAAAACTTATCTGAACTGAACTTATCTAAACTGAACTGATTAAACCTGAAACTTAATTTATTAAGGTGAAGAGAATGCACCCTTTGTAAAAGAAGAAAACTACTCCATTAACAAAACCAACATATGTTTCTCTATACGTGACAAAGCCATAAGTCAAATCATATGAGCCAGTTTTGTGCTATATTATATTGCAACATCAACATGTAATGATGCAAACTGTTTATAAAGTAAAAACTATGCTAATCAAACATTGATAGCTTAATCTTCAAATCTACATCAATGCATTTACAAAATTTGAAAATACCCATCAAGTTCTCTAACTATTATTGGAGTATACAATTCAAAATTCAAATAATTTCCAACTTATATTAGAGAATATCACATCAAACTTTCTAACTAATCACAACTTACACGTTACACCAAACGTGAGACAATATCCATCCATCATTTTTTTTTTCACAAGATATTAAAACACTCAAATTAATATTTTTTTTTATATTTATTTCTGCAAATAACAAGAACAACAGAAATTCTCAGAAAAAAGAAGCTCTTCCCGCCAAATTGACTTATAATGTTTAGTCATTTTCAGCAGATAAAGTTGGATGTACTGATTGATGTTGGTCCATCTGCAGTTTCCTTTTTATCCTAATTCATGAAATTTCTGTTTTATCTATTTCCTCCTTTTTTTTACATGTTACACCTCACTTTTCACAAATGTCAATGCAAAACTTTGAGGACATACGTGGTATATCTCTAATTTTGTATTTGTAAAAATTATAAAAAATACATGTTAAAAAAATACATATTAAAACGAATTTAACAAGATCCCATATGACTATATTTTTATTCACGCATAAATCACAAACGATGGTCAAAGTGAAATTTGTGAATAGTGTAAATGTCAAAGTGTAACATGTTAAAAAAAAACGGAGGAAGTAGCTTAATTTGTTTGGCGGGAAAATTGATTTTACCGCAGGAAAATAAAATAAAATTAAAAGACATGTAGGACATATAATAAAATAAAATCTTATAGAATTATAACAGTGGAATGTGGGACAAGGTAATTGGTAACCGAAAATTTGACTACCGTTGGATGGCGACGTGCAAATGGAATTAACGGATGAAGATGGTTGGAATTAGTAGTGTTTAAAGAAGATTCAAGATTCTTAGTGGACCCTACCAATTTATGTTGGTTGACCCGGCTAATTCACGGGTTCTTTCATTAATCACGACAATCTTGTTTTTTTGCAAATGAGCATAAGGCCCACCCAATCACAATGCTACAATTTGATGATTGTGTTAATTGTTAGTGTTTGTGAATTACTCCTATATAACTAGATGCGACTAATATACTCCACCTTTTGATTGGTATATCTAGAGGCGACAATCTCGCCTCAATTCAACTTTTTTTTTCCTCAGGTAAGGAGAAGGTTCATGTAGAGATGGCCACTGGTGCGGGCTGGGCGGGCCATTCCGCGGGCTCTAGCAGGCCGGGTTGAGAATTCATGGCCCAGGATCGGGCCGTGAAATTCATGGTTTGGGCGAACTAGTTCACGGGCTGAAAAATCTTGGCCCACACCGGTTTGTTACCAGATTTTACGGTTCAGTGGGTGGTTTTGGTGGTTCGTGGGCCTAGCAGGCTGGACAGGGTTGGTGGTCCGGCATGAGAAATTATTACTATTTTTTTTCAAAATTATTGAATCATTGAAATTAATCATTATTATTACATATATATATATAATTATTAATATTAATGAATAATTTCATTATATTTGAATTTGATTGGATTATAATATATGCAATTTGATTAAAATATATACAATTTGATCAAAATATACATAATTTAGTTGAATAATTACTTGGACTGGGCTGGTCCGGTTCATGGGCCGGGCTGGATCGATTTTGTGGACCGGACTGGGCGGTTTTAGTAGCGAGCTTTCGTAGGATGGGCTCGACAAATTCGGCCCACGATCCACCCACCAATTTCACGGTTCGAGTCGGACTGGACCGGACTTTTCACGGGCTCGACCCACACGGCCCACGAGGTGGGCTGGGTTGGATGGGCTGGATTGGCCCGCACTGTTGGCCATCTCTAGGTTCATGTCTAGACCTCAACTCACACGGTGTCTTGATGTAGGATTTGCGAGTCGGACACTTGAGAGTAGGGAAAAAGGTAAGGAGAATCCCTAGTACCACAGTTGGAAGGATTCAACCTTGTAACCTGAAGGTTACAAGGTAAATCCCCAACCAATTACACTAAGCAAGTTGGATGCCTCAATTCAATTAATTATCTAACCAGTAACAAGTTCTATATTATACGTACAAAGACAAAAGATGTACTATAGAAGCAAGATATAAACAAAACAAAAAGGTAAGATGTAAGAGATGTTCTATGAAGTTAGATGTTCTACAATTTTTTTTTACTATGAAGTAAGATCTTATAGTACTATATTTACCAAAAAAATTATCATACACTTGAGTGTACCGGTAACATGATACATTCAAGACTATATTTTTGCTCATTGCTCATTTGAAATCATCCAAATGAGCAAAATGTACAAAAAAGGATAGTTCCAAATGAGCAAATATTAGTGTCCGGTGGTATACACGTGTGTATGATGAATGAAATAAGATGTTTTATATGTACTATATGAGCAAGTTCTATGTCTCATCTTATGAATATTAAAAAGATGCGAGATGTTTTTGTATAAATTTCTTAAGATATAGTTTGGGTTGGTTTCCCCTCACAAAAATAAAACGTAGTTTGAGACTTTGAGTTGGTTGATAAGATGATAGAGCTTATCTACATTTATCGAAACTTATCTGAAATATTAGATTAAACTTATTAAAACTAAATTTTGATTTTTCAAGGTGAAAGAAACACACACTTTTTAATATACCTTGTTCTTGTGTAAATGTATGTTTTTTTTAATTTGAAACTAGATTAAGGCCCTACTAACGAGGTACTCCTAACCTAATTTGAGGCCAACACCTTGATAATAGAATCGTACGAGAACCTCACGCCTAAGGGTCTCAAGAGGGGAGTTGAACTTGGCACATGTACGCAGAGATTGCTATATTATTAATTTATCATTTGCTTATTTTCGCATTTGACGAATACTTCTATAGCGTAACATTAGACTTTAGAGTCGGATTATTGGTGTACTCTGGTGAAAGTGGACAAATTCACCATCACATCTCACAGCTTGCCTCCGTAAAGACGACGAATTAACACGACACTCCTAAAACTCCTAACTCTATCAGCCGTACTAACATTTTTGTTTTCGGGCTCCATGATCATATTAATACTAGAGCATTTTGGTTTAATATTTCGGGTTTTAAAAAACGAAATCAATTATCTATTTTTTTTATTTGGTTCAACCTTTACTCAATCTATTATCATTACTTAGTTATAGCAGATTCCCCGAACATATTATCTTCCCCTTCCTTCTCAAGTAACAAAATCCATATTGTTTGTAGTAATGGTTATCATTTTCTTTCTACTCCATGACTTAAACAAAACACTCAATATAGATTAGGCAAAATTGGTCTCAACACCCTGAACTATAGCTCGGGTGCACCCAACACCACCAACTACGACTAGTAGCCTAAACACCACCAACTATGGGGTGGGGTGCATTCCGTACCATAAATGAGGCGGAAGCCTAAAATGTTGCCGATAAAATATGTCCGATGACGGTGGGTTTTTATGGTACATACCGCACCCCGCCAACCGAGGTCGGAAGCCTAATGTGTTGCCGATGACGGTGGGTTTTTATGGTATGCATCGCACCCCACCCCGTAGTTAGTGGTACCGCACCCCACCCCCGTAGTTGGTGGTGTTTAGGCTACTAGTCGTAGTTGGTGGTGTTGGGTGCACCCATGCCTATAGTTCGGGGTGTGGGCCAATTTTGCCTATAGATTACAATCTTTGATTCCGTTCTCCTTCTTTTTTATTCCATTATATAGATTGAAGCAAACAAGTACTAAGTTCTACCCGGTTCCATCTAGGGTTTCTTCTTAGGAGGGTTTTTTCTCTCTAGGGTTTCTCCTTGGGAGGGTTTTTTCCTAGCCTCCATCGCTAGGTTTTTCTTCTTTTTTGAAGGTTTTTCCTTCATTCTTTACCCTTCTTTCTCTTTCTCTTTCATCTCTTTTCTTCTTGGCCTCAATTGTGAATCTTTGTAGGGGCTTCCACTGGTGTCCGTACTGGTGGTAAGCCCCAAAAACCCCTTTAATTGCTTCCAATACGTATATCCCATCCTTAAGATGGTATTTATTTTAGGGTGTTTAATTTGGTTTTTTGTTCGTCTGATGAAAAAGGAAGATCTAACAATCTATATTCTCTGTAAGAATCTAGAAGACCACAGAAGTATTTTCACCCAAACGACTATGCATCAACGGAAGTTAAGCCGAACCAGAGCGAACTCACATATTGTATTGCTTTGGATGAAGTTTTTTATTAAGGTTGTTTTTAATCAAATCTGCGATGTATCTAGTTCTAAGGTGTTATATACTTGTGTTGGAATTTTCGGTTTTTCAGGAATTGATTGTAAGTGCCGTTTGGCTATCTCTTATGAATGAAATTCGTTTTCTTCCTGTCAAAAAAACAAGTACTAACTTCTACCCCAGTAATTAATCCCACATGTACTGTATTACTTTTCTTTTTAATTCTGAGTTCAAATCTTAATCGTTGAATCGTCTCAGAACATATTTGTATACTATATGGGGAAACGTCGGAATTTGATAGCAACCGTGGACACGTTTTTTAAACTATATGATATACAATTCAATTAAAAGAATCCCAATCTTTCAATAGTCAACTTAAATGGTAGAGTAAATACAATAAGATTAATTTGATAGAAAATGAAGGAGCCATAAAATAAATTTAATAGGAATGTATAATTTTTATAGTATTGTTTTTTTATGAGGAAATTTATGTATTAGCTAGGGAGAAATGGGGGGATGGCCATCCTTGGTCCCTTTGTTGCTTCTCCCTTGTTCACAATTATTAAAAGAAAACTTTACAACAAACTACGTACTTTATAAAATACACTTTTTACGAGAGACTATCTAATAGGATGAGGCACAAAATTCATCTGGTGGGTTGACTTTATTTTCCGTTGTTGACTTTTTATTAATTAATAACACATGTCCTTTGAAATGAAATACTAGGATTCGAACACATGACCTTTGAAATAAAATAATGTAAGAGTTTAACCACAAATTCATTATAATTTCAATGCTTAATGTTTCAAAGTAAAATATAATAAAGTCTTATAATTATATGTAATTATAAAGACATAGACAAGTTTTTTTTTTTATCTCTAACACTTTTATTGAGTAATAACATTCTCTTACCCTATTTTCATCGAAATTGTTATTTTTATCCCCAATTCCTTATAAGAAAAAAAAAATTATCATACCATAACGTCCATTTTTCAAGTTTGCACTAGACAAAATATTACGAAAAGCTAATAAAACCAAGTATGAGATTTATAGATAATAATATATTTAGATTTATTTTGTCACTAATGGAAAATAAGTTGGCTACATGAAATGGAAAAAGACTTATAAGGAATCATCCCCATCTCTAATACATCATGTGTTCTCTGTAATGATCACCAAGAGAGTAGTGAACATCTCTTTCTTCACTGTGAACTCTCGCGGAGGCTATGATTTTGGTGGCTGCAACTTTGGGGCCTCTCCATTCTCTCTAAGAGACGCGTTCGATCAATCGCTTTTTCTTAATAAGAAGTTCTTCTTCAATAAGGTATGGGACACTAGTTTTTTCATCATCTCATGGACCATTTGGAAAGAAAGGAATGCGCGAATTATCGAGAATATTTCCAACCCTATGTCTCATCTTCAAGACCTTGTTCTATTGAGATTAAGTTGGTGGATCAAGGGTTGGGGAGACCATTTTCCACATAGCTTTGAGGATATTATCCGGAATCCCTAATGTCTTCAATGGCACCCGAATCATTGAGTACTTCAGCGTATCTCTTTGGGCTCGAGTTCAGTAGAATGGTCCTCTCCCCCTCCGGGTCTTCTCAAGTGGAATGCTGATGCATCGTTACATCCTCTTCGATCAAAATCTACCATAGGTGGCATTCTTCGTGACCACTCCGGAAAATTCATTTGTCTCTTCTCAACTCCTATCTCCACAATAGAAATAAATTGTGCGGAAATTCTTGCAATTCATCGTGCAATCAAAATTCATTTGAGCAATGATCGTATTGCAAACTTGAAGTTTTGTATTGAGTCGGACTCGACAAATGCTGTTTTTTTTTTGATAATTTGTTTTGTTTTATTAATAGTGGCTTAAAGCACCGTTGCCTCCAAGGGAGCAAAGTCTATTACATGCTAAAGGATCCAGGCCCAATACATGAACTCATCAACAGAAGGGACGAGATACTCAAAACGATCAGACTACATGAATAAAATTAGAGCCAGGCAATAAATTCATCTCGCCTGCTCAACCCTTGCTTAGCTAGTGAGTCCGCCACCATATTTGTTGCACGACTTTTGTGGGAGATGGATACACCCGGGGTTTTCTTTGTTTCGCCTCGAATGAAGTTGATGATGAAGTTCAAATTCCATGGGCCTCCCCTAACTTGATTGCACCAATTCACTGCGTTAGAGGAGTCCGACTCTATTAATAAGTGGAAGTTCATAACCCTTTCACAACTTGATGAAATCTTGAGAGCATGGTGGATAGCTAGAACTTCGGCATTGTTGATCTCCATGAACGGAATGGGGCTTGAAAACATGCACACAAATTTGCCATGATGATCTCTAAGCACGCCCCCGATTGCCGAAGATGAAAGGGATGAGCTAAAGGAGGCGTCAACATTCCATTTCAACGATCCCAAGGGAGGAGGAGTCCAAGATTCGGCAGCAGCAACTTTGAATGAAGATTTGCTTGAAGCAGGGTATGGATTCCAAAGAAGGCACTTCGGATGTCGAAGTATTTCGTCTGAGCTATGGGGAAAATAATCACCCCATCCCTTTATCCACCAACTTAGCCTCAGGATGATGAGATCTTTCAGTTGATTAATAGAACATGATTTGCTTTCAAAGATTCTTTCATTCCTTTCCTTCCAAACTGTCCACAAGATGATAAAAAATATTGCTTTCCAGATTTTTTTAAAAAGAGATCCAGTAAGTGGTGCATTCCACTGTTGATGAAAGTCTTTTAATGACAAGATGAATGCTGTTAAATGGTGCAATGAATCTTCGGGAGATCCTTGGAATCTGGATTTTATTATTAACTTCATAAGAAGTTTAACATTGAAGGGGGCAGTGGAGATCTCTCACAAGGGGAGGAAAGCCAACTTTATTATCGATTCTTTAGCCAAGTAAGAATTTCTAGCAATGGGTGTAACCCATTTTGTTCTCTTACTGCGATTATGTATGTTGTTCTAAATTGACTAACTTGTTATCATCCATTTGTTATGGCAGTTTGTTTTTGGCTTTGTACTTGCTATATGTTATGCTGTACCCTTTTTTGAGCTTATACTTCCTAATGAAATGATCCGGCAAATTATATAAAAGAAAAATTACTTATTATGAGGGGTTATGGAAAATAATTTGACAATTTGGAAGAAGTATTAGGAAAATCTAGCTTTAGAAATTTCAAAGGAGCTAACATTAAATAATCACATTCAATACTTATTTGAAAAATCTTATTTGTTCTTCATTCCTACCAATTATTCCAGACAATTTGTTCATCTCCAACATTTAAATATAGTATGATTAAACTCAAAAAAAAAAAAACAAAATTTTAAAATTTGAATGGAATTTAAAAGGGAAAGTAAAGAATTGGACAATTGGGGTCTTCCAAAATCGTTAATCGAAGAGTCAGTAATGTCTGTAATCCATATACTAATGATATAGAGTACCTTTGGAACATTCAATTGTAGTAATTAACAATAAAAAGAAACATCACCAAAAACAGCATTACAACCCTTTAATTACCCCCCAACTACACGTTTCCCAATGAAGTCTAATTAAAAATTCCTCCATTTCCCTGCTTTAACCAAACAAGAAGATAAGTTAACCTAGGTAGACTCGGAATTCCTACTAATCTGTCAAATTTGAGTAATATGGAGTATTTTTCCACCTTCAGTAGGAAAAGGGCATATCATTTACTATTCATTAGTAGTTGTAATTTGTAAAATTGAGTCCTAATTACTAATTAGAGTAAGCATGATTGAAGGTCTGTGTGTACAATAATACATTAGCTGATTACTTGTAAAATATGATTTCTTGTGTATAATAAATTAAAAATCTGAAAATTACTCTTCTTATCTTTCAAAAAAAACTGCATAGGTGGCAGCAGGTGGGTGTCCACATAAAAGGACAAATGTCTCCAACTACTAGGGCCAATTCCTCCACTTGTTTCCATGTTTCAGGCCCCGCTTTTTCTCCCTCTATTACTACTTTAGTAGTAATTTCATTTTTCCCCATTTCAAATTTCCATTAATTTTTCACAAAAATACTACTTGCGACAATAAATTTATATTCATCGATAGTAATTTGCTTAGCTTAATCTGAATTAATTTTGAGAAAAAACAATTTCAATTAATGGGGATTTTTATCATACACCCGCGTGTACCATGCTTATGGTACATCCAAGGCTATTTTTTTTACTCATTACTCATTTTAAAACCTCCTAATGAACATAATCCCATAGTAATAGGTAAAGCTCCAAATGAGCAAAAAATAGCCTTGGGTGTACCATACACACGGTACACCCGGGTGTATTATGAATGCACTCCCAACTAATAAAATCATGTCTCATCGTGTGTTACCTCCATTCTCTTTCTGATAAATTCTTAATTTTAAAATAATAAAACTACTTCCTTCAGTTTTTGTACTTTACCTATATTTTTTTTCCTCTTTGGATTGTCGCTTATTAATTTACCTATTTTTTTTTTAAGAACGGACATATAAATTTGATAGTATTATTATCATTACAATAAAGTTCTTCTCACTCGACCTCTTTTTCCCGCATACACAATATACAATAAAATACTTTTAATAGTTTCTCTTCTCTTCTACAACTTAATTTTTTTTAGGTGGATAATACGAAGGACCCTACTAAACTAACACCTCACTCTCTTCTATAACCTGATATGCTTGGATAAACTAATAAAAAATCGAATTTAAAAAATCCAAGTCCTTTATTTACCATCTAAGAAACCTTAATAAGAAGGAAAAATGGATCAGAATACCCCCAACTTTGGCCCGTCCGCTTTTAATACCCCCAACTTTGAGTTATTTTTAAATACCCCCAACTATTGGGGAGATCCGCCGAAAATGCACCCAGATGACCAGATACCTGTTAGCAAGGTAATTTTTTTTATTTTTTATTTCTCCTTTATTTTCTCTATTAGCTTTTGTAAATCAAAATTCCCAACCCCCCATTCCCCCTCCTCTGCTCATCCCACCACCTCAACCACCAACTGCCACCTTCCCTCACCCCACTACCACCCTTCCCACACCCCAGCCCCCCCTCCCCTAACCTCCTTCGAAACCGGCTTCAAGATCATCAACATCGCCGCCATTACTATCATCAACTTCACCTTTCACTATCTCCGTCAAAATGGTGCAATTTTAATTTTGATTTTGGGATTTATTAGGGTGAGGCGTGTCTGAATGCGCAAGGAATCAAGAAATTTGTGGAGGAGAATTAGAAATTGGCTGCTGAATGTGCGGCTTTAGTGGACCAGTGTTCGAAGTTGAAGAGAGAATGTTCTTTATATGATCACGATCGCGAGGCGTTGATGGAGTTTGGGAATGAAGCAGATGAGAGAGCCAAGGATGCTGAGATTAAGGTTACCCTGTTGGAAAATGATTTGAAGCAGCTTTCTAAAGAAGTTAAATATTACAAGCATCAATGTGAGATGCTTTCGGTGAGTATGCAGTTTTCTTCTAAGTTTTATTCTTTTGGATTTTGTGCAAATAATTTTCTGTTTCTTTAACGTGAAAATTTGATTGTATTAATTTTGTTGGTAATGTCTGAAAAGGGTTTTTGATCTGATTATGTAGTATGAAAGAAGCAACCTTGAAAATTTGATTGTATTAATTTTGTTGGTAATGTCTGAAAAGGGTTTTTGATCTGATTATGTAGTATGAAAGAAGCCACCTTGGTTTGGGTTTAGTGTAGAATTTGCCGGATGTTATTTGTGTGTTTGTATAATGGAGTTTATAGAGCAAAAATGATGTCATATAATTGCAGAGAAAATGGAGAAAAAGAAAGGAGAGAGAAGAGGAAGGGGAGGGGACTGGTGGTTGAGGAGGGGGAGGAAGGGGAGGGGTGGCACCGTGGCAGTGGGGTGGGAGTAGAAAATGGTAAGTGTGGGGTGATAAAAAAGAAAAACAAAAAAAATTAAGTAAAACCAATAAGAAAGCATTGACACGTGACATTTTAACCGCTAAACCGGTTATTTTAGGTCGGAGTACGTTTTGGCATGACCTCCCAAATAGTTGGGGGTATTTAAAAATAACTCAAAGTTGGGGATATTAAAAGCGGACGGGCCAAAGTTGGGGTATTCTGATCCATTTTTCCTAATAAGAAAAAAAAAGCAGCTTGTCTTCAACATTCTCACCCTCCACTCCCCCACACATCCCTTCTTTCTCTCTTCTCTGCTTTTTCTTTTTAAAAATTTCCTCCTCAAAAACTAGTGTGGGTCCCTCGGCCTGCAACCTCATGAGCTAAAAAGCTTCCTTCCTTCCCTCCCCCTTATAATTAAATCTTCTTCACGCAGCAACACAACTCACCCCATTCATTCTCATTACTCCTCTCTCTCTCTCTCCTTTTTCTCTCTCCTCTCTCTAAAACTCTCAAGCACAACACTCAAGGTGACAGAAACAATACTACTTCTTCTTCCATGGCTGATACTATGGACTCTGAAAACGCTGCGTTTTGGCTCCCTACTCATTTCCTCACCGACGACGACTTCCTCGCTGACCCTAACTCGTTCTCCCTTGACTCACCAGTGAGTTCAACTGAAACTGAACTCGGTGACAACAACAACAACGTTAACAACGATGATGACGATGATTTCTTAGCTGAGTTAACTCGTCACCTCGCTCACTCTACTCTCCAAGACTCCCCCAACAACTCCACCGAGGTATTTATATATATACACTTTCCCCAAATTACCCTTTTCACTTCTCAGAGATCTTACTTTAACTTTTATATTTTTGAATTTGTATTTTTAGAAACCATGGGTGTTTTCGACTTCTCCACAATCGACGTTATCCGGGTTCGGGCCGTGGTCTACTCGGAGCGGGTTTTCAAGTAACGGAAGCCCAAACGGGCCGTCTTCTCGGGTTCCGTCACCACCGTTAACTCCTCCACCCAAAAACGACGCCGCTTGGGAGCTTTTATATGAAGCTGCTGGTCAAGTTGCTAGACTCAAAATCAACGCCCTTGCTGCTCAGGTCAACCACCACCATCAACAACAACAACAACAACAACAAAACAGAGGACTTCTCGTTTCTCCACGAAACGTTTCTGTTCCTTCGAAACCTCATCATCATCACCACCGCCACGTCAGCTCCTTCTACGACTTTTCTCCGGTAATATATATTAATTAATCATTAATCATACCACCTCCAAGTTTTCCAGCCATTTTTGAATTTTTTTAAAATTTTGAAACTGATTTTTTGAGGGGTATTTTAGGAATTTCAGGTGGAGCAGCAAGTGAAGAGGCAAGGAAGTGGGAACTACTACTGTCAACACCACCACCACAACAACAACCAGCAACAGCAGCAGCAACAAAGGAGGAGCTGTGGTGGAGGTGGGCCTCTTGGGCTTCCACAGTCTGCATGGCCATCTTTAAGGCCCAACCAACACCGTCAACCTAGTAATGGGCCTGGTATGCGGGCTGTTTTTCTCAACGGGCCTGGGTCTGGGTCTATTCCGAAGAGACAATCAACTGGTACTGGAGTTTTTCTTCCTAGGAGAGCTGGGACAACTCATCAACCACCACCTCCTGAACCACGCAAAAAACCAACTGGTAATTTTTTTTATAAAATTCGTTAGTTGGTTTTTGTCGTTTATTTCTGAGCTGTAAAAAATAAATTCTATTCTTCTGCTTCCTAATTTTTGGTTGTTTCTGTCAAACGAAATATCCTCATGTTTCTAGATCTGTTACAATTTGTTTGCTGTACACTGAAATTCCATTTCCAGAAACTTATTTTAATTTTTAAATTGTACAGTGCTTCTTCCAGCAAGAGTAGTTCAAGCTTTGAATCTGGACTTGGAAGAAATGAACAATGGAAACTCTCAATCAAGATTTGGTTCTGGGTTATTTTCTGAACACGGTAAATTTTTTTAATTTCTTTAACTCTTGTTAATTTTTAAATTTATGTTGGATGATTGATTAATTAGTTTTTGGAAAAATGATGTAGATATGTTAATGGCAAGGAGAAATGCAATTCTGGAACAACGAAGGAAAAATTTAACAAGAAATGAAGCAACGGCTACAATGGTGGGACATGACATTCGTCTTCCAAGTGACTGGACTTACTGACGCTTTTTTTCTGGGGTTTGTTTTGCAGTCTCATTTTCTCTCTCCTAGGGTTCTTTATTGGAGGAGAGAGAAAAAAGAGAAGAAATTTGGGGTAGATCTTTGTTAGGTATAGTAAGTAGTAGTATATGGTTTTTTTATTAGAATTTTTAATTGGTAGGAAGGAGAACAAAAATGGAAAAATTGAAAAAAAAAGAGGGATGATGGTAAAGAAAAAAAAAAAGTAGTGGGGAATTGGAAAAAAGGAATAATAAGAAATTCAAGTTCTCTTCTTTTTATTATTTGGGTTTTTTTTTTGAATTTTATTGAAAGAAGGAATGCAGCTTTTGGTGGCACAACACAAGGTTTGCTTTTGAAAGGGAGACTTCAAAAGATGGGGTTAGAAGAAATACGAGTAGTTTTAGGCAGGAAATGTAAGTTTTTTAAATTTCCATGCACAAGTTGATTGTAATAAAAGTTGGACTTGGGGGTATTTTAGTAACTTTAGTAGTAGTTAATAGTACTGCTATGAAATTAATAGTAGTATTAGGTGTTTTAAGTGTTGTAGGTTAGCTTGCTTAATCAAGGGAAAGGTGGATTTTGTTAATTTTACCCCCTTTTCATTAGTGTGATATAATGTGATTTGGGGTGATGGAAGGGATTTTTAGTATTTTTGTAAGGGAAAGACAAAAATGCCCATTAGTCAGTTTGATGTAATTTCCCCAAGGTGGGGTTTATAATTGAATAATGAATGATAATAGTTGCCTTCTTCTTAAACTTTTTATTTTTGTTCATTTACTATTATCAACTTCCATTTGCATATGCTTCATGAATATTACTCCCTTGGTCGTTTTTTATTTGTCAAAATTTTCTATTTTAAGAAGTTTCAAAATAGTCATCGAAAGTTTCCATTGTTGAACAACAAAGACATTTAATGCGTTATTAAACTCAATTCTTGTTTGTCAATGGTAATATAGAAAGTGGAAAACATAATAATAAATGATGTTCCCTTATCTTTTTCACAAATTCTTGGGTGTAACTGTTACACCATAATTTATGGTGTAACAATTTACAAACCACCTGTATATTTTATAGAAGAAACTCAAATGACATGAAATAATTGACAAAATGATATGAGATGTATGTCATTGTTTGTGTAATCTATGTTATTTTAGTTGAAATTTATGTCGTTATACAATAAGTTATGGTGTATCTTTTTATATTTTCAAAATATGACAACTGAAATGTGACGGAGGGAGGAAGTATTAACACGATAATAATCAAAACAAGCATGTAACACCTTTACTAGAAGTTGTATAGCATGCGATTGAATGCGCTTCTCTATTCACTTTTGTTATTTTGATTCAGATAAATAAACACAAACAGTTTCAATTATGTACAGTATCCTATAAACATACCAAAACTACTCTCCTTTTGAGGATTATTGCTTCCCCCCCCTTTTTTTAATCATCAACATCTTCCCCTTTTGCTTATTTAACAAGTTATACGTCATGCGCGATAATAATCACAAAAGTTTAAAATTACTAGTTAATCAATAGTTGGGACTGTTCACTAAAGATAGGCTTTAGTTGAGATTGTTTACGACATTTTTTGGTTTCGATAATGGCAAGACTTAAATTATGATAAGCAAATTGATGTGATTTACAATCACTGTGATTGATACACTTTTGAAAAATTGTGATGGGAATTAAAGTTAATTAGGGTGATAAATTAGGTTGCCTTACCTTAATTGGTCAAGTCAGCTGAACCTATCAATTATCATGTGAGGAATATTGCAATCAATGATGCATGTATTATTATGTGAAGCAGAAGTAGAAGTGGTTTATATTCAGTTTACCAAGACTGGCTATCAATTTCAATTATTTAGGGACATTCTCGTGAATGGACTTTCTTAAGCTAGTTGATAAGCTCTTTCATATGCCACATTTCGCATTCACTGTTGTTTTCTTAAAAAACAATAGCCTATTTTAGGCTATATGTTGACTTTTTGGTTAATATTGTGTAATTTTGACAATTGATGTTATACTGCATTTATTTTGTGGTTCAAAATTTGAAAATATAAACTAGTCCATTATAGTAAGGACAAGTGTATTCGAAATCAAAGCTAGATGTTTGTCAATCAATTTAAAATGGAGGTAATGTAAGTTTGTCGAGATTGCCTAATGATGTCACCTAAACTGCTTAACACACAAGATTAATCAATACGTCATAGTTAGCTAGCTTTTACTGTTTGTAACTAGTGAATTTCAGGCATAAGAATCAAGATACCTTGCAAAGAAGTATCCTATGTATTACCCTTTCCGTCCCGTAATATAGTGCTTGTTTTTTTTACACGATCTCTAAGATAGACTCTTGACTTTCTATATATTCAATTCCTTATTAATAAAAAGTATAAAAAAGTTGATATTATGAAACTACATGTTGAGACAAATCTAACAAGATCCTACATGAGTATGTTTTCTTATATATATTAATGAGAATATTTGGTCAAAGATTTAAAAGTTTGACCCACCTAAAATGAAACAAGCACTATATTATGAGACGGAGGGAGTACTTTTTAGTACCTTGCAATTAGCGTCTCAAGTTGTAGGTGTTTAGCTACAATCTTGTGTTATAATTTGATCATTTCTTCTACACTATGTGCATGTTACCAAAGTTTACTAGTTTCAATTTTGATTTGTTTTATTCAATTGTGTAGCTATCTAATTGTAAATTTTCGAGCAAATTACTTATACTAAATGATGTACACTATTCATCTAAATTACAGCGATCAATTTTATTAGCCTTATATGAACTTATTGGACTATTGAAATTTTATTTAGCTCTTATCATCTTTAATCCAGTGGTTATATAAGGCCAACACATCTTTCCTAGCAATGCAAATACCATAAAAATAGTATAGGGCTATTTTGAGATAATTTCAACCACATAAGTAAATCCATTTGATCAAATTGGAGACCCTATCAATGCAAGATTTATTAATTCAATTTCACTTCTTTCCACAATTATAGTGTGTTGTTTCTGTTTTTGGTACGTCTACATGAAGCTACAAATGTGTGATGTTGACGATAATTAATTTGAAATTTCAATACTAGCCTAAAGCCTTACCGAATAAAATAATTGACCACGACAATTAATTTTCTAACATTTTCATATATACACAACACACATGGAGTTGTGGATGCCATCTAATGCTTTAGTTGGTAAAAGTCTTGTAGGGGTGGACCAAGGCGAGATTGAATCTCGTCTACGTTATTGTGCTTAGTCATTTCCAACTACACCAAAAAAACACATGGAGACTGGAGTTGATGAAGATGGAAGTTAAACCCAAAATCATATGCATGTACATAAGTGATAAGTGACAAGGGTAGGAAAGAAAGAGATAAGAGTTGAAGACATGTAGTATAGATGAAGGAAAACTAGATTAGGGGGGATGAGAGATATGATATGTTGGCCCATAAAAACGAGTAAACAACGAGGGGTCATTGGGCATTGGTACATGTAAGAAGGGTGGTGCGTAACTGCGTAGTGGTACACTTATTAGTTATTAGTACTGAAAATGAAAAATAATGTTGGTTGCTTGTACAAGAAGGGGAAGTTATAAGTTAGCAAATTACAAAAAGTGGGGGCACTCAGTCACTCACTCATGCTAGTTTGTGGGTGGGGGATGGAGAACTGCCTACTGGATACTGGGATGTTGCAGCTGTAGTTGTACCATGTCTGATTTTGTGGGTCGACACTCCTAACATATATTTGGAATCAACTGTTTTCCCCAGATTTTTTTGGCTCCTCCTCTTTTACCTCTTTTACTATTTTTTTATTATTATTTTCTTTATTGAAACTATTTTATCTTATCACTTTTCCTTTTTTTTTAAAAAAATGACTTGCCATTTTCTAAATAAAAATCACGGGTAGGGATGCCGGATGTGGATTCGGTTCGGGTCTCTACTTGTCGATTGCGTTAATTCAAGTCATCCTCAGATTGGTGCGTATCTGGATTATACCTCAAATTTTCGAGTCAACTTGAATTGGGTCAGATCATGCTTGTTTGGGTTGGATTTAGATGATTCCACCAATATAAGGATTATTGTTTTTCTAAATCAGGTTCTCCTTTTTTTATTTCTTACTCTCTTTGTATTTTATTTCATTTTTTTTCTTTTCTCTTTTTTTTGTTAATGTTTTAAACTATATTTTTACTTGTCATTGTCTCTTTAGCTTTTGGACGTTTTGGAGAGTGTATATGAGATAAAGACAGGGACATCCTTGGTGGTTGTGTTTTTGGTGGTAATTCGGTGGTTTCTAACCTTTTGTTGACCTGGTCAAACAACAAAAAGGCAAAATATACACTATCCCCATCCTACCAGTAGTCTAGTGTAGAGATTAGAGAATACATATGTTTCGGTATTTGTAGTTGCGTTGGATGTTGGCCCATCATTTGCATGCAATTAACGAACAAAAATAACTCAGCTTGCTTGGTGGACGTGGTGGTGGGGAACTCCCCTTATGACTTTGATGTCACAAGTTCGAACTCCATTACCTACTTGTATTTTGGAGTTTGGATTTCCTTTATTAACGCTTACTCCAGTGTTGCGCCTTGTGTCTGCGGTGGTGGCCTGCGAGATGTGTTGGTCAGGTGGGGTCCTACTTATCGAGGGGATTCCCTGGTGGCCCTCCCCCCAAGAAGAAAACTAACGAACAAAAATCAAGTAGTACTTATTCTAATGGTTTGGTTTGTATCTCACAACTACGATGTTAAAATTCGACTAGAGGCAATTTGAGGCGGGGATTTTCCCTTACCATTTCCCTACTCCCAAGGAGCCTTGCATGCAAAGTCGGGTCGGGTCGACCTAAGCAATGTTCCGGCCTGATAAAGCGTCTTCTCCTTACTATAAAGAAAATGTAATAATTAGCAAATTACTGTGGTCACCTTTTTATATTGTTTAATCATATACTATTGGCTATTTGCCTATTTGCCTAATTCCTCTATTCAAGGTGTTCTCAAATACTACAGCTTGAACATCACTTAACATTGCTACTTATAAATGACCTGCGTTCTGAACTTAGGATACCAAAATCTGAAATTGCATGAATATAGTAGTACTCAATTGAGCTAATCTTCAGTTTTACTGTTAATTCACAGCGCAATTACAGCTTGAACATCACTTAACATTGCTACTTATAAACAATCAAATAAACTTTTGTCAGGCCGGATGCTTAATTAAATTAGTATAATCTTGTTGTAAAACCTCTATTACTTTAAAAATTGTATAATAATAATGAAACAGTTTTTTAAACTAACTACTTTTGACCCTATAAAGCTAATTTTCGGTGGATCATATGATGATCAGCTGGACTGTGAATTCCATCTGATCAACATTAGAATAAACACATGCACTACAGAGAATTAAGAATCTGTGTTTCTCAAGATCCAATGCTTTAATTTTTGACTTGACAGACATGCAATTAGTCTTACTAACACATTTTTGTTCACTTCTTTTTGTTCTTACATGCAATTTATTTTTTATTCGCCATTTTGAGGATTTACAAATAAAGGAGGAAAAAACAAATTTTCGTTTAATTAGTTGAAAGGGATTACATTAGGAAGGAATCTTTGGAAGTTATTTTTTTAATTTGCTTAATTGATTCTTTGATAGTTTAAAGTTGGTGCTTAAGTAATTAACTTAGTATTAGAGTCCGTAAAAAAAGAATAAACAAATGGATGGTGGATGATTAGACAATATATGTTTAGTAGCATAAAACAGGGAGATAAACTCCATGATAAGAAACATCATCCTCCATAAGCGTAGCTTGCATAATACAATTATCAAATTATTAAATAAATGTTTATCCCATATTTAAATAAACTATTTTGCCAATAGTCCCCTCTGTCTCTCTCGATCATATTGCCCACACTCCACTCTCCACCCTCCCATGTTGTACCAACACTTATCTACAAACTACAAGTTCAAGCGTGTACAATTTTTCATTTATAAAGCTTAAATAATTACTCCATCTGATTTCTTTTAGTTTATTCACTTCATTTTGGGCGAGAATTAAGGAGGAAGTACAAATGTATGAGAAAAACTAAAAAGAGGATGACATAGGTGGAAAAAGAGAAAAAAGTATATGGAACATGTTACATTGTTACCGAAAAAAAAAACAGTGTGTAGATAAAAAAGAAACAGAAGGAGTAAAACACATATTAGGACAACCCCCCTTAACGTGATAGGAGATCCTCGAATTTTTTCCTTGAATAATGTTAAAAAGAGTATATAAGCCAAAGTTCAAATTAATTCCATGGGTACCGTCCACGTAGGACAGCACGCGAGATTTTTTTTTTTTTTAATTTTCGCCCAAATAAACCGCTACTCTGAGTAGCGGTTCACTTTAAGATTAACCGCTACTTACAGTAGCGGTTAAGTACAATAAACCGCTATCTTGAGTAGCGGTTCTCTGTGGGCAGCAATTGCAGCTCTGGGCATATGTAAACCGCTATTCGGAGTAGCGGTTTATATGCACATAAACCCCATCCAGTTTTGCTTTCCCATAGGCCATAACTGGCCGAAATGCCAAAAACATCACAAAATCAGCTCTCCAACCTGCAATTCCATCACCAAATCACCTAATCTCCAATTTCATCCAACAACACCAAGTTTATTCACACATCAATCACCAAACACCAAGTTCATCCAAATCCAAATTTATCCAAAAATTTCTTAATGATGAAGCAAGATTAAGAAAATAACATATAATGATAGATCAATCACAAATATAGTTTAAAATGTAACATAGTGTTAACTAACTATATAAACAATAAATGAAAGTGCTAAGCCCCCTCTTCTTCTTTTGTGTAGGTCTAGATGAACTAGGTGTGGACTCATCAGACTCCGCAATGGCATCAAGAGAAGACGGAGTGGTGGCCAAACGTCGTCGGTAGGTCCTCTGACAGACTGGAGGCGAAAGCAAAGGTGTCGTGGTAGATGTATGGGCAGCGGGAATAGAAGATGTAGAAGTCGATGTATGGGCAGCAGAAGTTGGCACGCCCTGTAAGATGTGACCATGTCCAGCTCGACCAACAGCGTCAATACATGGTCTGCAATGTCTGCGCATACAACTGGCCACAGTCAATGAGCCATTGCATTTACAAGTCATCCATGCATCTATTAACCTTTGATCAACTTCGTCAATTCTGAGCCAATCTTGTGAAGGAACACCGGACTTTATTGCCTTGTCAGCTGCTTCCCTTGCATCATCGTCCTCCTCCCTATCAGAATCCACATGCTCCTCCTCAATTCCCAAAAAATCAACATCATTTCGATCTAGAGTATCGAGATGGAATGTGGATGGTATGTGGGGAGACGAACCAGGAGAACTGAACTCATTCATGTGCTCATTGACATGATTTGGGTCTGACAACATGCTAGTAAATGATTCAATTGCATACTAGGAGTTGATGCCGGTACTTCCATGCTATCCCTAAAGTCCATCGTAGGAACATAACCCACATTACTTTGGAGATTTATCTCCTTGGGAACTTGTTCAATGTACACCTCCATTGCCATGGCTGACGTTTGTGTCACTAAAAACCACATAACACTTAGTGACTCGTCATCCTCTAGTGCAATTGGCACATATTTCCCCGGCATCGGATATCTCATAAACGATTTCAATTCCACATACATACGATCACAGCCAACTACGTCATACACCCTATTCAGAATCTCTTGAAACCTCATACCAGAATTGATGAACATTTTTTTTTCCTTCCACCTCTATACACAATATCAATGTCATTTTGAGATAGTTCACCATTCCAATAAAGGTATAAAGGAAATTTAGGTTGTTCCATATTCTACATACAAAAAACACAATGTTCAAGTTATTCTTATTCTACACATCAAAACAATATCAACACCATTCTTCACCTATACTAATAGCATTTGCAACCTAAACACAACAATTCATGCAAAATCAACCATCACAAAATGCTCAACACCATTTTTAACCAACCAATCTCATCCAACTATAAGCTTCCATTATCAATATATCACATTCCAATTCATGCAAAATCAACCATCACAAAATGCTAAATCATGCAAAATACTAGATTAAACTCATCAAACCAAACAATTACCATCTAACAACACTAAGAAAGCTAAAATATATAACAAATATAACATGCTAAGC
Source organism: Beta corolliflora (assembly GCA_947648045.1). Taxonomy (NCBI): domain Eukaryota; kingdom Viridiplantae; phylum Streptophyta; class Magnoliopsida; order Caryophyllales; family Amaranthaceae; genus Beta; species Beta corolliflora. The sequence continues at coordinate 1,661,456 of CANSZD010004250.1, forward strand.
AAATTAAATTAAAAAAATCAATAAAAAATAAACTAACTAAACAAATTGAGCGAGTGTGGACAACTGTTGTGAGGGATGGTGGCGCGGTTGCCGTAAACGACGGTGTTGCGCGGCTGGCGACTGGCGTCAGTCGGCGGCGGCTGGGCGACGCTCGACGGCGCTGCTGGGCGACGGTGTGCAGCAGCTGAGCGCTGGTGTGCGGGTCGGAAGAGAGAGAGGGAGAAAAAAATTGAGAGAATGAAATCGTGAAGTGTGAGAAATTGGGAAACATAGGTCGAATTTGGGGATTTCGAAGCTCGCTACTTAGAGTAGCGGTCTTCATTAATGAACCGTTACTCGAAGTAGCGGTTTTACTTTATTAGTCTTGGGCTTAAAGGTGGAAGGCTCCAAGTAAACGCGATTGCCAATAGCGGTCAATTAAATTTAACTGCTATTTCAAGTAGCGGTTCATTTTTCCTATAATCGCTACTTAAAGTAGTGGCTTTTAAAAGTAAACTGCTACTCGCAGTAGCGGTTTTACTTAAGTACAAAAAAAAAATTCTCGCGTGTTGTCCTACATGGACTGTACCCATGGAATTAATTTGAACTTTGGCGCATATGAGGAATTAATAATCTTTTTAACATTATTCATGAAAAAAATTCGGAGATCCTCCTTAGTCATTAGACACTACTATGAGATAAAGTTTTGAAAAATGCATTTTCTATATAAAAAAATATATCACAAGAAAAATCGGTCTCTATAAAACCAATTTAATTATATCTTTGGTGCAATGAGTAGATGGTGTAAATTTCTATTAGGGTATTAGGTGCTTTAAATTAGCATGCCGTTAATTCCAAATATACCACCCATCCTTGCATTACATTGGCATCACCAAGCCCTCACACCTTCTGGTTTAGATATTGTGACTTTACAAGCTTTCTTGTTCACAGGTCTGGTAGAAAACAATAAAAACTTGAGCAAAAAGAGTTTAGTTTCCATGATTAGTTGAACCACTTTTTCTATCATTTCATAGAAAACAAAACTAATTAAGGAAAAAAATATTTCTATATAATATTACTCTTTCCAAACGACCACCAATAAGCTAAGTACTAAGTAGAGGATGTCATGATAATGTTCATTTATTCTAGGATTTTTTGATGGGAATAATCCCACCTTTGAGCGATCCACCCAAAATAGTCCCACCTTTCATAAATTTGGGAATAATCCCACCTTTGTGGGACATTTGTCAAAAACGGGCCTTTTGCGGTCACTTAGGTTCAAAGGTGATGACCCGCCCTTTAAGTTTTTTTTAAAAAAACACCCCGCCACCCACCTCCCACCCCACCCCCCGCAGGCAGCCATCCACCCTCCACTTCGGGCTTCGTCTCTGCACACCCATTTCTCCCCTGTCCCCGTCGCCCCTCCCCACTTCTCCCTCCCCCCCCCGCCCCCCCGAGAAGCGAAAATTAAGAAAAGGAAAAGGAGAAAAAGAGGGGGTTTGCGAAATTAAGAGGAAGAAGAAGGGGTTGGGGGTCTGCAGTGGAAAGAGGAAGCGCCATCCGCCGGGTTTCTTTGGGGAGGGGGTTTGCGGGAAGCGTGTGGGCGGGGTTTGCGGGGGAAGCGTGGGGGGGGGAGGTTTGCGGCGGAGGGTGTGGGGGAGACGAAGGGGAGAGAAGAGGGGGAGGGGCGACGGGGAAAGGGTGGGGAGGGGGGAAGGGCGGCGACGAAGGGTGGGGTGTGGGGAAGGGGCGGCGACAAAGGGTGGGGTGGGGGGCTCCCGCTGCGGGGAATGGAGGGTGGGGGCGAGGTTTCTTTGTGGGGGTGGGGCCAGGGTGGGGGCTGGGGCCCGGGGTGGGGCTGCAAGGTGGGGGGCTGCGAGGGATGGGGTGGGGGGCCCGGGGTTAGTTTCTTTGTGGGGGGGAGTGGGGGTGGGGGTGGGGGTGGAGGGGTGGGGTGGTTAGGTGGTGGTGGTTGTGGTGGAAAAGAAAATGAGGAGGGAGAAAAGAGAAAAACCTACATTTGCAGGTTACCAACAGGTAAGGGTCCATTTTGAGCAAACACACCTTAAATGTGGGATTATTCCCAAATTTATGAAAGGTGGGACTGTTTTGGGAGGATCGCTCAAAGGTGGGATTATTCCCATCAAAAAATCCTTTATTCTATAGTCTCTCCTCCAAATTTTGGTAATATTAACAATGTTGCTGAATACTTTGAAAAACAAAGATTATGGAGGCATGTGGAGTTTTTAACAACTTTGTAAAAAAGAAGGGCAATTAGGTGTATAATTATCAAGCTTGTTTGGTATAACTGATTGAGAACTCATCTTGTAACCTTAAGGTCATAAGATCAAATTCTTCCAATTGCGGTGCTTCGCGTTAGGGACCCCTTTAACTTTCCCCCTATTTTCAAGTTTTTGACCCGCAAATAATACTAGGCTAAAAAAATCATGTGATGAGGGTTAAAACTTTGATCGGAAACCTTCTCCTTACCTCAAAAAAAAGAAGAAAAAAAGTGTATAATTTCTCTTCTCTTCTTAAACATTTAATTGTTTTAATTTGTCCAATTTCTTACTAGAAGATGATGGGGTAATTTTACTTTTATGTTTTTCATAGGAATTTTATATGTGAGGGAGAGGTAGTAGCTCAGTGGAGTACCACCTCGAATTCCAGGGCAGTGCCCAGGGTTCGAATCCTCATCCCAACAATATGTTGGGGCATTTACTTCTGGGTTGTTTAGCCTTGTACCAAGCCTCTGAGCTGGTGTGCCTTGCAGGCTAGTAGCCTAGCAGGGGTTGGTTTTCGGACCAATTATCTTTCCTAATAAAAAAAGGAAGTTTATATGTTTTTTTTATTTGGTAAGGAGAATTCCCTTGCAAGAAGGGGAAAAATTGGAAATCCTTCTTGCAAGGGGTGAGAATCGAACCACTGTCACAAGGGTGGAAGGAGAGCCTCACAACCACTAGGCCAACCTTGATCCTAAAAAAATAAGAAGTTTATATGTACTTTTTGTTGGGTGTTCAACGAAGGTATTTTCTTTCTTTAAGAAGGTATAGTTTTCTTCTTTCTTTGTGATAATCTGGTCAATAGGGAACGAAAGAAATGGGAGAATCTTTCGAGGTATGTCAAGCGATATATTTTCTCCGCTCCAAAACGAATGCAACACTTGCATTTTTAAAGTCAAAGTTTACAAACATTGACGGCGAATTTCAAACACTATAAAAATAATAACATGATCATGTGCGATCATGTCAAATTCATGTCAATATGTACTTTCAAAATATAATTTTTTGATATACGAAATTACTGACACCTATGGTCAAAGTTGTGCATTGGAAGCCGTGAAAACTCAATTGTTGCATTCTTTGTGGAGCGGAGGAAGTACATGATTTAGTTCTTCTCATATTGGTGCGGTGGATCAAGGCTTAGTTTCCCTTATCCCCCTTGGATATTGTTAGATGCCCCAATATTCTAAATGGGAAATTTTTATCTGGTGACTAGAAAAAATAATGAGTTCATACATTGATGTCCTCCTGTATATGGTTCACTAAAATGGAACAACGACGCATCAGTCAAGTTGGAGGAGAGGAAAGCGAGTGTAGGTAGCTAGGGTCCTTGGAAACTAAGAAGACACTTTCACGTGTATTTTTTCTTACCAGATTTCTTCCAATGTAATCAACGAAGATGAAGTTTTTGCTATCTTCAAAGCAATTATTGAAATATCACTAATGGTGGATTGGTGGGTTTTCTGTCCTTGTGTGGTGGTGGAATCTGACTCCATCAATGCGGTGGAATGGTGTAATAGCAAGAATGGAGGCCCGTGGAACCTTGTTTTTTAACTCAACTTCATTAAAGCTATCATGAGAAAATGACCCAATCTTTCAATTGTACACAAACTCTATTGCCAATCATTTGGCCAATCAAGGAGTATCCGGGAGTTCAAATTTTTGGTGTGATTGTAAGATTTTGTTTTATGGTTGTTGTTTTTTTATTCTTGTGTATGATGTTTGGTTTCGAATGAATCTTTATAGTATCTCATTGAAGAGTCCTCTTGAACACCTTTTTGGTATTCTTGTAAGATTTTTATAGTTCTCTTGAGTTATAAAAAAAAAGGACGACAAAAACATCATATATACCAAACTAATAATCTAATATAATTTTATCTATATATTATGATTTTCACAGGTATATAAAGGGTCCTATAGGTATGTATAGATTTGTGAAAGAAAAGAAGTTTAGAGAGTTTTCATCATTCAACTATTGAGAGAAAAACAGAAGAAGTAAATCTTACGAGAAAATGTAAAATATAAAGTTCTAACTAACTCGAGCTAAGCTAACGGAATTTATACTACAAGCTGCAACTTATTATTCTAACAAACTAAAGGTGACTAGGACAACTAACATAACTTATACACCCCCTTCAAGTTTGGACTTGGGATACAAGACCAAGCTTGCCCCAAATAAGATTATCTTGACTAGAAGGAAGAGCTTTAGTCGGGACATGCGCCAATTGAGAAGAGTGGAGACATGAGTGTTGTGAGAAAACCCAGTACAACTTGTTCTCTCACATAATGCATATCTCTCTTGAGGTGTTTTGTTTTCTCATGAAACATAGGATTGTGTGCTAAGTGTTCTGCAGAAGTATTATCACAATGCAAAACAATAGGAAGATGAATAGAAATCTGTAAATCTTCTAAAAGACCATGAATCCAAACCAATTCACTGGCAGTGTTGGACATGCTCCTGTATTCAGCTTCTGTAGATGATTTACTTACTGTAGCTTGCTTCTTGGTCTTCCAGAAAACCAGATTTTTTCCAATAAACACAGCATAAGCACTGAGTGACCTGCTACTAAACTGACAACTACTCCAGTCTGAGTCACTATAAGCATGAACATCAAAATCAGAATGCTGAGTGTAATGCAAACCATAATCAATTGTACCCTTGAGATACTTGACTAGGTGAATAGCTGCTCTTAAATGTGGAGCTCTTGGAGCATGCATGAAGCCGACTCAAATCTTTGGACAGCATAGGAGAGATCAGGTCTAGTTATACCAAGGTATAATAATCTGCCAACAAGTCTTCTGTAAACATCTGGTTTTGTTAATGTCTCACCAGTATCAATGGAAAGTTTCAAACCAACAGACAAAGGAGTAACAACACTTGTACAATCTTCCATCCCAGTATCAACAATGATATCTTTTATGTATTTCTTTTGAGACATAAAAGTGCTAGTAGAAGTTCTTGTAATTTCCACACCAAGAAAATAATTTAACTCCCCTAAATCTTTTATAGTGAAAGCAGAATCCAAACCATGTTTCACTTCTTGTATTTGAGATAAAGAAGTCCCTGTCACCATCATATCATCCACATACACTAATATCACCAAGAATTCACCATTTAATTGCCTTGTAAATAAAGAATAATCCTGTTTGGATTGAGAAAAACCAATTGAAACTAAGAACTTTGTAAGTTCTTTGTTCCACTGTCTGGAAGCTTGTTTCAGACCATATATTAATTTTTGTAATCTGCAAACTTGTCCAGGTTTTGCTTTATCATAACCAGCAGGAGGAACCATGTACACTTCCTCATCTAGAAAACCATGCAGAAATGCATTATTGACATCTAGTTGACACAAAGGCCACTTCTTTACTGTTGTTAGGGCTATTACCACTCTTACTGTTGCTAGTTTAGCAAGCCGGAGAAAAAGTCTCGAGTGAAGTCTTGGCCTTCAACTTGCTGATAACCAATAGCCACAAGCCTAGCTTTGTGTCTTTCAATTGTGCCATCTGATTTTAACTTTGTTTTATAGACCCATTTTGAGCCTATTGCTGTCTTTCCCTTAGGTAATTCTATAAATACCCAAGTTTCATTGTCTTCAAGAGCTTTAATCTCTTTTTCCATAGCAATAATCCAGTTTGAATCTTGCTTAGCTTGATTATAATATTTAGGTTCTATCACTTGACAAGAGTTCACGGCAAAAGATTGTGACTCGATCTTGGAAACGGGGAAGAGGAAGATTTTTGTGAGGAATATAAGTGGCAACAAAGTCATTAAGCTTAGTAGAAGGAATAACTTTCCTGCTACTATGTCTTATAACGGGAGGTTCATTTTGAGAAACATTATTAGTAATAGGAATAGGAGAATCGGAAGATGATATATGAACATCATTATTGTTAGTTTCGGAAGAAAAATTATGAGATGATATAGGAGAATCAATATGTAATGTGTTATGTGAAACGGGGAGAAGAAGAAGTATTTGGTGATGAAGGTTGTATAATAGGAGAAGATGAAGTAGTAGAAGGTATAGAAGAAGAATTATATTGAGCCGATAACTCGGGCTCAATTTGAAAAGAAACAACAACGGGTTGTATATCGGTTTAAGTGTTTCGGGAGTATGAAATGGAAAAGATTTTTCAAAGAAAATCACATCTCTAGAAACAAGAGTAGTATTTGTTTCAAGATCATAAAGCTTATAAGCCTTTTGACCATACATATATCCTATGAAAATACATTTCCTTGCCCTTGAATCAAATTTATCCCTCTTTAGTTTCATATTGTAGGCATAACATAAGCACCCAAAATTTCTCAAGCTACCGTAATCGGGGAACTTTTCCAAACATCACTTCATAAGGTGATTTCCAAGACAATACTTTAGTAGGAAGTTTATTTATCAAGAAAGTTCTTTGTTAAAACACAATCACCCCAAAACTTCTTTGGTAAATTGGCTTGAAACCTAAGTGCTCTAGACATCTCAAGTAAATGTCGTGTTTTCTTTCTACCCTACCATTCTGTTGAGGAACATAAGGTACACTCTTTTGCATCGAGAATACCCTTAGATAAAAACAATTGTGAACACTCCCTTTTAACTATTTACGTACCATTATGCGATCTTACGGTTTTAATCAACTTCCCAATTGTGTTTCAATCATCTTGAAGAAATTTTCAATAGTAGAAGCAACTTGGAGTTTGTTGTGTAACAAAAATGTCCAAGTAACTCTATTGTGATCATCAACTAGAGTAAGAAAATATCTTGCTCCATTTAAAGCATGTATTCTATATGGTCCCCACGGATCAATGTGAACCATATCAAAACATGAATCTGCTTTCTACTAGTGCTTTGATAGGAAAAGGCGATTTATCTTTGTTTAGAATTCAAGCAAATTGCACAATTATACTCATGTAAACCTTCACGGTTACATACGGTATATGTTGCATCTTTGACAAAGATGAATGACCTAAACTTGCTATGTAACGGTCTGCAAATCATGAACGACCACGGATGCATCTTTTCTTCCTATATTGAGTCTTATTAGGTAACATACCGAATCAACGAAACTTCCACGGTATGACATGCGTCGTTCGTAAACACTCCCTTATTTATATGACAAGCATGGTTGTAGTAATAGTATAAGCCTCCTTGCTTCTTACCAATGCCAACAACACGTTGACTACATTGGTCCTGCAAATAGCAAGCATCCTTGGTGAATTGGACCAAGATACCGGCCTTCTCTGCACTTACTAACGAGATAGCAAGTTATGTTTAAAACCTTCTACCAACGACACATCATGAATCACCACATTATCGGTAAGCACTACACTTCCAATCTTATGAACAATCCTAAATGTTCCATCGGGGCAATCCAACTTTAATCTCCTTATTTAACGACTTCTTATCAATTAACAAATTCTCATCAAAGATCATATGGTCACATGCACGGAATCAACAATCCGAACATAAGACAAATGATGTTTAGACTTAGAACAACACACATTACTGCAAGGCGGCAAATGAATTGTTACCGGAAGCAAATGTACGTGCTACACCCTTGCCTTTCATCAACTTCATTACTTCTTGACAAATAGTACTCGGCATCTCGGAATCGACATGTTCTTGAGATTTATGTCAGAATTATTTCCTAGATTATCTTCATAATCCAAGGAGAATCGGATTGATCAAATTAAGAATCAATGTGCACATTAGCAACAAATTTCCTTCCATTTCCACCATTAGCATGAGCACCTCTTGTCGATTTCCGCGATATTATACCACTACGGATACCCGATCAATTTGAAACATTGATCTCTAGTATGACCCTTGCCTTTGCAATGATCACGACTCTTATCAAACTTCTCTTTCTTCCGGTCTCTTTTTCCTTGAAATTTCGCATTCAGTCATTGTACCTCCTTGATTGAATCTCTAGCGGCCATGGCACTACTCTCACTAACCTCCATATTACCAAAAATCTCCTTCGCTTCTCGATTTGTTGAGCAATTGAGAAAGCCCTATTTATAGTAGGTAAAGGCTCCATAGACGGAATATTGGTAATTGTCTTTGTCAAAACCACTATTTAAGCCTAGCAAGAACCGCATAAGCTTATCTTCATCTTCTAAATCGGTCGATCTCTTCATGAATTGACAAGAACATTTATTAACGCACCACAATGCGGCTAGGAGTCATCCTTAGAGACTTAAGCTCATCCCAAGCTTCTTAATCTTTCCATAATATGAGATTATAGTCGATTTTCTTGTCTCAAACTATCAATTTCTTTCTTTAATTGATAGATCAATGGACCATTAGATTGTCCAAATCTTTCATTCTATTCTTGCCACAATTCAAGGAATTAGTTACATAAGCAAAATCATCTGCAATCTGTGGACTCATAGAGCTAAGAATCCAGCTCGTCACCATATAATATGCTCTAGTCCATTTCAGATAATCTTTACTGGTTTCATCAGGTTTAGGTATCAATCCAGTAATAAATCCTTCCTTGTTCTTCGCAATTAATGCTCTTCTAACATTTCTACTCCAGCGAATGAAATTTGTGCCAGAAAATACAGTAGAAACTAGAGTTGATGTAGGATTATCAGAATTCGCAATAAAAAGAGGATCAAGATTACCTCCATTGATAACATTATTCAATGTTTCATTTCGAACTGAATTCGCATCAGATTCTGTCATTGCAACAATGATTTCTCCAGAAAATTTCACGAATTTCAACAATTAACACGAATACTTCAATATGATCAAGAAATTGAAAGTTTGAAACTATCAATTTCGATCAATCTTCAGGCAGAAAATGCAATTACAATTTTATCTATTGTAATTCAGCAAAAAATTTCGAACGAAAACCTCAATCTCTTTTGAGATTTGGCTCTGATACCATATAGATTTGTGAAAGAAAAGAAGTTTAGAGAGTTTTCATCATTCAACTATTGAGAGAAAAACAGAAGAAGTAAATCTTACAAGAGAAAATGTAAAATATAAAGTTCTAACTAACTCTGAGCTAAGCTAACATAATTTATACTACAACTGCAACTTATTATTCTAACAAACTAAAGCTGACTAGGACAACTAACATAACTTATAGTATGTCATATCATAAGGTAATTATTGATAATTTTGGGAATTTGTCAATGACTGCCATTTTAATACATTGATTGTCCTATTTTCGTCTACTAATTACCTCAAGTTGAATAACATATGGAGGATAATATATTACGTCTTCTAGATTCTTAAAAGTTAAAATTACCTCAAGTTGAATAACTTCACTTTTACGCATCAATAATTACCACTAAATTTTTTCAAATAGTAGTTCCTCTACTCCTCTAGGCTCTTAAGTTAAAGTGCACATGGTAAGGTTACATCAATAATGATGCTTGAAGATTCTTTTCGTGTGAGGTTAGTTAACGGAAATCATATAATTGGTCTCTAATTTATGCTCATATCTAGCCGTCAATTACGTGTGCTTCATGCACCCAACCTGGTCAGCTGCAAGTTGCATTGTCTTAATTTTCCAAACAAGTTATGCATCTGCATATTGCTGCATGTCATTCTGGTTGCCAAAAACTAATCAAGAGATTTTCTTCTTGTTAAGTAAGCAAAGTATGCAGTTCTCTAAAGTCTAACCCATATTTTTGGCTTCAAGTTTGTAAAACATCTCAGCAAATTCTCAACTAAAATTGTACTAGTAGAAGTGCTAACTTTGTAAAGTGAGTTTGACCGTCATTTATAGATGAAAGTTGGATCTCTTTCTAGGGTAAAGTAATGTTATGTTGAACTTAATTTGACTTACTGAAAATAAAATAACATAATAAATTCATATGAGTTTCAAAGTTATAAAGTAAGTACCAACAAATTTTGATAAATTCATATAGATTCAGATTAGTTCTAATAAGTTAAGATACGTTTCACCTTAATCAACGTGGATAATCCTTAATGAACTTAGCTAGATTTATGTCTCTTAAAACAATTTTTAAGACGAAGAGAAAGCCTAGCTGCCTAAGTGTATTTCATCTTTGTTTCGCTATAAACAAAGTATATCTCGAAGCTTATTGTAATTGGATATATCTTCAACGTGACAATATATATGTGTATTTCACACGAGTGTCAACTCTCAACAAAGATTGGAAGTAATACGATAAACACAAGTCGTATATAGAGTAATTGTCCAAATCATGCAATTATAACAAAAATGGAGGAAATACTTCCTTTCAAAAGTGAAAGAAAATTTAAAATGCATAGTCATTTGATCTTTTGTTAGAATCATCTCCGTCTATATTTGAAAATTATGTCTATTTTTTCGTAATTTTACTAATACGTAATTTAAAAAATATAGTAATTGTCGTAATATGACGGGTTGACTTTAGTTTATTTTTTAAGCAAATACCTTTGAGATATTAAAATCCTAACTCCGGCTGAAGATCCGCCTACAGTCTTTTGAAGGCTCAGAAGCACATACTCCCTCTCCAGTCTCCTCTGCTTCCCTCGTCTCATTTTCCTGTTCATTGAATAGAAATTTGCTTCAACTTTGTTTTTCCTCGTCCATTGTAGGGTACTCCTATATGATAAGATTCTATATGATCTTATCATTTTTCTTTCACTTATATAAAAAGAAATAATATTTGTTTTTGAGGAAATTTCAGAAATATTTCTAATAAGTGAAGTTCACTTAAATAAATTTCAACAAGTTAACCCTAAAAAAGTTAAGGGGCTAATTAGGACTAGGCGTAGGAACCCTTCAAATTAAAAAAAAAGGACTAGGCGTAGGAAAGTGGCAAAGTTCAATTATATAATACCAAAATAAGTTCATATTATCAGTTAGATTTAAACTAATAAATTTACTTAAGTCAAGTAAAGAACTAATAAGGACTAACCAAAATTTAATCTATACAAATATATTAAAAAGGTGCTCCTAATTCGGTAATTCCTATCAAAGGAGCGGTATATCACATGAGCACTCTCCAACGCTTGTGCCACATGTTTATGATCTCATTAAAAATATTAACAATGTTTAAATACTAGGAATCAAACTTATGACCTTTGAAATGACACGAAACGTGAGAGTTTAACCACCAATCTATTACGATTTGAATGTTTAATGTTTCAAAGTAAAACGTAATAAAGCCTTATAATTATACTTCATGTAACTATAAAGATATAGAAAAGATTTTTGATCTCTAACACTTTTATCAAGGTAATAACATTCTCTTACCCCAATTTCATTGAAATTATTATGTATATCCCCAATTCCTTAGAAGTTTTTTTTAAAAATCAACTTATCATGCCATAACGTCCATTTTCCAAATTTTCACTAGATAGAAAATTACAAAAAGCTAATTAAATCAATCATGAAATTTAAAAATAATAATATATCTGATAATTGTAAGTGACCAAGGGCATCGTCTGGGGCAAAATACTAATTTACAACTAAAAGCAATTTAAATAAATTAAGTTCAGACTAATAAGTTAAGTTTAGACTTAATAAGTAATTTCACTGATTACTATTCAATTCATCTTAACATGATATAATATTATGCAAAAATTAGTTCATTTTAGTAAAATTGATTAAGTTATATAAAAAAAATTAGAGATGAATAAAGAGTGTTTAATTTAATAAAAATAAGTTGAAATAAGCAAAAATAAGTTTTGTGTCATAAAAATTGGGTATAATGAACATGGTCTAACAAATAAGATAAAGAGTTAAAGACGACACATTGGTTGGAGGCCTTCTTTCCACCCCTGTTATGTCACTAATTTGATTATTATCCATTGTAAAGTGAGATTCCTAATTCCCTTGATCTTCTTCTTAACTTTTTTATTTTTAAAAGACGACACAAATAAAAATGTCGACATCATCTTCCTCTCTCAAACAAAATCTTTACTTCAGTGTGAAATTATGCATTTACAATTTTACATGATATGATACAACAACAACAAACAACAACTAAGCCTTATTCCCAAAAGTGATTTGGGGTCGGCTAACATGAATCGTCAAGCGAAGCCGTCACCTAAAGGAGATGGCATCGCAAGAGTGATAAAAAGGTTTTTTTTTTTTTTTTTAAAGCAAGGTTTACACCAACAAGTTTTAAAAGAGAGGTTTTCAACAAAAGGTTTTAATACCAACACAATTGAGAAAAACAAATAAATGCGGAAATCACACCCCTTCCTCCACATGGATCTTGCCCCTCCACTCACTTCTATCCAACGTCATGCTCTCCTCGATCCCAAGTAACCTCATATCACTTTCAATTACCTTCATCCAAGTCATCTTAGGTCTTCCCCTACCCCTTACAACTTGGTTACTCCTCCACTCTTCAATTCTTCTCACCGTGCATCACCTGATCTCCTTTTCACATGACCGAACCATCTTAACAGATTCTCCCTCATCTTTTCTTCAATGGATGCGACTCCAACTTTTCCTAGGATCACTTCATTTCTTAATCGGTCTTTCCTTGTGTGGCCACACATCCCACCGCAACATACGCATCTCGCCACGTTCATCTTATGGACGTGGCATTGTTTCACCGCCCAACATTCGGTGCCATATAACAAAGCGGCCTTAATTGCGTACGGTAGAACTTTCCCTTCAAGCTTTGGGGAATGCCGGAATCACAAAGGAATCCGGTGGCGCTTTTCCACTTTAACCAACCCGCGTTAATTCTATGAGCCACGTCTCCATCCAGTTCTCCATCCTTTTGGAGAATGGATCCTAGGTAAGGAAGACGTTCGATCCTTGAACCACTTTGCTATCCAAAGTGGCCAGTCCTCGCCTCGTCGCTTGTAACCCTACCGAACTTGCACTCCATATACTCCGTCTTACTTCGCTCAATCTAAAACCCCAGGGCTTCTAATGTATGTCTCCCACAATTCCAACTTTCTCTCAATACCTTCCTTTGTTTCATCAATCAACACAATATCATCCATGAACATCATACACCATGGTATATCATCTTGAATTGACCTCGTTAGTTCGTCCATGACTAGGGCAAGAGAAAGGGACTAAGTCCGGAACCTTGATGCACTCCGTCGTAATAGGAAACTCTTTGTCCTCCCCTAGTAGTCAGCACACTCGTAGTTGCCCCTCATACATATCCTTGATGATATCTATATATTTTTGTGGAACACCTTTCCTTGACGCCCACCAAAGTATTTCTCTTGGTACTCTATCATATGCCTTCTCCGAATCGATGAAAACCATATGTAGATCCTTCTTCCTATCACGGTAATGTTCCATTGTTTGTCTTAAGAGGTGGATGGCCTCATAGTCGATCTTCCGAGGCATAAATCCAAATTGGTTCTCAAGATATCTTCACATGTTTCCTAAGTCTTTGCTCGATCACCCTTTCCCAGGAGTTTCATCGTATGACTCATTAGTTTGATTCCTCGGTAGTTGGTACAATCTTGTACATCGCCTTTGTTCTTATACAAAGGAATCAAAGTACTCTTCCTCCATTCTAATGGCATTTTGTTGTGTCTCAAATCATGTTGAAGAATGTTGTCGGCCATTCGATTCCTCTCCCCCTAAACACCTCCAAACTTCGATAGGTATACCATACGGCCCGTAGCTTTCTTAATCCCCATCTTTTTTTAATCTTTGTAACGACTTCTCCCTTTTGAATCCTCCTCATAAGCTCTCGATTTAACATACTTGGCGGAATGTGTACATCCCAGATGTCTTGTGCTTTATCACTTAGTTGAGCAAGGTATCGAAATACGACCTCCCACCTATCCTTTATCTCTTCATCCTCCCACAAGCACTCTTTGGTCCACACCCTTGACATTTTACCTTTCTTATGTCTCTTGTCTTCTTGTCCTACATACGCATGATTCTATAAATGTCTTTTCACCTTACGTCGTATCCGATCTTGCATAAAGCTCTTTGTTTACTGTGCTTTAGCTTCCGTCTTGCCTTCTTGGCTTACTTTTCTCACCTCTTTGTACTTCTCATAGTTCACATCATTTGCTATCTTTTCCCAAAAAGTTTATAGCTTTCGTTTGTTTTTATCGCTTGTCTCACCTCCCTCGTTCCACCAAGATGTGTCCTTACTTGATGAGTACGGTTCCTTTAGATTCTCCAAGGGCCTCTTTCGCCACTTCCTTTATACCAAGTTCTATCTTTGTCCAAATCGAATCTACATCCATTTCGGTGTTACAAGCCCCAAATATCTTTATTAGCCATCTTAGTTAAGAAGTTCTCTTTGTGCTCCCTTGGAGCTTCCACCCACTTGATTCGCGGCTCCACATTGGGTTTCGCTTTCTTAAAGACTCCTACCCGGAAATCAAGCACGACTAGTCCTATGTTGGGTGGTCGCGCTCTCACGGTATCACCTTGCGGTTTGTATAACTCTTCTGACCATTCCTTACTAAAAGAGATTGATACGGCTGGCGTTACTTCCACTCTATCGTCCAAGGTGAGATTCTCTTTTCTCGAACCAAGTGTTCATAATACTAAGACCATAGGCTAATGCGAAATCCAGATATCACTTCCGGACTTCGTTTCTCTCCCATTATCCAAAACCTCCATGAATGCTCTCAAAGCCAACTCGACTAGTGCCCACATGTCAGTTAAGATCCCCACCAATGATCAATTTTTCATTAATAGGCACTCGTTGCACAACCTCCTCCAAATCCTCCCAAAATTGTTGTTTAATAAATGCTTCCCAATCCTACTTGCTGGCGCATAATACGCTTATGATAGTCACGCATTACTCCCTAATACTTGGCATACTCATAATGCGGTCACTCTTCTCGAAACTTCCACCACATCGTCATTATATTCCTTATCAATAATGATGCCTACTCCATTCCTACACTTATCTTTTCAGGAGTACCAAAGCTTATAACCCACGGGCTGGTTCTCTTGCTTTTCCTCAACCCACTTAGTCTCTTGAAGGCACATTATGTGAATCTTTAGCCTCCTCATAACCTCCACCACCTCGCCGATCTTCTGAGTCAAAGAGCGATGTTCCATGTTCAAAGCGCAACCTACTACCCCACCCTCTCACCACTGCCCTGGACTACTTCTTTACCCGCACCCGTCACGATGCGGGAACCCTTTACATATTTGACACCACCCAGGCGCAGGATAGCGTGCTAGCGCTCGGGCGACGACCTAGCAACCCTTGCATACTTCTCATCTACCAGATTACATGAAGTGCGGCGCGTCGGCGGGTAGGGGGCCTTTACGTTTTTCGTTTGTCGATTCGTGTCAGGTGATATGGGACTATGTTTTTATCTTTGGCCCTCAGCCTCTGCATAACTCTTTTCCTTTGCTCAGGGCTTAGGCCGTGAGTGAATCTATGACGCTCACGGGCGGAGTTAATTTTACATGATATGATAGTAAAAATAAATAGAATTACGAAGAGTATTACGTGTTCTGCCTTTCTATTGGTCCTTTTGATATCTGTGAAGCAAGAATGATTGTCCACATACGGGTACTTGATTCATTTTATTGTAAGATAAGGTCCAGCGCAAAAGATACAAGATTTGACATAATAGGCCGAATTTTTGCAGTCCAAGCAAAGTACTTATAAACAAAAAAAAATCTGCATCCACATGAATTAAGTAATGAATAAAGTAAAGTTGATTTAAGGCAAATTGGATTAGGCGTGTTGCTTAAGTAGAGTTGTTTCCCAATAGGAGTCAAACTGTGCAACCATCCAAAAATTATCCAATTGGTTTGATCACTTTCCAACACTAGCTTCAAATCAACATATAGTAGTAAGCTTTTTTCCAAGTACTTTTCATTGTTTCATCAAACAATTTCCTATCTTATCTCTTGGAAAATAGCTAACTCTTTTTTAAAAAAAAAAATCCCCAATTTTATTCTTCTACTTCTATTAACAAGTATATCTTGAACAATGAACAATCACACAATTCCTCTTCCCTTCTCTCCCCTCACTCGAAATTAAGCTCGTATTTTTCTTTTATTGATCAAAAAGCGCCACAAACCTTTTATAACGATGCTAAACCTTTGTTTTCTCTATTCTTATTAGTTGTAAAGTTAATATTACAATAAGTTTCTTGTAAAGTTATTCTATCCTATAATAGGATTTATCCCTCTCTTTGAAGTTTATATATATGTATATTTTTTTATTTAACTACAATTTTTTTTTTTGATAAGTTGGTAGTTTTTATTCATAATCGAGAGGAGATTCAACTGTTGAGGATGGTCGCGGTATCATCTAGTACATTCGGTGTTGGAGATGATTAGTTCCCTTGACCATCGAACATTATACAAACATCATTGATACAAGATGAAGAGAGAGACTATAACCAAGCAAGAAAATCATTCTCCCTACGAAGTCCCTGCTTTGCTAATGAGTCGCCACAATATTAGAACTCCTCCCTTTGTGAATAATTCGAGCATTAAGGTGAGTATTGATGGCTTTTCTTATGAAATTCAATATGAAATTCAAGCTCCATGGCCCCGCCGTGAGTCTCGTTGCACCATTTAAGCTTGCGTTGACGTGATTCGGACTCAATGATGATAGGATAAGAGCTAAACTCGGGAGGAGGAGATTGAAATTTTTACCGCTCGATAAATTGCATAGACCTCATGGAATTAATTTCTAACGGTGGGATGGGGCATGAGAAGATGCACATGAAAGTTCCTTTGTCATTACGAAGAACCCCACCAATAGCACTACGATTGTGGTATGGAGGCATCGGTATTCCATTTCAATGAATGATGAGATGGAGGACTCCAAAGAGCATGCTTGTCAACATGAGGTTTAGAATTCTGACCTTTCAGGAGAGACACTCCTTTTAGGCACGATGGATTTTTGAAAGACGTCATTGCATGAGTATGGAAAGGATTCGTGCCATCCTTTGATCCACCGGCATAACGAACCATCACTAGCTCTTGAAGTTGCTTGATAGAACACGACGTATTCTGAAAATTACGCCATTTCTACTCTTTCCAAAGCGTCCACAGGACAATGAAAAAAATTGCCTTCCCATACCTTCTTGAAAACGCATGTATCGAACCCCCCATAGTTCCATTGGAAGAACATGTCTTTCAAAGAAGAGGGTATAACCCAGTGGACTCTTCAAATTGAGAGCCACCAATACCATAACTCTCTGGCGAGCCGTGATGTATGAAGAGGTGATCGTTTGTTTTGATATGCTCATTGCAAAGACACTGGCGCTTAGGATGAGGGGATGATATTTAAGCTTGCCAATTTTGCATGTGTATTTAGCTTGCTTTAGAGAATCAACCAAACAAAAATCTCGATCCTATGGGGGACCAACCCTTTCCACAAACTTTTAAAATTTTCTTGTGGGATCGAAGAAGAAAAGTTGTCCATTTCATTTGTGAAGGACTTCCCTAAAAAGAGCTTGATTTGTTTGGGGTCCATGAAACTATCTTGGGATTTTTGGATCAAGAGCCCCGAATCGAGAAGAAGAAGCATTGGCCTGACTCGATAGTATCTCTCGGTCTCGGCCGCTTCCATTCTAGGCCCCATTGCCATTTGACCCCGTCCCGAAAGCCCCATGGAGGAGATCGAAGCGGTTGGGTTGCTTTGCAAATTTGAATAAAGCGCGGGAAGCGGGCTTTTAAGGGAAGGCCCCAACCAGAGGTCCACCCGAGAAAAAGTGGAGACCCCGTCCCCGATCCACTTCTCAACACATGATTTTGCAAGGCTTCTAGCACTTGGGTGGAGGAGGATGGATGAGCATATATTCTTCCAAGGACCCCCTTAGAAGGGATCGAGAGGTCAAGAATGATTGTGAGGGATGCGTAACCATATTTATCTTGAATAACTTTGTGCCATAGTGCATCCGGTTCATTAAAATATCTCCACCACCACTTGAATAAGAGGGCTAAATTTCCGGTATAGGAGATTTCCAACACCAAGCCCCCCCCAAACATTTTGGCAATTCAATCATGCTCCATGCTACTAAAGGGAAAGATCTCCTCCCAATTTCACCACTCCAAAAAAATTGCCTTTGAAGTTTTACAATTTTTTCTATGATGCCCTTAGGAATAGGGAACAAGGACATATAGTAGAGCGGAAGGCTAGACAAAGATGCTTTGATGAGAGTGATACAACCCCCATAGATAGCATTTTACCCTTCCAAGTTGCTAATTTTTTATGCATTCGATCCAAGACCGCGTTCCATGTACCAGCGAGAGGAATTCCCAGATGGGAGCCCTAGATAGGTGAAAGGAAATTCCCCAATTTTACATTGCAAGGAGTTTACCGCAAAATGAAGCCAAGAGATATCCAAATTTAATCCCAAAATGTAGCTTTTGTGAAAATTGACTTGTAAGCTTGAGGCAAGGTGAAAAATAATCAAAGTCTTCTTAATGTTCATGAGCGCACCAATGTCTTGCGGGCAAAAAATGATGGTATCATGCATATTGTAGGTGAGAAATTTTCAAACCTCCTTTTGAGACTTCCAAACCCTCCCATTTGCGCAAGGAAATTGCTTTATTAATCAAGAGGTTGGGTGGCTCTAACGAAGGTTAAAGAGGAAGGGGAGAGGGGTCCTGCTTGGGAGCCCCCTGAAGTTTGAGCGATGTGGTGACCCATTGATCAACACGAAGCCGAAGCACTCGCAACACATGATCGATCCAAGATCGCCGGCGTGGTGGAAAGTTCATTTGACATAGCACCCGATCTAAGTAACTCCACGAGATGCGGTCAAAAGCCTTGTGAAAGTCCAATTTCAAGACTATTGCTTGTTGCTTTGTCTTCTTATAGGTTTCAATCAATTCACGCGATAAGGGCCCCATCAGAATTTGTCTTCCTTTGATGAAGGAGGGTGAAGGGGGCTAATAATAAGATCCATCACGACTTGTAAGCGCCTAGCAAGGAGCTTTGCCACAATTTTGTACTGGCCTCAGAGCCATCTAATCGGGCGAAAATCCTTGAAACCCGATGGATGTTGTATTTTTGGGATGAGTGCGATGAAGGCACCTTGTTGCAGCCATGAGGAAGGCGAGATGAGTTCCCGGGAATTCTTCCACAATCTTTGTATATGTCGTGTTTTAGTACTTCCCAAGCACTTTTGATGAACTTAGAAATTGTAACCATCGGAGTCAGGGGGCCTTTTGAGCGTCACACGATGCCCTGCGGCATCCATTTCCTCATGAGAAAAGGCTCGATTAGGAAAGAACAATGCGTCTCGGAAAGCTTCTTTGAGAAATTTAGGCCATTGAGAGTGGGCGAGGCGGAATGTTCTTCATGGAAAATTACGGAAATATGCGGCTGACTTCCTTTTTTATTTCAGTCGGATTTTCGGTGCTTTCGCCATGATTGCTCCGAGGCTTTCAAAGCAATTCTTGCGGCGCCTTATTGATGTGAGGTGTGGAAGTACTTGGTATTTCGGTCCCCTTCTTTGATCCATTTAGCCCTTGAATTTTGGGCCCGGTAAGATTCACGCCTTTTGAGACGATTCCGGAGGTTCCCATTGAAGCGGCATTCCGCTCCTACAATTCGTTAGTGGATAACAAACGGGGATTTGAAATATTGTCGAAAAAATGAATTTTGTCCTCACGGTGTTTGATATTCTCATCGATGACACCGAATTCACTCTTGTTCCCTTTGTTTGAGCGCAACTTTGAGGGCACTCGGTTTCTCGAGGGTAACAATTCATGGTTTTTGCCCGGGTTTCTTTGATGATCTTCATGCAATGGGGATGAGTAAGCCAACAGTTCAAGAAACGGAAAGGCCTTGGGCCCCGATTTACGGTCGCGGAGGAGACTAAGAGAGGACGATGATCGAGAAATGCTCCTCTTAAGGAGAGATAGCTTCAATGAAGGGAAAGAAAAGAAATCCATTACAAAATGTGGACAAAGAGGCGGTCCAACTTGCTCTTGGATAAGCCTCTAAACCGGTAAAAGCGACCATTTGTAGCACTAATTTCAATAAGGCCCAACTTGCTTATAAATTCATGAAAATCATTAACTCCTTGAGATGATATATGTTGGCTTCCACGATTGATAGCCTGAGAACTTCATTGTAATCACCAATAATGAAACAAGGAAGGGCGATTGTGGGCGAAGTCGGAATCTCGCTCCCAAATCGGTGCTCGATCATCCACGAGGCAAGGTTGTATATGTTTATGATTAGGCACTCCAAAATTCGGAGGAATAATAGCTGATGAGTCCGATCCAATTCCTTGAGATATTACTTGACGACATTGATGAGAAGTCCGATTTCCATAGTGAAAGTAGCCCACGAGTTGCCTAGAAGGGCTTGAGAGCCAATCGACCTCATCCTCGCCCCCAATTGATCTTAGGTTTTTGCATCTATATTCTCTAATTTTGTCTCTTTACGAAGACAAAATAGGGATGATGGTTTATGAGTTTCTGACATCTTTGCTTTAACGATCCCAGAGACACGAAGGCCTCTAATATTCCATGAAAGTCCAATCATGTCTCTTATTGGATCGATGATGAAAATAATTAATCGGGAATCTTTGCCCAGTCGCAACCAGTGAACTTTAGCACCTTACCAGTGCCTATGATTACGCCATACAGTTCGGATGGGGGGTCCCTCGAAACAAACACCCGAGTTCCTCGGT
This sequence comes from Beta corolliflora, assembly GCA_947648045.1. NCBI lineage: Eukaryota > Viridiplantae > Streptophyta > Magnoliopsida > Caryophyllales > Amaranthaceae > Beta > Beta corolliflora. The sequence continues at coordinate 1,682,250 of CANSZD010004250.1, forward strand.
AAGGTTCATGATGTCCTCGGGAGTTAGAGGAAATAGGTGGAGATGGGAGGAAGTTTTGGAGGTGGGGAGTTGATTTGAGTTGATTTGGGTGGGGCGAACGGGGTAAGGACAACATGAGAATTAGTTTTTGAGGATTTGCTTGCTTTTTTGCCTTTTCTTGGCCTTTTTTTAAACATGAGGCGATTTGATGTCGGGGGAATATTATTTTCGAACCCTGGGGGAAACGAGGCCCGAGAAGAGAAGGATAATGGATGTAGATTGGAATTGGGCTTGCCGAAGTGCGTTAGATCCATTGGATGCGAGAATATATAATAGGAACCGAGAGGACATTGGGCGGCTGTTTGGATTGGGGCGCGAAATAGCGGAGATGGAACTGCACTTGATAAAGAGCCCGTTATGAGGCCCGGTCTTTTTGAGAAGGGAGGGGAGACATTATGATTGAGTAAAGGTGCGTGGGTATCTCGAGAGGGAAGTGTGAGATTGAGGGGAAGTGGAGGGGACCACATGAAATGATGGAGATGGATGTGGGTTTCTAATATTCTTGGAATGAGAAAAGGCGGTGCTATCATTAGGTTTTTCTTTGGTGAAGATTGCGTGTCATTAATGATTGGTTGGAAGGTGAAGGTGGATGGTCACCATTTTCTTGGATAGTGTGTAGGCTAGATGATCTTGGAAGGGCTGTTCGTTGGATTCCCTAGGTGATAATTAGGGCGGAGGCTATGAGCTAGGGTTAGGGCCGGAGTAGCTTTGTTTGGGAAGCCGGTGAGATTGGATTAATGGCCCCTTCTTCGCAAGTAAAAACTTTGAACTTTTTCTCATTTTTATTTCCGAGGCAAGATTAGCGTTGATCCTGGCAAAGCCGGGCGTCGGTATAGACTAATATTCTTCATAGTTAGTAATGAGAATGATCCCTGAGATGGAGACACGTCCATCTACTGGGCCCTATATTGTAAAAGTTCTCGCTGCTCCCATGTTGATAAAGGAACACGATCCTCACTTTTAACCATGTTTCTCTCCATACGGGAAGATGATGTTTCATTAACTTTTTTCTTATGATGGAAACCAATTTTTCCAACCATTTTGCTATCGATCATTGCATTTTTTTATCTTGATGGAAGCGAAGTGATTAAGTGTAACATACCTCCCAAAGGTTGGAATTTTGAGACAATTTTGCCAGTGAGAATACCATCCCGAGGGATAGAAGAGGAGGGAGATGAGAACGATGCGGCTGACAATCACGCTTCTATTTAAAGATCGGCCATGTCGGGATTCTTAGAGGCCTACGAGGGCTGCCGCTTGGTCGTCATCGATCTCTGGCTTTTGAGGACTTTGCGGATCTCACGTTGTACGGACTAGCAATCGGGGCTTCGAAGCCTATGATTGCGGGGTTAAAGAAATTATCGGGATGGGGTTTTTCATTAAAATCTTCGGGAGAGATGGGAGAGCGCTGATCCATGATTGTTTGAGGGTTGTTGAAGGGGTTAGGAACAGGATCGTTATTTGGGGTTTTTCTTGGTGAGGTGGGGCGTTTCGGGATGGGTTGTTTTTGGGGGATAATTGTATAGGTTTGGGCGGGATTTCCATTCGCATCTTTCTATATGAGCGGTGATCTCGAAAGGAGGCACGCTTTCCTTAGGATGAGTGGTTTCGGAGTATTGGGAGTAGGTGTTAGGTTTTTGAGAGTTCGGGTTAGAAGAGGTGAGAGAATTACATCATATTGGCGGGAGTTTGAAGAGAAGGATAGAAGGAATTCCCAATTTTTCGACCATTCATTTTTAGAATTGCTTGAGCATAGAAGCGTGCTGCAATTGAATAAAGCACCAAATTTGTGTTTCCAATTGGTTTGACTTTTGGCGATGAAGATGTTGAGTATTCTCCCAAAGGATGAAATAAGGTTCTAGATTGTTATTAGTGCGGTGGGGGAAGGTTAGAGATAAGAAGATGGTTCTAAGTGTGGAATTAAATTTCAACACTACTGTGTTTCTTAGTGTTCCATCCATGAAGATCATCAATTCTCTCATCTCACTCTCTCCTCTCTCTTTCTCTCTACTAACATTTTTTAAAACTTGCTCCTCACTATGAATTACTTCTTACTTCTAAGCTCTAGGAGAATGTCCTTTTATTTAACTACAAATTGGTCTAGCCTAATGGTCTATTGGTAATTAATTCAATAATTTGCTTCATATATGTTTGGGAAAAAAACTAATCTCAATATAAAAGTTTAGCCTTTCGGATTATTAGTTGAGTATACTTCTTGACAAAGTAATGAGAGTAAAAGAAATCAGTAACATTTTCATATAAAGTAGATTTAGTGGCGACTCTAATTTT